>VXAK01011444.1:18953-52547 GCA_013399435.1 Arenaria interpres | reverse complement strand
TCCTGTTCTCCAAGACCTTTCATAAATGATGGAGAGTGGCTCAGCGATAACATCTGCCAGCTCTCTCAGCACTTGTGGGTGCACCCCATCAGGGCCCATAGACTCATGGATGTCTAGTTTGGCCAAATGGTCTCTAACCCAATCCTCCCCAACAGAGGGAAAGTTTTCCTCGCTCCAGACCTTCTCCCTTGTCTCCAGGGTCTGGGATTCATAAGGGGCAGCTTTGGCAGTGAAAACCTGAAGTTCACAGCTGGGTTAGTCATCAAATCTTTCTCATGAAAGAAATGGAAAAAGGAAGTTAAGATGTGGTGTCTTTTTCTTCTAAAACATAACAGTTATGGTTCAGTCATTTGCTTCAGATTTGGAAGACCTGTGTCCTTTCTGTTCTACCAAACTAGGAAAAGTGGTTTCTCCTCTTTCAGATAACTCTTTTATCCTTTTAGTGTAAGGTTCCTTGGTACCTCTGGATGGGTGAGCTTATGCAACTACTCTGACAGAGATGTAGCAAGTGACGTGGGAAGGCAGGGTGCATTTTCAGTGCTTTTGGGAGAGGATGCTTTCCGTCAGGTGATTTGTTTCCTTATAGATTACGTGCAGTGTAGAAAACTACAGGAGTTAAGCGTTGAGGCTTTCTCACTCTTCTGTAATCTACTGCTGTTCATTCTAATTTTGCCAAATCGAAACTTTTGCCTTGCTTTTGGCTTTTCACAGTGCTGATTGAAAGATGTTTTCAATGAGAATCACTAATGCCAACAAGCTTGGCCATAGTCCTAATGTAATGCTTTTGCTGAAGTCACTCAGCAGGCGAATTCCTTTAACAGATATTAAATGTCAGCCTATGAGACAAGTAGCCCCTGCGGAAATCAATATCCACGAGCACAGCAGCCATTTAGTGGTTATTCATTAAAACAGCAGGCTGCTTCTCCCACAGAATTAAAGACAAAATCCTTATAAGTTGATCACTCTATATTCCCTGCCTTGGCATTTTTAAAACATTAAGGCAGGTTTATTAAGAATCTAGTTTTTTTGACAAAAATTACTTTTACAGACTGGATGGTTATAAAAGTTCATGATAAGGGTATCCCTGTGTAATATCATGAAAGTGTGTAAATCCATCAAAAGGCTTAGCATTCCTACATATTAATAAACTGTGTTTGGATTGAAAGCAAGTGGAAAATGACCATAAAATTCTATCCCATTTACAAAAATAACACCAGCCAACCTCCCAGTGACTTGAAGAAAGTACAAATGATGTGTTCTGAAGGTTCTGATTTTATGCGTGTATTATTTCAGTGGAATAAGTGTTATTTCAGTGTACATTCTGATTGGATGTTTGATATGGAAGAATAAAATATTATTATTAGCAATAATATGTAGAAGGTGAAAAGATAACGGTTCCTGTTTTCATTAGCTCAGATCACCCCAGGAAACTGGAACTGTGAGAGACTAAAAAGAAAGTCAGTGATATTTGTAGGTGAACTAACAGGGAAAATCACACCAGTGTTTGCTTATACCTGTCACGAAATGGTTCCAGTTTTCCTAGTTTAAATGGAAAATAATTTTATTTAGGGCATTGATAAAGATTTGAGTATAAGTGACAGCTCTTTTAAAGAAACATATAGTTAGGCCTTTATTCAAAAACTAACCAAGGAAAAGCAGCAGAGATATTATGGGAAAAAAATGTTTCACAATTACAGGTTTCTTAATTGGGATTATGAACTCAGAAAGACTTTCTTTTGAGTTCATGGGTTGGACTGAGCAGGAAGGGTTTTGTTTTCCATCCTCGGGAGTACCTGGGTTTAACTACATCAAATGAGGAAGAATCCAGAACATTTTTAGTTAGTATCCCTCTATCTATGGTATATCTTTTCGTAGTGTGGACTTCTAGACTAATAATTAATTAATAATTTCTTCTTTTTAACCATAAAATTTCAAGTGGATTTCTGTTACAAAGGGAAAAACCCCAAACAAACAAGTTTGTTTTATGAAAGAAGGTGGTTGAAATTCTGGAAGGCAGTTTGCAGGCTTCAATAGCCCTGAAAGTTTTTCACCAGCTGCTGTATGTGATGGCCTTCTGGTTGTAATGGGAGTGGTACGAAAAAAGGCAGAGCGACTATTTCAACTTTTTTGTATGAAGCCTGAAGGGCACAGTGTGACTTTCTCTCTTAAGCCTTATTTCTTTGGAAATATAATTAGTATTTCTTGAACAAAACAAAGGTAAGTCAAGCATAAGTTGGGAAAATAACCTGTCTTAAGCATCCAGCAAAACTGCTATTTAGAAATACGCAGGTAGGAAAAGGAAATATCAACAGACAAAGATATCCCTTGTTTTCTATGGCCTGATTTTGGGAATCTCTAATTAACAGAGGGTTAGAGACTGAGGTGGCCTCCCTTGCACCTGGGCCGGGGATGATGCTGTGGAGGAGGGATTACAGCTGTAGTTTTCTTTGATCTTTTGTCCCCATAGTCCTTTAATTACAAGAACAGTCTCTAACAACTGTAGCATTGTTTTAACATTTTGTGGTTAAAGCATAACAAATCCTGTATCTCTGTTGTGTAGGGGCCTTGAATAAACCCATTGACCTACAGTGTCTCAATAAAAGTAGCATGATTTTTCTGATGATCTTTCTAATGTATGTAGGAGTCATGGATGTTAAACTATCAAAATTTAAGCTAGTTTTCTGCAGAAGCCTGAATATGGATATATATGGTATTACCAATATCTACCTTTTACCCTTTAGATCTAAGAAATGTTTCTCACTATTAATGTTGCACACAAAGTTTATGAGAAGCACTCAGGTATAGGAAGACTGAAATGAAGCTAATAGGAGAAGCCTACATCAAATTACAAATTTGGGACAAAGTCAATTAAATGTTTGTGATCATCATTGCGTATCATTTACTTAAGTGATAACTTTAGTTCCTTTGTGTTCAGGCTTCTTTGCTGGATGAAATTTTAAACAATTTTTTTTTTTTTAAGTTATAGGAAAGTAATTTGACCCATCTCCATCTCCGCTTCACACATCTTAGTTTAATTTTAAAGAAAAATGACCGTGGTTTAACTAAAGTAAATCTAGTGAAATAATTATGACTGAATACTTCAAATGATGCTTAGAAATGCAATTAGAAGTCATAGAATGAATTCATGGTATTCAATAGCTGATCTGTCTGGGCAGTTTGTAGTCTGAGACTAGGAAAGGTTGATAACAAGTAATACCTACCTACCTGCCTGTCACACTGGTCTCATTAACAGTGATCAATATTGCTTTTCCCAAACTGTAAGTATGAGAGAGTAAAAGAACATCCACACAACAGTCAGTCAGAGAAATGATGCATAGTTGTGGGAAGTATTTAAACAGATATTTAAAAATAATTCTTCCCTTCCTGAGTCAATTCAGCATTAGAATTCACTAATAATTCAATAAGACTGATTCTGACTAATAAAAGGTACATAAGGACAGACTTATGACTGGCTACCAGGGAAGAATTTGAAAAAAACACCCAAAACCCAAACCAAACCCTCTCAAAAAATCCTACCAAAACATGAGGAACCTGGGCCCATATTTCACCTTGAAGAACTAGTTTCATTAAGAGCAGGCTGTATTCTGCCTACATACATCAAGTTTAGTGTCAAAAGCCATTAGATATCAAGCTGTCACCTTTCTTTGACCAGTGGGAATGTTCCCAATACTGCTATAGTAGTCTGAAAACATTATCATAGTATGGAAAATATTATTGTAAAGTAAGTAAGGTAAAGTAAGGGTGATACATTTATACATAGAGATTTCTAGAGGAGACAGGCTCATATTTGTTACTCCTACAGGAAGGAATCATCATGTTTTTCCCCTATTATTTAACATCTGATTTGCCATTGTTAAATCTAGCTGAATTTGCCAAAGCACAGATCATCTGAGGGTGGGCTATTTTCCTCCCAAGTCAAAGGCAATCCAGTGACAGGACAATGTGTTGTGCCAGAAGGTTAAAAGATTGTCCAGTTTTGAGAGGATTGTAGTTATACTGTTCAGAGCACCAAGCCCACCTACTAGCCATTTGAAATGAGGAAGATTCATAATAATGCAGAAATAAAATGGTACAAAAGAAATCTTTCTTCTTCTCTCAGCAGTACCTAAAACCACCTCCCAGAACAGACCAGGTTCAAGAAGAAAAAGTGAAACATTTTGTTCACTCATGGGGCCAAATTTGCTTAACGTCTGCCAAGCCTTCACCAAGAAAGGAATTACCAACAGCCACTAGAGTTACAATGGTAAGATATACAATGTTCTTACTGCTTGAATACTTTGTTATTGTTCAGGAGGTAGGAACTGTAGAATCATAGAATGGCTGGAGTTGGAAGGGACCTTAAAGACCACCCAGTTCCAATACCTTGCCAGGGTGTCAGGGGGACCTCCCACCAGACCAGGTTGTTCCAAGCCCCATCCAGTGTGGCTTTGAACCCCTCCAAGGATGGGGCATCCACAGCTTCTCTGGGAAACCTGTTCCAGTGCCTCACCACCCTCATAGGAAAGAATTTCTTCCTAATACCTAACCTAAATCTTTCCTCTTTCAGTTTAAAACCATTAACCCATGTCATATTGCTCCACTCCCTGACAAAGATTCCTTCCCCGTCTTTCCTGTAGCCCCCCTTTAGGTACTGAAACGCTGCTATAATGAGTGCTGCAAAATAAATAATCAAAATCATAATAAAGAAATCAAAATGAGCACTTTGCAGTATGTAACAAGAGGAAAATTAGCAGAGGAAGGCAAAGCAGTAATGGCATGCCAGGAGAGCTGCATCAGCAAGACCCCAGAACTGATGCTGACATGCAAACCCAAAAAGGCAAAAATTATCTGGCTTTTGAAACAAATGCATTGCAATGTCTATGTATATGTGTGTATATATATACATATGTATATATATCTATACATGTATATGCATTTATGGTTTTTTTTTTTAAACAGTGTTTTAGAACATTGCATGTCCCTTCACAAAAACAGCAGCTTCACTTTTTCTGTTACTGGGAGGTGAACATTCAACTAGGTAGCTTTTATTTTATTTTATTTTTTTTCCCAATTGCCTCTCCAATTCACTGGGAGAGATTTTGACAAGAAGAATTAGGACCAATTTCAGTCTTAACCGATTCACATCACTTCTGGATTTGGTCCCCAGTGTATAAAAATAGAAAATACAATAGGATTAGGTTGCTGCATTTCCCTGTTTATTAGCCATTATTTCTCATTGTATCGTTTGTTTTGTTTGTTTTGCTTTTTGCTTCCTGACAAGGCCATTGAAGATTGCCTAAGGAGAAACCACTTACTCAAATTGCTCCTTGTGGAGGGAAGGCAGAGTTTTAGAAATGAAGCTTAGAGAGCTAAGCAGCAGATTTTGCCTTCTTTTCTGTGTGGAGAACCTTAAGCGACTTTGTTACCAGTTCTGTAATCAGCTGGGGATGAATTCTGTACCCTTGTGCAAATTTCTGGTTGTGAGCAAATAGAAGAAGATGGTTTAAAATTTTTTGAGCACAAAATAGGTTTATCCTAGTAATCGATATAAATTATATCCCTCGTTCTGTCAGAAGAATTGAGTGAGCAGTGGAAAATGCAGGGAGGTGGCAGAGGAAGCAGCTGGTGTGGCTGCGAGAGGACCAACACAGGAGAATGCTAGTAAGGCCATCCCCACCTTGCTGCCAATGTGCTTTACCAAGCACTGAGCCTAAAGCTAGAATCCTGCAAAACAACAGGCAAACAAGCTTACTCTTGTCCTGTTGAAAGACCATTATTTTCTCCTACCGATGTGCCATAAAAGCCTAAAACTAAGGTGTCTTGAGTGTCTAAACAAGTTAAGAAAGGTTTCCTGAGCTGCTCTCCTGAGTCCACAAACAGCGTTTTAGGTTCCCAAGTGCTCGGTTAAGCGTCTGCCCTTTGAGCTCTGACGAAATTAGAGCAAGAGGTTACAGAAAGCTTTGCTTTAGGGTTGCTCGCTTGTCAGCAAAGAGGAGTCAGCAACTCAAAGGCAAAAACGTTCACCAATAATTGAAAGATTACGACAAACTGCCATGTTTTAAGTGCCAGGAAAAGGCTCTGTGTGTGATCTTTTAATTATCCTTGTTATGAAATCAAGTAGCAATCAGTGGAAGCATGCTTCCTGTTTCTCTGTGCTGTCAAACCCAGCTTCAGAAACTTGACATCCCTATTCCCCTTTTTCCAGAAATAGTAGTAATGGACTATCTGTGGATCTAAATTCCTGGCTTTGAAACTCTATGAGTGTTAATTTTATATCTGGAAAAACAGATAGCTGACTCCTGAAAATTGAGAAACATTTGGCCCAGATAAACAATAGAAAATAGAAATCCTTGTCTCCCTATATTAGAGAGCACCTTCTGTTAGCTTAATATCCAACATTTTACCAGACAATGCAGATGTATAACTGAAACCAGATATTTTACTTCACTTTTGATCACACTTTTCTATATAGAACATCTGGTTTAATTACAGGACATGAATAATTTTGCTCAGTGTCTCTGACAACCTGAATTCTGTGTGTTGGCAGTTTTCTCAAAAAATCTGATTTCTGTCATTTATACCTTGCTTACACATTCTGTGATTCTTCTAGCTGGTGCCAGAAGGGCTACTGCCTCTGAGTTGCTCCTTCTTTCCTTGTTATCAGGTAGAGTTTGAATGAACCTCAAAAGAATTCAGGACATCTAGGTAACTGTGTAGTCATAATTGCATGATGGGGTCTATTTTTTTAATAAGGTTATCCTACATTCATCAAACAGTTACAGGAAAACTAAAATACATACTATATTATTTATGGCTCAAGTAAAGGTTCTCTCTCCATCACATTCTTTAAATGTGTTTTTGTGTCAACAGTGATGTGCTAATTTGTTATTTCTCCTGAGACAGTGGTTCATTAGGGGAAGGACAATATTTTATATGGTATCTCAAAGGTGAGAAAAGGAATGACTGCTCTTCTGTGATGGAGCTTGTGTGGTGGAGGAGCCTATGTACTGGCTGTCACCGATCAACAGCACTCTTAACAATCAAAACCACCGAATTTTTCTAGCTCTTCAGGATATTATTTGGATTTCTAGTCATTGCTATACCAAATCAGATGAGTTGTCTCTATAGTTTAGAATAGTGTCTTGAACAGTTGCCAGCGTGGAAGAGACAAGCAAACAGGCAATAGCAGAGTAATATTACCAGAGACAGGGATTCTCATTAACCTCCACTAGAGATTGTTTTGTGCCCTGCAGCATGCGAGTCGTTCTGCCTGTAACAGATCACCCCCTGATGGAAGTCAGCGGCTTTATGCCATTTTGTTTCAGATGAAAATCTGATATTTGGCAGAAGGGATATAGAGTCTCTTTGTTTTCAGTCAATTTTGTCCTTCCTGAGATGTACTCATTGCTTTAAATAAACATCCAATACTTTCTCTGAATCCTATTAGGCGATTGGCTTCTACGGTCTATCAAGGCAATGAATATTAGAGGTTAATCATGTGCAATATGCAGTTATGTTAGTGGCTAGAATGACGTGTAATGTGCTTTGATATCACCAAATCCTTCTGTGTTGCTTTTTTCTAGCAAAATGTAAACGGAAGTTTCTGACCTACCTTCTGTCTGTATCACACTACGCTTTCTGTGCTGCTATCATAGCTCATCTTAATTGGGAATATTCATATCATTGGTGTTTGTGATTAAATTATCCGGCTGGGCTAATCTGTGTATATTCAACTATTGATGGAAAACAGAGAGTACTCCTATTCTAGAACGGTGGCCTTTTTTTCATTCCTAGCACATACAGAAGTGTTCTTCATTTCTGCTCATGGTTACACTCAAAATCTTGCTTACAGGCACAGAAGAAACTCCCCCTCTATATAGAGCCAAGAACTCACTGTTTGCAAATCTAACAGTCTAATTCAAGAACCACTATTTGTCTAGTTCCAGTTCTTAGAGAGAAAGAAAGAAAGAAAAATATAATAACACAGTTAAAATTGTTATACATACACTTCCTAGTTCCTGCCCAGTCTGCTAGTGTTAGGCTCATCTAGCTCATCCACTGCTTCCCTGGGTGCTGAGCTTGATGGCTTCATGTGGGTGGCACTAGTGGGGTGTTAGAGTGAACTGTCAGCATCTTGAGTCCTTTGCCATGAGGAATATAATGTTTGTGTTGATGTTTTTGTCTTGCTAACCATAGGATTAAGAGTGATTTTTATACATTTGCTAACATGCTTTTATACTTTTGCTCGGTATTCATTGGTCTGCAGTTCCGCATTACCCCTTTATCAATGATCTGGACGAGGGGATCGAGTGCACCCTCAGTAAGTTCGCAGACGACACCAAGCTGGGTGGCAGTGTCGAACTGCTGGAGGGTAGAGAGGCTCTGCAGAGAGATCCGGACAGGCTGGATTGATGGGCTGAGACCAACAGGATGAGTTTCAATAAGGTCAAGTGCCAGGTCCTGCACTTGGGTCACAACAACCCCCTGCAGCGCTACAGGCTGGGGGCAGAATGGCTGGAGCTGCCTGGCAGAAAAGGACCTGGGGGTGTTGGTCGACTGTGGGCTGAACATGAGCCAGCAGTGTGCCCAGGTGGCCAAGAAGGCCAATGGTATCCTGGCCTGTATCAAGAACAGTGTGGTGAATAGGACCTGAGAGGTGATCGTCCCCCTGTACTGGGCACCGGTGAGGCCTCACCTTGAGTGCTGTGTCCAGTTTTGGGCCCCTTACCACAGNAGGACAAGGGGAAATGGCCTCAAGTTGCACCAGGGGAGGTTTAGATTGGATATTTGGAAACATTTCATCACCACTATTTGTCAAACATTGGAATAGGCTGCCCAGGGAAGTGGTTGAGGCACCATCCCCGGTGGAGTTCAAAAGACGGATAGACATGGTCCTATGGAATAGGACCATGGTTTAGTGATAGGAATATGGTTTAGTGATTTTTATTGCTTATTTCTTATCTATTTTTTTGTCAGAGTTAGGTTGATGGTTGGACTAGATGATCTTTAAGGTCCCTTCCAACCTAGATGACTCTATGATTCTATGATTCTATGAATTTACTACATATGGTGGTTTTCCCTATGTCAGATACTTTTTTTTCCCCTAAAACCAGTTCTGCCCAGCTTCAGGTCTGCGTTTGTTTGACTGGTGAGTTATAGCCAAGGGGTCTCCAGTGCCAGCGTGTGCCCATTTCTTCAGCATCCTGTGCTTGTGGTCCTCGTCACTGCATCCCGTCTTCACTGCTCAAGGGCTCTGCTGTCGTACCAGGCATGGTTTTTTCTATACTGCATCATCACGTTAGAGTCATAAATAGCTCATTCTGCATAGGATAACTCCTTGTTACTGCTTTCTATATAAAAGCATATAAAGTTCCACTATACAAAGGTAAACAAAAGTAAAATAAATTAGCCACAGACACATGGTTAATATGAGAAATTGCTGTCACTGTCACTCAGTAAAACTGAGTAAAACAAAGCTGGAGGCAGGTCAGGAAAAGTTCAGATAGAGCAAGCCTGACAAGCCTCGGTCCTGAGGCCTCGTAATTCTTTACGAAGCTTATGGCCTGTTACTACAATGGCAATGCTGTATTACACGGTTACCTGGTTACACCATCTTTTATTTACTTCTCTTTCTGTCGTATCTTGCCTGAGAGAGCAAAGGGAGAGCTGAACATTCATATAATGTTATTATAAGGAATTGGGTCATTATTCTGGGCACAGAGTTCTCAGTAATTCAGTTGCTGAGTAACGGCTCTTGAAAAGCCAACAGTTGAAGCTCATCACTAGCAGAAACTGCCTCTGATTACTCTGCATGTTATTATTATTTTTTTCAGCTACACGACTATGGCCAGGACACCACCCTTTTTTAGATAGCACATTACCTTCCCCCACAAAATATCCTTACTGGAACCGGTAAGAATAGATAAAGCTAAAATATGTGCCAGAAATGAGTTCACAATGGTGGGAAAACCTGTGTTTTTCCAAGTATTTCTCTGTGCAGCGCGAATTGACAGCAGCCTCCCGACTGCCTTCAGACAGTAAACTGTGCATGACAGCACGGTGACATCCATGTGATGCGCTTCTTCCTCTGATGAAAATGTTGTCCTTTGAGGCCAAATGGACCAACCATTCTGTTTGAAAATATTTCAGAAATCAACCTGGCCGTAAGAGGCATGAACTTATTTTGATGTCGAATGCACAACAGTAGCATTTGAAGAAGCATGGAAGAAAAATGTTGATGATTATAATTGAGCCACTTTTAACAGAATGCAAATGCTGTTAATCCTCGCCAGAGATGGATCGGCTGAGATTTCTAACAGGGAATGGTGCTGTTGAGGCACCTGCATTCAGCTCTGACAGGGAAAGTGATTTTTGCTGTTGCTTTACCTCAATCAACAAATGCATCTGTTTCAAACTTACTGTAGGCAAACCCAGACTACTTTAACCTCGTTGTGTTAGGTACTAATGCTAACTTGTCTGGGTTATGACTGTGCTGTAGGTACTGCACCGTACTGTAGAGGAAAATGGGAAGGGATTCCATCCCATTTGTGGGAATACAAATTTGATTTGCTTTAATTTGGGCTTTGTAAGTAAAAGCTATTTCTACATGAGTAAAGACATGAAAGAATAAATTCAGGACTATTACCTGAATGAAGAAAGAACATATTTGGATCCAGAGAACACTTTCTAGATGTCTAATGCAAATCAAAAGGAGGTGACACTTAGGACTTTGATGCCTGTGGTGCATCACGTCCCAGCTGCCTACCTTCTCCACCCTAGGTGAACATCTTTTCTCCTCATCAAGAGCTGAACTATTTTTTCTCCCACTGTCGCTTCATTTCTGGATGAACCCAATTCTATGAAAGGAAAAGTTCATGCATTTTTTTTGTCCCAGTGGATAGGTTAAAGCACTGTTTCAGTTCTAGTAAGTCTGTCTCTTAGGTTTTCTTCATGTTTTGCACTGTTTTCTTGGTGACATGTTTGGCTTGATGTGTATAGGTCTGTAGGAGATCTGGAAGCAGTATTTATTCCCTGCAGTTCTAGAGGGGAGAAAAGATCTCTTTAGATGCCTCCAGAGCTGCTCCATAAATTTTTCAGTTGCCATACAGGGTTCCAAGTTACCTGTATTAACTCAGGAGATGGGTCTGTCTGCGTTGGAGTATAGCTGGATGAAGAGTCTGGTTTAATGAGCAGCAGTTGTACAAAATGGAAACAAGATGTTATGGTAATAAAGCATAGGATGGGGAGCAGTAAGGAATACTTTCTAAAGCTGCTATATGAATAAATCAACAATCTGATCTCAGCAATGAAACTGTAATTCTTACTCAGGCTCAGAAAGGATATTGAAAGGCTATGGAGAGGTCAGGTGGAGGTGACAAGATGTGGTACAGGGAGAAACACTTTAACCTGAAGACAGTTTTAAGACCTAGATGTGTTTACTTTAGAAAAGCTGCAAATAATGATGAACTAGTTGAATAGTTTAATAATTCAGATTGTCTCTTTTATCTCTTCTTTATGACACAAAGTTGAGAGTGATGAGTCCTGGAATGGATGGATTTAGCAAAGTTCGAGGAGGAAATGAACAAGACTATTGTAATAAGTAGCACTAGCAAAAAGATATTATGAGGAATAAAAAACTTTGTAAATCAGGATTTGATCCTTCTCCAGCAACTGAAGATTGGAACGAGTTTATTTGGGAGGTGAAATTATCCCTACCCCCATTCCTCAGCACTGGAGCTGATCTCAGGCCAGATCCAGGACTCCTTCGTCCTCTGGTACAGGAGTTTAAGAAATTCTTATGCTGACAGTGTGCATACACTTGTAGTATCTCAAAAGATCTTCCATTTAGTTAGTATTAGGAACTTTCAGTATACATTCTAATAATTTCTTCTCTCATCCCACGACTCCTTCTGCATCTGCTATATCTTTTATGAGACAGAGCAACATATTTGAAGAAATTATGCTTGTTATCTCAGTTTGTAGTACTGCAGATTTTCTAAATGATTTCCAAGTCTGGATTTTTAAACAAGAATTTTTAAACTACATTTTTTGAAACTTCATTTGTATTATAATCATATGCTTTTTTGGTGATTTGCCTACAATATGTTCATATCTTTTTCCTAAGTGGTTACATTTTTAGGATCCAACAATATGTAGGAGTAATTTAAATTATTATGCCTCTTGCCTTCTTAAATCTGGTAGTTCTGTACTACAGCTTGTTACTTAGATGCTGCTTCTGCTGCTAATTAGAAACTGCAAATCAAAGCCTAATTATGCATCTCAGCAATGAAAACTCTGCAGTACTAAAGAGTAGGTGGATTAAACTGTTTAATACTTGACACAGCCTGTGGAATAAAAAAATAGAACAGTGAAAGCATGTTCAAGGAATTGTGAAAATAAGGTTCAGATGGTACAAGCTGGAAATCTTTGTTATGCTATTTAGGCAATGCTGTTCTGTTTTTTTATGCTACCTTTTCCATAGCCTGTTTTTCAGGCACAGAGATTTCCATAGTTGGCTGTGCTATCTAAGAGCCGACATATCACCTTTTTTGGCTACAGTACCAGCCCTGTTAGTGTGTACCACACTGAGGTTTTACCAACGTGGTTTCGTACTGGTTAGAAGGAATCTGAGTTAGGCTGTCCATGAGGTTGCACTCTGCAATCTTGGCATGTGTTGATTTAACCTGAGATGAAAATGACTTAAAAAATGTCTATGAAGTGTGAGTTGAATTATAGAAGACAAACTTATCACATCTCTTGTCTTGTGGAGTTGAAATCACAGCTTTAATTAAACTAGAGCAGGTTTGGAGAGAAAACCTTAAACTTCAGATGTAGTACGTACCATCATGCAAGCTGTCACAGAGAGCTAATGTGTTGAACTCCAGTGGCTCCAAGCAGAATTTGTAGAAATTTTGCTATCAGCTTATGAAAATATGACATATAGGCATTAAGATTTTCTTTGAGACTACATGACTAAACTATGTGTTAGTCAAATTTTTATATACAGATGATTTCCCAGGTAATTTGGAATAACCAGGAAAAAAATGGTTCCTGATACAGAATCCTCTTTCTGAATTTCTCTGATTATTAATTTTCTTTTTCAAAGTTAGCTTAAATTTGAAGAAGTTGCTGAAGTTGTTTCCACCTTTCATTTTTCTAGCCTACTCTAAAAGCACAAAATCTGCAGGATTTAGACCTTCTAACAGTTGCTGAATACTACACACCCTTTCCACAAATATCCAAGATTTGGAATGGTTTTACTTATTTCATGAATTTTTTGCTAGTGGATCCCATGGAATAGCAAATTTTAGCTACTTTAAAATGTGGAAAGCAAATTTTAAATTTACATTGCTTCTTCTGCATGCCAGCAATATGATTCCATGATTCCTAGCTTTGACACATCGGTTTGTCTTATCACTGAATCGAATACAGCTCCAATTACAAATATGACATTCTCCAATTAACTCCTTATAAAATGCTTTGCAAAGGATAAATAATCCTATAAAAGCAACAAAGAAATTGTTATCTTTTTGTGATCAAAGAGAAAATCTAGAATTTCAAAAAATTGTTCTTTATGATGTATTCATGGCAAAATTTTGATCACTCCTGGGTTGAACTGTGCGTTTCTCCTTCCCCTGTGCATCCACAATAATATATGAACTGATGTCTAGGAGACTTTTCTAAATGGGAAGCATAGACTCAGAATCTTCAAAGTGAGAAGGAAATTCGTGCAAGTCTCATTTTTAGGTTGGATTCTGTAGCTACTCAGAAATAGTAAAAAAATACACAATATTGTATTGTATAAACTATACATTTTTTCTCTGGCAAATTTTAAGTAGCTCCATGCTGTATATAAGGACTGTACACAACTCTCCTGTTTTGTATCCACCTGAAAGACTCTCTGTAGGCATTAGATAGAGAGCCGAAGAACTCAGTTTTGACTTTCAGACCAGGAACCGGTCAGACACTGTCCTGCCCAATTTTTATGCTATTAGAATGAATCCAGAAAGATTTTGTCTCTCTCTATGAGATCACATTGTGTAAATGTCCTATGATTTTATTTGCTTAAAGCATATACGAGAAGCAATACATGGTTTTCAAAAGAGTCAGCCATCTGAGCCGAATTGAAATAAACTAAAAGGTGCATATAACTTGTATAATCAATGACAAGCAGTCACTGAATCTAAAAAATTATTCTGTTGCCCTGAGAAACAATAGCTGTTATTATCACTCTGTGACATGGAACACCAACAACACTTGCACTGTGAGAGGCATTTATCAAGACAGTGCCAAATTTCAGTGGCTCTGTTGACAGATGGGGCCTCTGCAATTATGGCAGGGAATGCCAGGTAAAGCAAAACAATCTAATTGTGCCATAAAAAACATCATTCTTTCATTCTTGTGGTTTTTAAGCATGGTAAGGGGATCTGCCTTTTCCAAAGCACAATTAAAAACAAACGTTCACTTTGTACATTTTTTTGTTTCTAATAACACTGTTGAAAGTGGTGCATGTTGAAAGGATGCATAGACTCAGCAGTCAAATATAAGGCAACTAAAAGGGATACATGTAGACACGATACAATGGAAAGGAAGACAGTAACATCTAATCTCTGTTTTCTACTACAGTAACTGGGAAAATATGTGGTTATTCTCCAGGCTTTCTATTAGTTAATTATACAGTGAAATTATTATTTTAATGGGAAAAAATCCATTAGGAAGTACAAATTCTCTTTTGTTCCTACTGCTGGTAAAACAGCCTTCCCAGGCCTTCACAGCTGACTTGCTCAATTTGAACAATATTTTTTCCACCCCTAGTTTGAATGTAATCCAAAGAAATGTCTGTGCCTAGTGCTAATTAACTAACTTTCCATCGATATGGACTTTACACTTAAACTAAATAACATTTGGTAGTTTGATAGCCTCTTGCCTTCTCCTTTGATACTATCTAGTGAATATTTTCATTTGTGTTTATTTTTATTCTCAGCCCACTACTTAAAGTAACAGAGAGCGAGCTAACTTTGGTTTAGCACCAAATCTTTTACTCTCTACTAGCCTTTCCTTCTCACACTAAAACGGTGCTTCTGCTTGATGTGTGGAGAGATAAATATTGCTTCTGATAATCCTGAACATTAAGTAAAACAGTGTATCTTGACTGTAGAGAGACTATTTTTACAGCAGCATTGCCTTTTCCTAAATTGCTTTTCAAATATGTTATCCTGACTTGCTCTTAGAATGTTCTTTCTATTTCTGCTTCTCAAATAAGAGAGTCAAGTCTTGCCTTTCTTTAATAGCAACTGAAGTTGGTGGAGTTCCAAATTCATCTTTGGTGAGTTCTTTTAGTCGAAGTTTCAATCCTTTTCTTCTGAGCTTATTGGTTCCAGTGAGACAGTATGTCTGGCTCTTCTGTCACTTTGTCTTTTTTCCAAATTCATTACTCTATCTGTGCCAGCCACAGAAAATGTTATTTGAATCTTTCCTCCTGCTGTTACCAAAAATGCATCCTGACACCACATGAAAACATAGTATTCTTAGGCCTTTGGGGCAACAAGTGAGTTTGGGGACAACCACAGTTCGGGATTTCTCTTTCTCATCCTCAGTCAGTCCCATCTCTGTAGGCCGAGTCCTTCACTCAGGTTTGTGCTAGAGGCACTGAACAAATGCTTTACCAAAGGGCACAGAATTTCCTTGCCCAACACAAAGCCCATCTCCACAGTTCCCCTCTACCTGGCACTTCTGAGCAGCAGAGGGACTGACTGACGAGGATGAGGACACGAGGTGTCACAGATATACAACCGTGCAAGGCTGGTGTCTTTCAGTAGTGCACACACCTGGAACCAGAGTTTCTCTCTTTGACTTATGTGTCTCCTGTTCAATGGAAAATCCTGACATATATGTCTGTCACAAATTTGTGAATGTCCAGACATCAGCTCAGAGAAAGCTTATCACTATTCCAAGGTCTGTTTCTCCCTTCTCTGGTTACTGTGGCCACTATCAGCCATCTGTCTCTTAGACCTAAAACCTGGAGATCACCTTTGGCTCAGACCACCACTAGCTTGTACATTAAATCCTCCTGATCCAATTTGTATAATCTCTCTAGGATATGATTTATTTCTTCTCTAATTGAAATATTTTTTGGTTTTTTTCCTCTTCTGTTATACCCTGTTGACATCCACCTAGTATGTGTTCTACTGCCTGAGACCTCTGAGACACACAGTTCATCGGATATCTTCAGAGCACACATAGCAGCAAACTGTAGCATCCTCCTCAGGGAGGGCACCAGTCATTTGTTTCTGAACTATAACAAAAGAAAAACATGTCCTTTTGTATTCTAACAGGCTGGTCAGTAAAGCTCACCAGTTCTGAATTCAGAGATGCACCGAAGTCCCCCACTGTCCCTGGGACGTTCACAGCCAGATCTCTCATGTTTCAGGAGCACCTTACTCATGAGGATGTTGGCTTTTTCTGCACATAGGTTCCTGCATTCTTTTCTGCACAGTATCAGAGTGGATGGGGTGCAAGCTGGCTTCATTCACCCTTTTGTGAAATGGAAGAGATGGGTTTTTAACCTTTTCAGTCTTCCCAAGACATGAAGCTTTCAAGAAGGAGGGCTCTAACTATTTTCTCCCATAGAAAAGCTATGTACAAAGAAAAGCATGATCTTTTCCTTAAAGGGATATTTTGATTAAATCCCTTTATTTCAGAAGAGAATTCTAAGCTGTGGATCCCAGGTAAATAAGGGTGTTCATGCTTCTGTGTTTCACATTCCCTACACAGTAGGTTTTGGTGCCTTGCTCTGTTCTGAGCCAGAACATTTCTCTGGGTTTCTACTGTGAGCTAATGGCTCTCCTTGGCAGTGGGTGCCACCTAAAGCTCACGCATCAGGCTCTCCATTATGGAAGAAATAATTATTGGCTCTAGATTCAAGTCATTATTCAGTGTAACACTGGTAGTAAGAAGGTCAAAAGGGCACAGCAGAACATTCCTCTGAAGTTTATCTTGCAGGTAGTCTGTGTCTTTGTTTTTAATCTGTTTTTTGGCTAGTTTTGTGTTTTTGAATTCATCAACCAGAGTCCTACTCATATGCAAACCTTCTGCAAATGACTTTTGATATAATTAAAGTATACTGTTTATTAGTTTTGGTTGGTTTAGATCCAAATGAGGACGGATCATATTCTTCCTGCATCAATGAGTGGATTAGCTGTTTGATCTACTAATTAAAGGACAGTGGTTTCTGAAAACACTTTGTTAAGACTGCATTTGATAAATTATTTATTTGACTCGAGTCTATTCTAAGCTGTTTGTGGCTTAGGCTTTAGTGTTACAAGCAAAATATGTCTGTTACTTACCTCAACCATGAATACATTATATAAGTGTGAAATGAACTTTTCCCCTCTGGTTTGCTGATGTGAGAGGGTAGGATAGGAAATTCTCACAGCTGGCAGACAAAGAATTACTGTAGTTGCAAAGTGGTTGGAAACACAAATGTTGATTATTTCAATGAAAGAATTTAATTAGGGTTCCTAAAGAACAGGATATTACTGACATCATTGATTGGCAAAATGAGCAAAGTAATACAGCGCTTACCATTGCAATAGCTCTCCCTTAATGATGCCATTATTAGAATTTGGCTGGCATCCTGAAATGTGTACAATAGCTTGGCAATAGAAAAACGATTTGGAAATTGCAGATGTAAGGCAATGATGTGAAAGCCAAAGGTTTACTGAAAAGAAGTCCAGATCAAGCATTTTTAGTGCCTCTCAAATTCATGGATCTGTAATGGACTGACTCTTCCTCAAAAATACTGCAATATGTAGGATAATTTAAAAAAAAAAAAAAAGAAGGAAAAAGAGAAAGAAATCACTGGGTTTTCTTAGTCTCACTTTCCCACAGGCAAGCTTTCATCTAGCTTTACCCTCTCCATTATTACAAATGTTTTCCTATCTTGTGCTATCCCTCTAATCAAGACTTAACAGCTTCTCTGAGAAGTTTCACTGTTGGTGATGTTCCATTAAGTAAAAGAAACAAGTGATAGGAACTTCCCCTGGCTCCTGTTATAGATCACCTTACAGATATTCAGTTTTCAAATGAACCAAAATGAAAAAAAAAATGAAAATGAAACTTTAAAAAATAATTGTGGTTGGACCAAACCTTTTTTCATTAATTGATTTATTGAGCTTTTAAACTCTGTCTGAATTGGGATAGCTAAAAGCAATCCTAAGCACTTTTATTTGCAGTTCTTTTTAAAATACTAATGGACAGGATACAGAGGATTGAATTAAAAAGGAGAGAGATGTTTAGATGAATGGCATGGAATGAAAGAATGAAGAGGGCATATCTAATCTATAGTTGGAACTTGTAAATTCTCTTCGCTCTTCATACTCCCTTTCTTTCTCCTCCCCAGTAGAGATGTGGGTTGGTATTTGAAACAACTGCCTTTAAGAGAACCATTTATGGGAGAGATTGAATTTGGGATACTGTTTTAAGAAAAAAATTATTGAAATGGAATTACATTTGATATTCATATGCAACTAATATTAGTCCTAGTAACTAGGAAAAGAGAAATGTTTTGAAAAGCTTCTTGTGGTATGAATATCCCAAAATACTCTGGATTGCACTTTACATTGAATAGATCCCAATGATTCTTCAAATTTAATTTCCATCTAATAATAAATTGCACTGAATTCCTCCCAAACCCCTCATTGCTCAGCATACAGTAATAGCAGATAACAAAGCTCTTTTGGTTGTGCGTGCAGCTTCTTTCAGCTCCAAATTCCTTCACATGTTTTCAGTTGTTGGGATTATCTAGACTCTGATTACACTCTGCCTTTGCTCTGTTTGAGCCTGCAGCCTCTATTTTAGAAACGGAGCTGAGCTGTTCCCTTCATTCATTTGCCTGCATATAGTGTTTCCTTCTTTGCAGCAGGTCACTAAGCCTGTATCTTTTCCCTCCACCACCCCAAACCTGCCGTGAATCTGAAATGGGTCACCTTCCAGGTGATTCTGACTAACCTCTTCCCAATATTATTGCATACTCGTGGGTAGTTCCTGGTAAATCAGTGAAATATTAGAAGCTGGCTTTCTGACTATTTATAATCCATTTGTAAAACAATTAACCGTCTGTTAGTTAGCACTGTACAGTCACAGCAAAGTTTGCTTTAATAATAAGTCATTTCCTAAACTTTACGTAAATAAATTCATTTTTGCTCTCAAAAACAGGTGCACAGTTCTTGCTGAGATGGATATATATGTATAAGAGTGAATTTGGGCTAAAGTCTATCCTCTGAACAGACTTGAAATAATGACTAGAAGTCTTCATGACTTTATTTCTTTTTCCACTAGAAGAAGCGGGTAGGTTTTATCATTCCTTATATCTACAAACAGCTGAATATGTTATATCCTAGGGGAAATAGAAGTTTGTAACACTGTCAGCAGCCAGATTGCTTGCTACAACACATTGATACTGGCTATGCTGGTATTTGTATCCCCTCAGGCGGGGCTTACTTAGATTTCTCTTTGTCTGGCAGTTGATGGAGAGGTCTAATCAATAGTACAACTCTCACCTATCAAGTGAGTGTAATCTTGGAAGCTATTATGATAAGAAACAGTTTCAGAAAACTTCAAAGGCTTGTTTAGCATTTTGATGACTGTATAGTACTCTGCCAGACAACTTTAGGAGGACAAGCCTTAAGGGTTTTACTAAGACACAGCTGAGTTACTGCATGCGTTATAGCAGCAACGTCTGGAAATGCAAAAAGAAAGTGGAAAAGTGTCTTGAGACTAATAAAGTAAATAAATTCTGTAGTAATATTTTGGGGTTTTTTTTTGTATGGCCTTCAATCACAACTTAGGTATTGTTCTAATTTTCTAACCAACAGAATACTTTGAGTGATCAGTATAATAAATAGTTAAATGCTTGCTTATAACAAAAGCCCTTGCCGCATCAAGGCTGATTTTTTTGTGACTTCAGTTATTGCTGCTTGTACCCTGGACTTGTAACTGTCTTTTCAGTATTGTTATCTAGGAAAGCCTTGGTAATATCCACGTACATCACAGACATTTAAAAGCTGTGTGGCTGCACTACGGAGGACAATCATTGCCAGTCCTCTAAGCTTTAATGATAATTTCAAATACCTTTGTTGCCTCCTCAGGGCAAATTTTCTTAATAATTTATGGCAGTACAGTAGCCAACAGAACAACAACTCAGTGCTGCCATTACGAACATCTCTTCCTGCCACCTATAAATTCTGATCAGGTCTTCGGGTGATTCATTCTTAACTCTTCTTGTCTGTGTTCTGAGGTCCAAATCTATTTCTAAATGCTTCTCTGCTGAAGAGATGTACTGCAGCTCTGATGTTATTTGTGTGAATGATTGTTGTAAGTTACATGAGAAATTTTTCCAAATGAATAAAGCTATTTATGTGATATCTGTAGCAAGATGGTTTGTGTGGAGGATAAGCGATTTTTCGTAATATGTAGCAAAGCTTAAAATAAATAAGTCTTTATGATACTTTCTTTGCTCAGATCATATCTCAATGACTGAATGGGAAAAAGAAACATGATGTGACTATCATTTGAAGAGCTACTGATTTAAAGCAGAATCTCTGAAGAAATCTTGTTATACAGCAAGTTTATGGCTTAGATTTTTATTCAATGAGATTTTAAAACTTGAATGAATGTGCAGTAGTATTTGAAGGAATATGATTATAAGAAACCATGCTTTAAAAGAACATAACCTTAGAAAAACCTTAGGACAGCTTTTGTTTTCTAGAAGACGTTCTACATCATGGGCTCTACCTAGAGACTTACCATTTTTAATAGTGACGATGCTAGATGATGTTGACTTAAGAGTGCAACCACAGCAGGAGCAATAGTTATTATGATTTATAAATGTTACTTTCTCTTTTGGATTACAAACTTAGAAAACCAGAAAATAGAGCTATTTCTGTGAGCTGTCATTCCACACCTGAGGCTCAGTTGTCTCAAGACTTCCCATGAAGTTTCCAACCCCTGCTTGGCTGGAAATGATTTATATGTGAGGTGAATTGATCCCACCAATGGAGAAAAGAGCAAAGAGTTTAATCATAATTTAATGCATACAGCTTTTCAGTTAGTCTCTCCTTGATTCAAATTTTCCACCGCTGTCAGCCAGCTGATATCTGGTGCGAAGCATACATCACTATATTCCTTTTCCCTTGTGGGACTCCGGTTATGATCAGCCCGTGGAGCTATACCTCTGAGTTTGTAACCTCACTTTTCATTTAATTTCATGCAGATGTTCAGATAGAAACCAGATTGTCCCATCATCTTTGGATTTACAAACTGTTTGTGAGCACTATGGCAGCTGAGTAGTTTTGAAGTAAGATTGACTTGGGTAATTCTGCTAGGCTGTATGTATGTACAAGCTTAGGTACGAGTGCAAGATTAGAAAGTGTCTCCAGAGTGAGGCAGGAGGAGAGGAAAGAGTTACGAGCTCAAGTAAAGCTTTCCAGGGACCGTGTGTTGGGGTGCAGTGAGGGCCAGCAGTTTGTGGTGGACCAGGAGCCATGGGGGCTCCCGGGGGCGGTCGGGCAGGGCCTTGCAGCTGAGCACGTCCCACCGGCAGACTTGGGGCAGGGATGGGTGTCGGGGAAGGGCTGAAACATGGTCCCAGAGGCTGGTGAGGGGCACCAGGCTCAGACACAGGCTCAGGAGGTGCGGGCAGGGCCCTGGGACAGGGCTGGGTTGGGGCCAGGCCAGGCCGCCTGCCTGGGACTTGGGGCTGGACTCCAGTTCAGTGGGGCCCACAGCAGGCCCAGGCCCAGCCGCGATGAGGTGCCCAAGGCAGAGTCCATTCCTATTCTACACTGCACCTATCAAAGCTCGTGAAGGCAAAGGTCACAAATCACTTGCAAAGCACATGCTTTTAAAAATGCAGAGTGTTTTGTACAATTTTCAGAGTAATTGGGTCAGGGTGTATCGCTCATGGTTCTGTCTGCTGAGGAGAGATAACCTGCTGGTGTCACTGGGGCCTGACTGTGGAGGCAGTAAATCTACTAACTGACACTTGATGAGAAGTTATCAAATACAAATAACAGATCAGAACCTTTTTGTTTGTAAGCAAGATGATATATCTAATTCTTACTAGTCAAGGACAAATTCTTCTACCACTGCTGTATAAAGTTTGGTCATTACCTAGTATAGTGCAGCCATCACTATGACAGCAATAGATCAGACATACCCCTTGTTAGTTTGTTGCTGGTGGTAAATTATTCAGGAATATCAACAACTTGATTTTTCTTTTGCCTCAATGTACATAATAAATCTAGAATTACCTTTTAAGAATGTGTTTAAAATTTTATTTCCTCAAGTAAGAGGATCTGAGAAAGATTCCAGATGTGAAGACTTGAACACAGGTTACAATTTGAATTATTTTTTTATAATATTTCATCTTCACTTGTCACAATCCAATATATATTTTATAAATTAGCTTAATAACTCTGAGATTATGCTGTATACTCTTTGCTTTGCCATGGAAATTAATTTGTAGAACTAGGAGAAGATTAAACGTATTCTGTCAGGACCTAATTAATATCTTTATTTACGTCAGCAGTGTGCAGCGTTTTCTTCCTGAGGGCCAATTATTTAATTTCAGAAAGGTCAAGGGTCCACAAATCAATATTCAAGCTGTTTTTCCAGGCTCAATTAGATTGAGTAAGTTTTTGATCATTTTCTCCCTCAGGCTGCCTTAGTTCAGATAGAAGTGTGAGGTGCCTGTCACTGTGAAGAGCAGCCCCCTCACAGGACCCCGGTCCCCAGGGGACCAGTGGAAGCTTGTGAGGTCCTGCAGACAGAACGAGAGCTAGGCTCTCAGAGAGAGAGAGTAGGCTCTGCCTGTTTCTGCAGCTTTAGCAAACTCCCCATTTAACAAAACATCTGATAGATGCTTTAAACAAGGAGAGTTGCACATACTTACTGATTCTATTAGGACTCACAGCTGTAAAATAACATAGACGGACACATCAGCTTTTACTTCAGTGGTTACCATGTACCGAGGTGCAAACACACAGACTGATTCTTCTCACTTATACTGTGAAACAAAGGTTGGAGCCCTGGCTGGCATTGATGGTGCAGAGTTGGCTTGCACACATGTAAATCTAGTGCATCCTACATTTGCTAGTTTTGCTGTATGCGTGTATTGGGCACACCTGGCAGGGTGTGGGACTATCTGTGGGTGACCCATACTAGGACAGGGACAACCCTGAGAGACTGTGGCCCACGGGCACCGCACACCAGGTGAGGGAGTGCAATCTCTCCTAAGGGAGAAGGCTGGACTGACTGTAACCTGCAGTGAAATCAGGTTGGAATGAGGAAGAGGCAAGTATGGATATTTGGCTTAAGTTGAACCTGGAGAATAGGGAGGAAAGGTTTACTTAAGTTTCTGTTGGTTTGTTTATGTTTTTTTCCCAGTGCCTGAATCAGTAACCAGAAGTTGATGTTAACTGGCAATGAATCAAATTAAGTAAAAAATCCCCTAGTTAAGACTGTTTTGCCCATGACAGGTGTTCAGACTAAGTGCATATACCAGCTGTCTGATAGTCTGGAAGGTTTACCTAAATCCGATTCAATAATCAAATGGGATTTGTGGCCTCTTGCTAATGATAATTGTTTACCAGATGCAAAAAATCAGGAGAAAGAATATTTTGCAGATGTCCAAATAATGTTTTTCTTTGCGATTTCAATCCAAAGCACAATAATGCTATGCTGATTTTACGCTTTTCATGAGGGAAATACAATATAAAGCAACTTAAAAATTAGAAGCTGACGCAGATGTGATTTGTAAGATACGCAAATTATCTTTCCCTGGAACCATCTGGTCAGAATCAATGCAGACAACAACAAAAAATGGAATAGGTGAATATCAAGTAAAATAGCCATGCTCATGCAGAAATATAAGGGGCACAGAGTAAAATCACTTCTGCACAGTGTATAAGCCTCTCTTTATTGGTAAGCATGTTTATTGGTAAGCATATTGGTAAAGAAGTTTCTTCTATGAGAACTTTATAGTAGATGGAGTCAGTGGTGATGTGTGTGTGTTTGCATGCATCCTTCCCTACCATGTTAATCTATAATGGAATATTACAGTAAACTATTTTTTCCCCAAAATTATTGATAAGGAAATTGCAAGATATTAAATAAACTTGAAAAACATTGTTTTACCTTCATGTATGATGATCTAAGTCAAAGACTGTTCTTTGGGCAGGAGAAAAGTATTTATTTTATTTAAGTAGTTCTAGCAAAGAGCAGTTCATGTGTTAATGCTATGAATATTCATCTTGGCAAACAAAATTATATCCTTTTCTAATGAATAGAGTTTCTGGCTCCCTGGAAAACAATGTCAGAGAAATACCATTTTTAACTTTTCTGTCTATTTTTTGCCTTTTCCTTAGGACTATGACAGCACTTTATGCCTGTAAAAGACCCAGAGTTCACGCTTTACTGAGCATAAACCAGCGATCTCTTCTCGCCTCTACCTCTGCTTCTACTTTTGATATGTTTTTCTGTGCTGTGAAAACTTTGTTTGCTAGTAGGACAGAATTGTTATGCTAGATTTGTTATGCTAGTAGGACAGAATTTTATAACCAAAAGTAAGTCTTGCATTTAATATCCATCATAATCCATTAAGTCTAGAATCCTGGATGTTATCTGTCTTTATGTACCTATTGGATATGTAGGGCTGGACTTCAAAGTACTACCAATTATGTCTGTATGCAAAATATATTTAAGGGACTTATCCATGCTGCATTTCAGCGGCTTGGAGTCAAGCTATTGGTTTAATCACATACCATCTTAAAGATAAATGGTAACCAGTGGTAAATCTGTGTATGCGAGAGACCACTGAAGTTACAGTACTTAACATAAACAAGACTTAGGAACAAAAGACTCAGAAATACAAAAGAAACTTACTTGTGTGTGCCGACAAGACTTGGTGGTCTCTCCAACATGCCTGAGAAGGCAGAAGGGCTCAGTATTTCAATATCATATTTACTTATTTGAAGATATTCGATGTTATGTGTGATTCCCAAAACTGATGTCTGCATGCTCTACGATCAGGAAGAGGGATGTTTTGTCCTGATTAGAGGTCCCAAAAAATAGACTGACTAAAAAATAGTCTTGAAATCTTTAGATAACCTGCCTAGTAAAGCATTCTTAGCGTTCATTTCCCAATAGTTTGCATTCTCCTGCTTAATTCCTAAGAGTGGATGTTATATTTTTTTCCATGTTAAGCTGCAGCTCTCATCTTATCCAGTACTTCTGAAGGATGAATCTTGTACTTTCTTGAATTCAAGTCCTGAAAGTTGTCAGGGGGAAGATGAGAGCTTGCATCATGCTGGGAGTTATTTGGAGATTCAGAAACAAGGTCCCCAGGGTAATTGTGCATGACATTTCAGATCTGAGATCTGTCTGCATCAGGAAGATCTATCAGCATCCTTATTTCAGTGACTCTGCTGAAATCCCTCACAGGAATCACGTGTGATTCCTGCTTAAGGTAGTAATAAAAGGAGATCAGATTGTTAAAAACAATCATAAGTCTTGATGAATCGTAAGAAAAGTTTATTACCCTAAGAAATTCAGAATGCTTTGAGAGGAAAAAGAGGTTCATATTTGAAAAGAAAAAAGTATAATTTAAGGAATTATCTTCATGATTTCTTCTTGAGAAATACATGACATTTTATGTAAGGTTGCATAAGGTGGCATCTACCTGCTTTCCTTGGAACTTTCACATTTAGTTTTTGGCACGTATCACTTAAAAACTTCATGAAAGGTATATGATATGCAAAATTTAAAGTGAAATACAGAATGTTATTGACTAAACCTATTCTTTGTTAGAAATTGGATTTGAAATACCACTTTCTGGAAAGATTTATTCAGAGGTTACATGAGAAACTCCTCTTTGCTAGGACATGATACAGCATCCGGTACGAAAGTTGAAGGCCGTATACGAGCTTTTTAGAAAGATTAGGTGAGGTGTCCTTGCCTTCCTTGAAACTGAGTAACAGAAAATTCAGTGTGAAGGGAAAATTGAGATAAATCCTTTCTGAGCAAAAGTTATTTAATTTTATTCAGATTACCTAGTTCCAAAAATGCAGTATAGATTTGAATTCAGCACTGTGCAGCACTGTCAAACACACGTTATGAACAATCAGCTGAACAACAATGCTGCAATATATCTTAAGAGACTCAGAATGACAAGGCAAATTATGTTTTCTTACAGGCTGTTTGTTTCACAGATGTCTGCAATTTTATTTCTTTGAGTTTTCTTTTTATGTGCCTGCCACAGAACACTGCTGGGCAGTCTGGGACAATGGTCTGATTGGGTGGATCCTGGTTTGTCATAACAAGTGTTAACTTCTGTCTGGCTGCTGTGTTCTCCTTTGCTGTCCCTTTTGAGCTTCCATGGCACTGGATAAAATGAAATTGGGACAAAAGCTACCAGGACTCTTTCTTATTATTTTTGTAAGCTAGAAAAATAAAATGGTTCTTATTCAGAACTGTGACTTTAGCACCTCATTAATCTAGGAACCCAACTGGTTTTGGGCTTTTTACCATCTCACTGCTCATACTTCCATTTCTTCTGTTTATTTAAGTTCATCTTACTTTATCTGATACTTTAATCTCTTGATTTCAGAGGCTGAATTTGCCTATGGTTTGGAAAACTCCCAGAAAAAAATGAGGCTGGGAACCACACAGTGCTGCTGCAGTGCAAGAAATGGATGATTGGGCTTACTCCTGATCAAGAGAGAATTTCATGAACCCTACAATGATGTGTAGCATATTTTAGTCAATAAAGAGCATTTTGTTGTTCATGCCCATGGGAAATAATATATGATGCTGCAAATATTGTGAGAAGGCAGATAACAAAGAGGACATCTTCATACCAAGTTTATGTACTCAAATATTAATGAGATTATCTGGAAAGTACCTGAGCATGAAAAATTGAGTTATTCCCCCTTATTTTGCACTTCTGTATTCTCGTCAAGAAGTCTCTCGCAGGCTTAAAGCAGAAGATACTCTAGTCTTTCTGTCTCCTATACTTGTTCGTTCACCTCATCTAAATGTAATCATTTATCCCCAATTTTTACACTAATGTACTAAAGACAGACTTGATGTTGTCAGACATGCAATGGAATAAGCTGCAGGAAACCTTCCTTCCAGTGGTGAGGTGACAAATGAAAAAGAAAATAAAAATGGATTTTGCAATTGAAAAACATAATGTGCTCAAGGAAGAATGCACATAGAGCTGTAATGTGATCTGATTCATTTCTATATATGCAGGGAAGGACTTTACACAAAAGCTTTATGGGACATGTACAGGATATTTAAAGTAACATCAAAACTATTACACTTAATGATGCTTATTTAATCTATCAAGAGCTAGAAGAAATGTTTCAATGCTTGTGTTTACCCACTTATCTTTCAGTAAGATGTCACATTATGCCTCGTTCCATTACCTATTTAATCATCCTTTAAACCTGGTTATGTGTTTAGAGGGGAAGGTTGGCAAAGAGCGTAAAGCAAAATGCACACATCCTTCATTCGCAAAACCCCTGAAGATCTTGTTGATATTTCAGAAAGAAATTATGGTTTAGATATATATGAAGCTGATGTAAAAGAAGTCAGTGCTTTGAAAATTAAAAATTTGCTATGTTATTGGTGGATTTCCTCTTCCTCTAAGTATTTTGCAATTAACGGCATATGAATTTTAATGGTTTGAGCAGCTGCTGTTGCTGCTTGGGAAAGATTTAGGGCTGTGTTTTGTTCAAAGTTCAGGTTTCATCTAAGCACAAATGTAAATATCCAGTTTTTCAGAACCTTAAATCTATAGTCCTAAATATCAGCTTGGGTGTTAGAAGAGACAGAGCACTTTTAAAAAGTGCACTTTTGAAAAAAGCCACATGGAGAAAACAAGGGGAAATGAGTACAAATTGCACTGGGGGAGATTTCATCTTGACGTAAGAAAGAAATTTTTCACAGTAAGAACACTCATTCACTGGAACAGCCTCTCTAGGGATCTAATAGAGTCACATTGCTGTAGGTTTTCAAGACAAGATTGGACAGAATGCCAGATAATCTCATCTAGCCTTCCTTTCCCATGAGAGGTTGGACTAGATGATCTTCTGAGGTCCCTTCCAACCTGGGATATCCTATGAAAAACCTAGTCTCCACCTAGGTTATTTCGTGGGGTGGAAGCTGTATGAAAACCTGGCCATTACTGGGGACAGAGCTTGGGACGCTTCTGTGGCTGATGTTGCCATGGAGTGGTAAATAATGACTGCATTTGTCTCCTTCTTGTCCCACAACTGAGGACATAAAGTTGCTTATGCTTAAGGAGTATCACAGTGATGTTCTCTGCTTTTCTCTGTCCATTCTTCTCCATAGATTAAGAAATCTGGTTTGAATTAGCAGTATTCAGCATAATGTTTTCCAAATATCAATTATTTTCACTTCTTTTAGTTCCTTTATAAGAGGAAAATATCCCAGTTTCCACAATAAAGAAACCGAAGTGTGGATAAAGTGAGGAGATGGGTAGGAGCACTTTGTACATTTTGCACTCAGCATCCTGCCCAGAGGAGTTGACTTGGCCTTCTAAAGACTTATGAAAAATCCTTGGGAAAATGAAGCCCCTACATTTTTCCCACTAAACTGCAGAGACAGTTGCAATGTAGTCAGTGTGCAAACCTGCCAGTGTGATTGTGTGAGGCCAGCCAAGAAAACGAACCTAGATCTCCAGGTTTCTAAAGATGGGCCTTAATTTTGAGAAACAAAAGTTTTTAATCTTCCCAGTCTCTACTGACTGGCTCTCAAAATAGAGTAAAAATCTTGGTATTATTGAGAACTGATTTTAGTTTAAGTGGCTGGGAACTGTGCTTTTTGGATCATTTCTGTTTAAAACCTATTTCACTGATGTTTTACTGGGGTGTTTTTACTTGCGGCAGACAGCTGTATCTGGTTATATGATTTAGTGTTTTGTGTTAAATTTTTGAGCTGATTTTTCATCATCTGTGTGTAAATAAATTGCACTGCCAAAGTTGGGAATTGACCTCCCAAGGTTTGCCTAGCAGTCGTGACCAGATGTGTCCTCAGGTGAGTTGAATGACTCGTTAAGACTAACGACTTCACACACCTTGCAGGGTGGAAAGTTCACACTTCTGGGAGATGCAACCCCTTGTATCCTTCATAAACTCTCATGGGTATATGCCAGCCAAGAAGGGCATCAGTGAATGAGAAAAGCTGTCTTTTGTCAGTATACAATGATGCATTTTATTATGCAAACAATCAACAAAAGATTTGAAAGATTGAATGATTTCTTGAAATTCTGCCTAATACTTCATACTGTGGCACGAGGAAGTGGCCTCTTTTAAGCCAGTGGGGCCTGACAGAGGTGGTTCTGTGTTGCTGGTGAGTGATTGCATGCTTTCTGGTTTGTTCATGTTAACGCTTTGATTATAGTGGTGAATTACAGAGGATGAGCTACAAAGACTGATGTTTCACTGCAATTTACTGCCTTAGATGAAGAAACCAGCATTTATCTAACTTCAAAGTTTTGAGACAAAGTGAACTGCTTAAACAGATACTCTTTAAAGCAAACTTTCTACTCTGTATTATGGTGGTGTTTTCAGATGATGGTCTAATCTTGGTGTCCTTCAGAGTTTGCTGTGTTTTATAGCAGTTATGAGCAAGGGTGGTTTGTATGAAATATTAGGATGGGCTCAGTGACGATAAGGGATGAACCCTTATGAGGGGCTCAGTCTTCCTGATATTTCTGCCATGTATTGGGAAAATATGCTTGATCCTAGACAGCACACAGATGAAAACTCATGGCGGGGGCAGGGGGGGAGGGGGCTGTAATCCTGCATGGATCAAGGCACTTTACATTATAACAGCCTGGTTCTGCGACTTCACCGCCACCAGGAGACAAAAGACAAGACCAAGTATGCTGGTGTTAAGCCTAAATGTTATGTCTTGATTCTTTTCTGCCGAGAGCGCTTGGGACTAAGTGCACAGCTATACATTAGACTCAAGGCTCTCTGTTTGCAATTTTTACACCTCGGTGCATCTATGCACTGTCTCTGACTGGGCTGGATGACAATAGTTGCTGCTCTCCTCTGGATAGTGTAAAAAGCTGGCATGATCTGGCTCTAAATACAATTATTTACATGTTCCTTTAAAAGCAATGAAAATAAGTACAACCCCAGATCTGTCTTTGGATTTCAGTATATTATATACTGCTTGAAATAAATCTGCAGTCACACAGGGCAAATTCACCTTCCTTGAGCTTGATTTTTAAGAGTCTTATCTACCCCGGGGATCTTTGTTGCTCATTCCCTGCCCCTTCTATGCGCCTTCATCGATCTCAAAAGGCTCTCTGTGCACTAGACACAGTCAAGATAGACGGCAGAGACCTGTGGTACAGACAAGAGAAGCACAGCACTGGTTGGAGAGAAAATATGCGTGCAAAAATTGCCCACCATGAACATGTAGTTAGCTTTTTCCATGGAGAGTGGCATTGAGCTGAGTTTATGTACAGTCTAGTTTTTGTCTTGTACCATTTTCAAGCTTCATCCATCTATGCCTCTGTGAATGCTCCAGGTTCCCCCCTGCTTCCCACAGGTGTAGGTTCTCGGTTTAACACTTGCAGTGGAGACAAAGCATATCGGTATATAGTATGGTGTATGCAATTTGATGTGGAGGAGGAAAGGAATATTCTGCATGTGCTTTACTATTTATGAAGAACATTTCTTTTCTGGAGGGACTATATTCTGAAGGTATCAGGCGGTGGATTGACTTCCAGCTACTATATACTCTTGCGTTGTCCCAATACTCCTATGTGGAAGCTTGTGCTATCAGCTCTGCAACACTATTGTAAGCACAAATAAATTAGGATTTAGTTGTTTAGTTTGTAAACTGGAGAAGAATAAATGGTGCACTGCTATTATATCAGCCAAATAGTCCCTCTAATACTCTGCGATGACTGATGTGTTTTGATCAGTTTATTTGACTTTGGGGGGGGTCAGGTTTAGGGAAGAAGCCATTCTCTTTCCATTGTCCTTTCATGCACACAAAACTTTAATAAAGCAAGGTCAGAGGAGCTGTTAGGCATCTCTTTCTTGTTTTGGTGTTAGTCTCCCATTTGTCTTTCATATAGACTTCAGGCCACATTAGGCTCTCTTTTTTCCAATTTAAATTGTTTTTATCTCATGTTACCAACAAATCAATCAATCAGGAACCATCCCTATGAATACAGAACATCCATGGAAGCAAATATTGATCTCTCCTTAGCTGTTTCTTATTATACAGTTCCCTGGTGTGAAGAAGACACTAAACAGAAGCTAATAGACATTATGTCTCTCAGACATTTTCACATCCTGACAAATACAGTTTTAGGATTTTTTTCCCTGCATTAAGAACGTAGCTGTTCTTGCTTGGAAATAGGTTAAAATACATTTCTCCTATTCTCTTTTTCAGTGCTGGAAAGTAGAAACTTGCACAGGTATTGGGAGTTGTTATTCACTCTGGTCAACAAAGGGTATGGTTGTTTTGCAGTAATCAATTGCATGGTAGAAATAGTTATATTTCCTGCTGTGTTAATTAGTGTTACTAGTAGATTTTTGGAAGACCGGTATTTCTCAGCTACTGTGAAATCATTTGCTAGCCAGTCAGATTAGTACAGAGAGTGAAGGCCAGCCAAATTATTTTAATAGGTTTTGTACATTTTCCAGGGGAAAAATAAGACTGTAGAAACAAAAATAGACCACTTGCAATCCTGCCACTTTTCCTTATTAGCATTCTGCTCTCTGTGGTACACAAGCGTCTGAACTACCAGAAGCTCAACAGTCAGCATTGTCAAAGGTATCTGTACAAAGATGAGGAAATGGACTCGTGAAAATGTAAGAATAAGTGAATAAGAGAAGTAAGGAAGAGACTATTCTGAAGAAGATATGAACTGAGCCCGGGATGTCAATCAAATATGAATGTCCTTTGTGGGTGAAGGAAATTGGTCAAAGGTGATTTCTGTCAAAAGTCTTACTCAAAGACATTTTTTAATTAGGTTCCGTTCCGTTTTGCACAGTAAAAAAAGGCTGAAAAGAATCCTTCACCCTGAACTGTCACTCACATTCAGTCATCACCATGTCAGAAATAAGAGCCTTTAAAGCTAAAGGATAAATTAGTCGAACAGTAGCGTAACCCAAAGAAAGAAGGGAATGTCCTTGTATGTAAGCAGCTTCATATGATACAAAAGAGAACTGGTGCGTATGTATAGACGCACTCTCACTCACACACAGGTACACCCATGTGTGTATGCACACACACATACATATTTAATGTATAAAATAATTCATTTGCATTTTGGCGTCAGAAAAGGAATTGTTTCCAGTAGGACCACTTGACCCAATACTGGCAGCATAAAGTGCCCTTAACATTGATAAAAATCAATGGCATCAACTCTTTCTATGTCATCAGCAAGCAGCCAACAAATTCAGTTTTTCTTAACCAGATTCACTAACTTCAATATGTGAAGTACTATTTCCTGCTTTCATAGCTGATTTTATAATTTGTTTCTCCTTTTTTCTTGTCTTTCTTATCTTTTTTAATGCGGTCAGTATATTATATTAAGTATTTGCTGTCTTTACAGTGTTGGCAGCCAGAAAGATTAGAAAAGGTCAAACCGCACTCCATTTTGACGAGCACCTCTATGAATAGCATTTCTAATTTCCAGACTGGAGAGACTGGCTTTAGTCACCAGACTGAAGGTAGAAGCCTACATCCAGCTACATCACCTGGTCTCCTCTTACAGTTAACAGAGAGAAATGAACACTTTTATTTGGTGATTCATCTTATCCTGACATAACCCACCTATTGGCATCTAAGGTGGGTTAGATGCATCAAGTCATAAATATGCTCTTTTTTTTTCTTTCTTTCTTTCTCAATTGATTTCAGAGGAATCTCAGGAGGATGAGCTGACATGTAGAGGTCTATAGTGCACATATATGACTTAATGCACCAGAAATTTCCCCCCGAAGTAAAAGTTCAGTAACATGGGGGGAACTTGCTTAGAAACAATGGAGTTGGTGTCAAGGACGATTTTCATTCTTGGCGTGGCTCTGCAGTTTGCTCTTTGTGTACTTCCTTGTGTTGTATTTTAACTGCCTCTACAGAAAGAACATCCACCCTGAACAGAGTTTTACCCAGTGTGTATGTATATATAAATTTTATAGTAAACACAGTATTGCTGGGTGCAAAATAGAATGTGACACTAATTTCTCAGAGATTGAAGGACGTATTGACATTTAACTTCAACAGTTGTCACTGGTGAAACCTGTTTAGTTTGTTTTACTTAGGCAAGGTCCAGCAAAAGCAGGTAGTCATCCTTTCTGTAGGAATTCTTGTAGGCATTGTTTAGAGAAATCAGCCTGCAGTGCCTCCGCCATGCTCTCTACAGAGAGCAAACTCATTGATTTTTACATATTAGTAAGTATTGGACTGGTGTTCAAAGACTGTTTCTCTAACTTTTTTTTTTTTTTCTGATTGTACAGAGCGGGTTTGAGAGCAGCATTA
>VXAK01011444.1:304-18931 GCA_013399435.1 Arenaria interpres | reverse complement strand
GTGTTTGAGAGCAGCATTACTTTTGCCAGGTTCTGAAAAATTGTTTGGAAAGATACTAACCTGTCAGTGAGAGAGAAAAGTAACTATTTCAATAGCCAAGCTCAAACTGCAGTGGAATTTAAGGAACTGCTTGAATTATGGGTGGCGTAATGCAGTCTTTCATTATGGACTTAGCTATAATGATATATCTTAGAGTTCATTTTGGCAGTCATGAGACTCTACCCCTTCCTCCCTCAGAAAACTAGTAAGCAGATGAGCATGAAAAGCATAGTCTAATATCACAGATTATAATGAAATATGCATAACACAGTGTGCTTTTCTTGAATTTAGTAGCTTTTTCAGCAACAAACATTATTTTCTTTGTGCAATGAATAAAAAAATCCTTGGACTGAATTGTAAAGTAGCACTATGGTAATAGAATAATTGATTTGCCAGATGTCATACTGTAGGTAGTCCCTGTTACCATTTTCAAATCAACAAATACTGGGTTAGAACACTTACAGAAAGTGCAAAACCAGTAAGGAATATCCATGGTTATTATTACCCATGCATAATTACCCTATTTAAAGTACAAAAACAATAATGTATTTAGTGGTATGACTTAAAATCCAAAAGACGAGAAGGCAAGTAGCTGTCATCCCTGTGTTTAAGGAAACTTGATTTTTGAACTACTTACAGATAAAGAAAAACATGAAGTTTATGGACTCCAGAGAAATCTGGATCTATCCGTGCTTTGTTGTTCTCTCATAGATCCCAAATGTGTGCTACAAGCAGAAATAAACACCTACATAGACTTTGCAAATTTAGCAATCTTGCTGCAATGTGGAACGATGTGTTAATTTAGAGCAGTTAACGGAAAAAGAGCACAAAGGTTTATATGAAATATCTACTATTTTCAGTTCATTTCTTTGCAAATGTGCTATTCAAGGACTGTATGCGTTTCTCATTATATTGTTTCCCTAATTGAGATTGCATGCTCATTGTGGCATAGATATTATCATGGTACTTTCCAAGGCAATATGTACACACTACTAACACTTCTAGTAATAATTCAGCAATTACTTTCTGAGTCTTTTCTTATTTCTATGATTCATACTGTAGAAATGTGACACAATTAGTTGGCTTTGAATCACTCTGAACGTTGGTGCTGTTAGGATGTATATTGACATGGGATTTAAGTCCTTGAATGTCTGTGCTGTATTTTGCTTTTGTTGTTTCCAGAGAAACATGGGGAATGGAAGACATTCCTTTGCTCAAGTTTAATATTAGAGTGAGTTCTAAGGTTTCAAAAAATGCAAAAGAATTCCTTCCATATCCAAGAAACTCTAAAGCATGATATATGTCAGATACGTGAAACTGAAATGTTTTAATGAAAACATTGAGAGTAACTAAAAGAAGTGTCTTAGGTGAAAATGCTGAGAAAAAGGACTCGCAAAGAATGTGTCAAGAGCAGCAATGCTTCTTTGATCTAATTTTCATTTTGTCACTCGAAGTTGGAGTCAAAGTTAGTTACTTCCAGACAAGGATTCCTATCGCAGAAAGATTTGACAATCTCTGAAAGAAGAGCTGATCTTTTTTGATCTAAAATGGAGAAGGAAACTTTTAAGTAGAAAACTTATATCGGAAATCATGTGTTTTGGAAATGAGACCCGTACTAGCAAATATCCTAATCTGCATTCCTGATTCCTTGCTCATTTTCAGTCCTTCATCTACATCCTTTCTAAACAATGAGAAAAGAATTGAGATGTCAACTATTTGAAATCAGGAACAGTGAAACTGTTGTACAAGTTACCTTATGCATGTTTTATTTTAAAAATACAAATTCTAACAGGAACACCAGATGCCAATATGCAAATTCATTCTTCTAGCAGTGATTTCAACCAAGTACAGAAAATATAGTCACAACTGTGCTTGGTGGATTTGCATAATTGCATGTCTGAAAGACATAAGTGGCAATAACCACTGTTACATTACTTTGCAATATGATTTTTTAAAAATTCAAACGAAAGTTTTTACAATTACTAATTGAAGGGAATTAAGTAGGCATGACTATTAAAAACAAACAAAACCTGTTGTCAAACTGATCTTAGAAGTGAAATAATGAATTTCTTTGTTTAGCTTTGCTGGCTTTTCGTTTGCCAACATTTCCTTATTGTTCCTGGGGTCAGTGTTTGCATGTTCGTATTGATATACAGAAAAAACACATAAACTTTGATATGAAGATCTGCTGAGATCTAGAGTCCAGAAGATCCCATCCATTTTCAACCCATGAGATAGGGTTGGAAATGAAGATTGCTGTGTGGTGATTTTACAGCATGCTTCCTACTAGCAAACTGAATACAACTGTGGGATGCTCTTATATAGGCTGAGCAGGAACATTTTGCAACATGTGATAGTCCTGTTGATGTGAAAGTATATTATTTTTATTCACTATACTTCCTTAATTTTGAAGTAATTAGGAAGATTGTACTAAAACAAAAGGCAGGCCCAAAAGAAGGGGCCATGCATGGTGTCACCATGCCTGAAACATCTTTCAGAAGGCCTACATGGTAAATTGGAAGATCCTTACCTGGAGTAGATCCTATGTGTTTGTCCTGGTTATGTGTGTTTGTCCTGGTTATGTGTATTACAATAATTTAAATGAGGGCAAATACTGAGACTATTTCTGTTGGTGGGTCATTAAGATTCATGTCATGAGAGTCTGTTCTTATAAATCAACACAATCTGCTGCAAATAATAGTGTTCAGATAGGTCAGAAGCCATAGCAATTACATTATGTACAGAGAGGCAGTCTAGGTAGATACCTGAAAGGAAATTATTGTTGAACTGGGTTAATTTTCTGTGTTATATTTAGGTAGAGAAGTCTGGGATTCTATATGGGACTAACTAGGGAGCTAGAGGTATTTATACAAACCCCAAAGGTAGTATTTTTCTTACTGTTACATATTGGAGGGAGGCTCAGTGCCTGGTTTACGCTGCATGGATACAGTTCAGACAGGTGAAATTAGATGAGTTGATTACCACTTAAGTGAAATAATACATTTGTATTTCTTTGAAGAGAGAAAAGAAAATAAAACAATAAATAATAGTTTATATGGCAGCTAAACACTTGTGTTAATAGAGGGTGAGGCAAGAGAATAGGTAGAACATTTGGCTTTTGTTTTATTACAACTCTTATTTTTTACCAAAGAGTTAAATTAAGAATGTACTAAATCATAGTTCTAGCCTGAGAAAGAGATGGTTTCTGCATATACAAAACCCACTCATAACTGTATCCGAGGGAAGGACCTTCCCCTTAGGGCAATAAAAAATATAAGGTTCACATTTGCCAGAAATACTACGTAAACTTTCTGAAAAGTATCCTGAGAAAAAAACAAAGCCAAAATAATGCTTAGGAGAGTATTGTATGAGAAACTGCATAGAATCTCTGACAATACCTTTTGGTGAAATACTTCAGAGATTTAAGATGCTTATGCTCTGTTTAAGAAAGCAAAACATTACCTCAGAAATGGTAAGATTATATTCCCTTGCCTTCCCAGGGATGAGTTGATGAAGTCAGAGATGTTTCAGCAACAGCCACAAGGCTGTTTTCTAGAAAGAGAAGGAAAACTGGATTTCTCTCTGCAGTTTACTGCCAAAATCTTAGCAATATACAGCTCCCTTTAGCACATCAAACCCAACATTGATACGGTTCTGTGGGAATCTCCTTGGCCTTGTATGTGCATAAAATATTTGAAATGTAGTCTTATTTTTGAATGTATTGCTAAACAATAGAACAAACGTATATTATGCTTTGTGTCGACTTACCAAACTGAAAAACATTAAGCTCCATCCAGTCAGCCTGAAGTAAAAACAAGTTAATGGAGACTTTCAAGTACTTCTAATGCCACTATTCTTTCATTATTCAAAGATTACTAGAAAATTTTAGTGTTTAAAAACATATCTTAGGTGAAGTACCTGTCTGCTAGAAACGTATTGTCAGTGGCAAATATGTTTCTTTCCCCACCCATCACGTGGGGGTATATTTTTACAGAAGCATTTTGTTTGTACGATTGCAAAGCATGTAGAAGAGAAAGAAGAAAAAAATAATCCATGCTGTCTTCTAAAAGCAGACTAATTTGTACCTATTTAAAGGGAAAAAAATATCCTTCTTATCATTGAAAAACAGCTGCACTTACCCAGAACAAATATTTTGGTGGCTTGTGTATGTGGGCAAGTGCAAAGTCCTGCTGGTTTGCAGAAAATAACAACTGGGAGTATTTTCTTTAGGTCTACGTTCAGGAGTTTTTCCCCTTGCTCACTCCCCAGCTAGGTTTTGTAATGTGGCTTGCCTGTTTTCCAAGATATTCATCGTACTTCTGCTTAGAGTCATCACTTGAAAATAATGTCTGTTTTTTTCCATCCTTATATTTTGCTCAACAGAATGATTGTGAACTCCTGGCAGTCAGATCAAAGAGCTCTTTCACAATTCATCTCTCTTGCTTAGCATGTAACAAGCTCACAGCAACTTCTGAAGGCTAACTGTTAGGTCTATCAAATACAAGTACAAACATGGAGAAAATGTTACTGACAGTGAGAATGTTTTTGTTTTTTGTTTTTTTTTTTTTAAATTATTTTCCTTTGTTTTCTGTGAGAGAGAGCTGCTAACAAAGTTATCAACATTTGTTAATTGATGAGAAAGAGGGGTTGGATAAAAAAAAAAAAATCTCATTGAGAACTTTCTTCCCTTCCTTGCTTCCCTTTATTTTGCTGAAGCATCACAATATAGTTTACGTTTTGTTAAATCCACCTGTGAAGTAATCTGTGTCCTCATACCTGTTCTTCATCTGAACAGATGATGTTTGCAGTATTGGTCACTCCGTTTGTTTGACTTTTGAGTTTTTATCAATCCTTTATTTCGTTCTGGTTATGTTTAAGAGCTGATGGTAAGTTCTATTGCACTCTGAGAGGTTCTCTATTAAATATTCTTTCTGATCAAATATGATGTACCTCTGCTATCAGCAGTATCAAATCTTATTACTGATCTCAATAAACTAATGTAACTAGGAATGCCTGCGTTACATGGGATCTGAGTATTCGTGCAATGGAAGAGTTGTCTATTAAAAAACTTGAAGCTTTTGAAGTTGTCAGAAGTTCAAGTAGCATCCTAGTGTGTCATTTAGCTATTGGACTCTATGAGTACTGATGTTTTACTGTATTGTATCTTGGACAACCTTTGCACCTGTATGAAGTGGATGCCAAATGTTATCATGAAACTGTTTTTAAGTGTGTGCTTCTTTGTCTGATTTTGCACTATAGCGTAGCCTACTACAGCATAAATCCTTGTCGTCTTACAGAGTTCTGATCTTCTAAGCTACCAACATCCACAAAGGATAGGATACAAAAGCACCTGTGTTTAGCAGCATTTGGTTCTGATAATGATAGTTATTTGCTGACAAGAAAATGCTCATTATCAGTTCCTACTTGATAATAACAGGCCAAGCCTGAACTGCAAGTACGAGTTCACACAGCAGTTATAAATGGTCAAGGAAAGCTAGAATACTCTTGCTCCCTAATTTTTTGCCTAGTGTCCAAAGTGCCTACCCATCAGATCTTTAGTTTGTATAAGCTGTCTCTGTACTGTTGGATTTTTAATGAATATTATTAGTTGAATTATGATCCAGGGTATTCAAGCGGCTAAAAAAAATTATTTCACTTAGGTTGAAAGATGTATCATGTGCAATGGCACAACTTACACGCACAATTTTGATCAAGATCTAAAGGTCCAAATCTGTATTGATCCCTTCTCAAAAGCTCTGTGGATGACCATCGCTAGGAAGCAGAGCAAATTCACAGAGGCTGAATTTCCGAGCAGCTGGAATTCCAAGGCCCACTGAAGTCTAATTGGCTTCCTGGACTAAAACAGTCAAAGCGCTCTGGTATCGTTCTGGGAGCCTTTGGCTCTCTGCTGAGCAACTGATGCTGATTTTCTACTGGATCAACTGGGGACTGCAGGTTTTTCTTGAGACTGCTAATAGTAACTTGGGAGCTTTATGGAGATGCTTAAGTTGATCTGCCACTGTATTCCCTATTTATTTGTTATGATTAAGAAATTCCTCTTTATGTTTATCTCAGTTTTCTTATTATTATTCTTGGGCAATAGACCTAACCTAATTACTGTTTGCACATGCTGACTCAAAGACTTTGATAAAATAAATTACTGTGATGGAATTGGCCTAAAGCTGCTCTTCTACGAGTGTGCCAAATGATCTGCTGGAGACACAGAAGGTACAGCTACCTAATCTTTTTTTGTGATAACCCACTTATCCTGTTACAGATATAACCCCCCACATACTCTATTGCATTTTGAAGCAGGGCTTCAATCAGCGAAAATCAAAGCACTGACTTCAATTAATCTACATTGACTTAGATCACCTGAATGCCAGTTACAGTATTGACAACTGTTAGACATTTAATTCAAGCAATTCCGTGGTTCTATTATATACAATTGATGTTAAAAACTTTGCAACATGTTCATGAACATCCATTATATTCATCCATTCCTTCTCCTTCCAAACTTCTTAAGAAACTTAAGTATAACTGGCATCGTAGAAATCCTCATGCCACCGTCCAGTTATGACCTCTGGACCTCAAAGCTTTCACAGTAAAGCAAATAAAATGTATATATTACCCTTTAACTCAACAGGGGCAGGAATGCTTTGTTTAAAAACATTTAATCTTAGCAAAAGAGACTAGGAAAGAGAAGCAGGTGCAACTGAATTGTCTGTATTTATTCAGCAGTCATACCCTGATGACAGAGAACAAAGTTATGTAGTGTTTAGAATGTTGTATTCCTCTAACAGTGACATCTTTGGGAGGCATGTATTTTAGTGTTCATGAGACGATGCACTAAATATACCTCAAAAAAATATGGGTAATGCTGCAGTAGAATAGTAAATAACTCTGCATTTCAATTACATTCTGATTAACTCCACAGCCTTTCTTCAGACACATTTGATGCATGGGATTGTCTACAGCAACACCTCTATAGCTGTGCTACATCATGACTTTATTCTTCCTTTTTTCTCTGTGGTGGCTGTAGTCTGAAGTGTGTTGGCATTCCTAGCAAGGAACCTCAGTCACAGAAAGGAGGGCAGGGGTGGAGGGAGGAAGGAAAACACCTTTTCAAGTTCTGTCTCCCCAGGCAATAAGGGTGCAACTCGCTCTGCAGACTCAGACTTGAACATGAGCACAGCTGCTAAAGGCAGTGCAGATAAGGTGATGCTAGTCTTGCAGAGTGACAGCAGCAAACTGGTAATATTTGACTGGAATAATAATGATTTTTCTCTTTTCCAATTTTTTTTAACAGTACATATCAGCCTACAAATTATGCTAATTGTTACCTAATATTTTTTTATGATAGTAGTTTGCAGGGTTAAAAATCCGTAGAAATATGTTTATAAATTATAAGAGAAGATGGCTTTTGATAGGGAAGTTTTGTCACCATATAAGAACTAAAGAAAAATTATCAGCTGTCTTCTAATAAGGAGTAAAAAAAGAAAACCCCAGAGCCAGAGAGAAAAGAACTAGCTAGTTACTTTTTATTCTGAGACTGAGTCAAGTATTTCTATGGTATTAATTTGAGCCAGTGCAATGAAAATAAAAATTCCCTATGTTGCCCATACATGTTAGTTATAATAGTCTGAAACATCATCACTGTTTTAGTATTGGATTCAACTTAAGAATACTAGTCATATTACATGGCGTAGCTATATGGATTTTTTTTTTTGTATTTTAAAGGGAAAAATAAGAAAGCTATTTAATTTTAAATACTTGCATTGCATAGAGATTTTGATCTTCTCCAAGAAACTTTGGCCTCTCTAAAAATGCATACCACACCTTAAAATTGTGATGACATTACTTTGTTTCTCTTAACTCATGACAGAGGATAAGACTTGAATTTACTCTAAAAGACTTTCCTTCCTGATTAGGTTAGGTTAAGAGGGGATGTGGACAGAGAAAAGTTGGCAGAGTGCGAACTAAGTTCAAACATTTTGCCAGAGGATGCACTGCTTGTCTTCTGTCTTACAGAGAGGCGGTCCCACTGGGTGACTAATTTAGCTGGATCTTTGGGTGATAAAGCTGTTTACTTTCCTCATTCATTTTGCTGTCTTTGGTGCTGCATCATACAGCCCCACAGATCACAGATTAGTACCTTAAATTACTGCTGTGTAATATACTACTACATTTCCTGATACCAAAACTGGTTTCATAAACATACATTGGGGCAAACAAGGAATGCTTGGAAGTATGATGGAGACAGGGACGTAGGACTTGTGAAAGGCAGTGAAATAAAGTTCTTTGCCATACTGCTCTTTGGAATAAGGCTAAGGTTCCCTACTATTCAAACTCATTTGGCAGATCCACTAGTGCTTTGATGTGACCATATTCAGTGACAACATAATTTATTGAAATACTTTTTTTTTTTTTTTTTCCCCCCCTAACAGTTAATGGTAGAATAAGAGCGGACACATTTAGCAGTAGCAGGTATACACCAGTATATTTACTTGACCATCAAAAACTAATCTGGATCTACCAAAATCAGTAGCAGGACTTGAAACCCAACACTGGAACTTCTTTTATCATACCACGATAGTTATTACATTGCCTTTGGTTTACAGAGGAATTATTAGTAAGGACTTAAAGTGAATAACAAACAATAGAAGAGCCATTGCTGCTGCCAGAAAAGGTTGAACATTGCGATGAGAAAACTTATGTAAAATGCTGCTCTGTTTCTGACTCTGCTCCTTTTGATCTCTGTGTAGCAGAAGATAGGTATGTGTTAGTGTTAGCTTTGTATTTTCCTGCTTCCTTGAAGATGTTAAAACATTCTTTAATAGCTGTTTTGTAAATGTGCCTGAGAAAAATGATACAGAGGATATTATAACAATTTGTTTTGTTCTCTTAGGTTGCGTTTCCTTTAAAGATGTCCAATCTTTTAAACATTTGCCTCTTGTTTAAATGTAGAGCAAGTTAGGTCAGCAGAGAGGTTCTGCTGAAAAAAAATGAAGAATTTTATGTATGTTTTAGATTCTGTGTAATACAGAGTACTGCAGCCTAGCTGTTCTCCAGCACTTTAAACAACTTTATCGTTATGGTTTGTTATGCTTTGGGAAGTTGTAAGAAAGAAAAAGCAGAGTGCTATCAGCCAGTTCTTCCAGAATTCCTGAATTTTTAAATAGTGGATCACCCACATAGTCAGGAATTGGCTCAAGGTGAATTTTGAATAGTCTTTAATACAGCTGTTTGGCATAGAACACACCTGATTATTTATGACACCTTGCATTAACAGTTGTTAGTGTTGTGGTAAAGCAGTAAATAAAGATAAAGACTTACACATAGTCATAGTCTCTTGATGAAAAAATTTCACCAATTGCAAGAGACTACTAAAAGAAAAGCCCTGATATTTTTGCAAATCCAGGTTTGCTTATATTATGATTTATTTCTGAGTGGTACTAGTCTAAACTTCAAGTCTAACTCTTATTTTTCAATGTCTGTCTTTGTCATCAGAAAATTTCAGTATTCAGTAATCTATTCTTTGCAGAGGAATACTGTATAGCCTGGATCAAGTGCCATCTTCTGAGAAGGAGGATGGCATAAACTGTGGCCTCCATTGGGTAAGCCTGTAAAACCAGGCACAGTGTAAACAATTGGCGTTTCCTGTGTTAAGAATATAGCTTGTCTTGTCCCATAATAACATAACAAAGCCTTTGTGCCCATAGTGGGTGTTCTGAGTTTCTTGTGTGATATTGTGATATAGAAAGAGGTGGAGCATCAGTGTTGACAGATTCAAATAGATATAGCTGAGTTAGGAACTTATTTCTCTCTATAGGTTTTTTGTGGGGATGTTGACCATCCATGTATTATGGACATCTGTAGCTCTCACACCTAATAGAAACACACGTTCTAATTTAAGCTACTCCTTACAGTCCCCTAATAAAACTAAATAAAGTCTATCAGTTTTTACATACCTAAATATTAGAAACTTGATCAAAGTGAGTCATGTAGGCTTCCTCTGGTGTTGTTGGAGAAACCTGCAGAGAGCTATCCACCCCGAGACGGTCTAAATTGCCATTTGGAGTTAATTGTAGCAGTGTCTAAACAGAGATTGATGGTGCTCTGAAGTGGGCTGGGCCCCTGATCTCCTGGTTGTCTAAATAGGTGATCTGGTCAGAGGCTGCTGTCTCTCCGTTTTGTTCCCCACACTTGGGTATACTTTCTGTAGAAAAAGAGCACACAAGGTGTGATAATAGAGACCTAATCCTTATAAAGGGTGCACCCACTCCTATATACATTGGATATTTCCAGTCTCCCTTGTCTATACTACTGTGGTTTAAGCTAGATGACTGATTTTCAAACCTTTAAAGTAATATAAGATGAATATCATTCCAAATAGCAATCTCTTGGCATCTTTCTCTTTAGGCTGTGGTTGGGATTTGGAGTTAGGGCGTACGTTTTACTTTTTCTACCCTCCTGTTTGTAAGTCTGAGAAAAGCTCTCTTGAAGATCTGAGGCCTGCAAGTCATTAGATTCAGAAGTCGTTATAGAGAGTCCCACCTTTGGTCTCCTGCAACTGGAAATCTTGGTCTCTGATTCAGCTGTCTTATTCATTCTGGAATCACCTCATTCAGTTGCTTACGGTCCTCGCTTGTTTAGGTTATGCAAGGTAAATATTATGATTTTTATCTCTTATGTACTTACCTTTTAAATATTTCAGGTGTGTGGTGGGTTGATTAAGCATATTCCAAAGAAAACACCCACTTCTTAGTTGGCCATTTTCCTCTTTCAGAAACAACAGCTATGAAAGTCCTCCAAAGCTATGGCTTATAAATTGGAAATCCAGAAATAATAGATCCCACCTTTTCCTGACCTGATTTCTCTGTTTGCTCTGTCTGCCAGTCCCTTTCTTTCATGTCCTAGTTTTGAGTATAATTATTTCAGATTTAAATTTCTATCTAGGCTATACAAAAAAAACCCTGTTAATTGCATGAAAGAATATACCTTTTCTTTTATCCCTTGGATTCTGAAGAATGACTATTGTACCGTTCTCTTCTCCAACAAAAAAGAATAACTCTCTTCTTAACTCTCTCCCTCCACAGTGCAGAAAGTTTTTCTGTTGTCTGTTTACCTCTTCCTATGTTTCTCCTCATTTTACATCATATTTGGCACCCTCTAATGCTGCGTTACCCTAGATTTTTTTCCTGTTTAGATGCTACCCATTGCAATTTCCTGAGCTGCTCTGCCTTCTGTTCTCCAGGCACCCTACATTGAGAGTGTATTTGATTTTGGGGGTTGATTTTCCTGTCAGTATGGCCTAATATTTGCTTGTAAAATTCAAAGGCCACATGCCAGTCTGGACGAGGTAGCCTACAGGTTTATTTGTTTTAGCTGTCATAGAATATCTCGAGTTGAAAGGGACCCATAAGGATCATTGAGTCATAAAGGTTTGTGTCTTGACAGCAAAAGCAAATCTTTAGTATTGAAAGAATAAATCAGAAATTAATATGAACCCCTAAACATGGATGTCAGAGTTGGCAAAAATACCCTTATGAGTTATGTTTGTTTTCTCGGCACAAGGAAACCTCTAACCTAAAAATAACTTTGTGGGGAAAGTAGATACTTCATGTGGCTTTACATGTGCTATTTAAGAGATTTGTCCCTTGCAAGAAAAAAATATGATCTGTACTACATTTCTGTTTGTATCGTCTGGGGTAAATGGTAAGGAAAAACTTTCTTACTCCGTTTGTATATCCTCATAATCTAACTTCAGTGGTAAAATGCGTTTGGGCATTAAGAGAGTTTCCCTCGTGCAATCATGTGAAATTAGAATTAAAAAAAAGTTTGAATACTATATTCTACAAAATGGCTATTCATCTTCACTGCATGTTATTTCATCAGTGACTTTAAATAGCCAGTTCTTGTCCAATGTAACTATGAGTTATGTCTGAATCTTTGTAGGTGGATCTTTTTACCCATAGAAATACTTGTATGTATAATGCTTCAGCTCATTGGAGGAAAGTAAAGTAGGGAGGATAGGTGGACACAAAATTGTATCAGAAAACCATGGGACAAGTAGATGACTTTATACTGTATTTATGAAGGTATATTTTGGAAAATGTTTTGTCTTTGACAGTTTTTTTTATTGTTGTGGCCCACATTCACCAACTTTCTTGTCAAGACAATTTAAATGGTTTTAAAAATCCTCACCCTCTGCTATAAATAGAACTTCATGAAATTTATTGTAAAATTCAAGCTGGCGTGATTGAAATCTGTGGCAGACCATTGATGTTCACACCATATAGACCCTTCCTGAAACAGAGAAATGAGAAATCACCTCTTCTATTCTCTCTTTTTCTTCCTTATCCTCTAATGACTTGGCACAGGATCCTGTCCTCCTCTCTCACACTGAATTTGCCAAGTAGTCACTGCAGCCTTGTTAAAAAATGAATGCAGCACAAAGTGACAGGCATAAAACCAGTTCTGCACACACCTTGCAGTCTGTCAAGAATCAGCAACATTTTGTTTTAAACTAATAACTAGTCCTAGAATTTTTGACATGAGTCCAAGTGAATTCCTTCTCATTATTCTGGCTTTGCCGCTCTCTTCTTGGGATCAAGCTTTGCACTGTTCAGGCACTTGGTCTGAGGCATCCCAAAGGTATTTATTCAGCTAAATCCCATTCACATCAACACTGTCACCATAAGGTGGGGATTTTTTTTCTCTCTGTGTGGAAAAACATATGCATTAAATGACTTTTTGCAGGTGACAGAAAATGATCCATGCTTGTTGCTGGAGTGGGCCTAAACTTATCTCCTAAGGACAACTCAGAAATTGTGATTACACCTGGCACTCATGGGTGTAAGAGAAAATTCCTTAAACTAGTTTTCCCTTCCTGCTGCGTCATGCATAGCTAAGTGAAAACAAAGAAAACAGATCCATTTTCAGAAAATGAGATTGGTTCCTTTGAAACAAGGAGCCTCTAGGATAACTAGCTGTTTCATTGGTTTTATTTGCACACCCATAAAAAGAAAGAAGGATAAAGAAGAATCCTCACACAAATATGGTCCAAGTTCATCCCTCTCTCCCAAAACAAAAGAAAAATCAATGTCAGAGCAGCTTTGAAAGGAGGATTTTCCTTGGTTCTATTTCACTAGGCAGTAAGAGTAAGTATTTGTTTACATTAAAAAGTGAATTTAAGCGTCACATAAAATGCTACAAAATCCTGCTCAGTAGCAACTGCTGGTTTTCAGCTCGCTAGGAGATAACAACACACAGCACAAAGAAATATGTTAAGGCTATTTGTTTATCAGTTCTGTAGGAAGTCTTCTGAAATGTAGGCTTAAATGAGGGCAGGGTTTTAGCAAAAAATAATAATCTGAACAAGTGAATTATTATTCTGAGCGTACATAAAATCTTACTCAGAATTCCTAACCCTCATCTTATATGGTGAATTTCTGTGGGAAGAACTCAAAGTATGTATGGGAGTGGCGCAAGTGTGCGAGGGTTTATGTTTATATATATATACCATCTGTCTCTCTTATCCATCTACCCACATGAACACTTGCACATATGCATTTCCAAATATGCTTATGACCAACCATTGAACTTCAGTGTACATTTGTGTGAAATTAGTCATCACGTGAACTTATATCAGCATAAGCAATTTCTGGATATAGAAGAACTAGGGCCTGGTTTCTAGAGGTACTCTTCTCTAGTAATAAACATTTATAAACATATCCTGGGCTCACACAACACCTACTCTTCTCACTGCAATGATCAGCCTTGCTTCTAGGTGTGCTACTGATCTACGTTGTACCTCATCTACTCTACACTGCCAGCAGTTGTCCAACACATAGAATCATAGAGTTGTAGACCTGTCTAGGGACCTTTCAGATCATCTCATCCAACCATCAACTTAACATTGACAAAAACCACCACTAAACCATATCTCTAAGCACTGTGTCTACCCGTCTTTTAAATACCACCAGGGATGGTGACTCAACCACTTCCTTGGGCAGCCTGTTCCAATGATTAATAACCCTTTCAGTGTACAAATTTTTCCTAATATCCAATCTAAACCTCCTCTGGCGCAACTTGAGGCCATTTTCCTCTTGTCTCATTGCCTGTACCTTGAGAGAAGAGACTGATCCCCACTTTGCTACACCCTCCTTTCAGGGAGTTGTAAGAGAGCGAGAAGGTCTCCCCTCAGCCTCCTTTTCTCCAGGCTGAACAACCCCAGCTCCCTCAGCCACTCCTCATAGGACTTGTTATCCAGACTCCCTCACCAGCTTTGTTGCCCTGATACAGGCCAGGATGCTGTTGGCTTTCTTGGCCACCTGGGCACGTTACTGGCTCCTATTCAGCCAGAAGACACCATGGGACAGAGGGCTTAATGGAAGAGGGAATCATGCTGAGCTTTTGGCCAGTTTTGTGAACCCTTTTCTACTAACTGTAGTTGACATCCTCCATATTCAGATCTTAGGAGCATAATTTACTCATTATGCTTAACTGAAAATTAGCTGAAAAGCAGAAAGCATGGAATGGCTAAGCAGGGAGAACTTCAATTTTCAAGTGCAGTTATTTTGAGAATCTACTAAATGAACAAGACCAAATGTACAAGGAATTTCTGAATGTGTTGTATGACTGGATTTATGCCACTTTGGTCACATTATGTATTAAAATGTCTGTTGAAAAGAACCTATAGCTCAATGCAAGGCCTCCATTCCGAAAGTACTTGTGAAAAATACAAATATACTAAAATGTTACAGCATTATTTCTAACGCTCAGGTATCATAAATACTCTGCTATGGTAATATTCCGTACATGTCTATTCATGAGACCTAGAAATTCCATGAAGTTCCCACAACTTTGTCCCCCATACAAATCACATCTGGCTGTTTTTTTGAAAGTACGTATTTGGTGCTATCATAATAGTACCAAGACAAACTATTTCAAACCCCTTACAACTTCTGAAAATCTTGGTTTTATTTTGCATGTTCTCACAAGTGAAACATATACATCTGTTTTTCTACTGACAAGAAGTTTAAATTTTTCTCTGGTTCAAACTGATCCAACCACAAGATTGTTTTAACCTTCCCTCTCTCTGTGCCATTTCAAGGGCCCACATCCCTTACATTGACACTGTAACTGTGTGACAGTTACAGAAAATAGTTCCATGGGAAAACAATGCTAAGAAAATAGTGAAAGTAGCCTTGTAATAAATTTAATAGCTAAAAGTGTAAAATGCATGATCTGTATGACTTGCTGGCTCTGTTCTGATTAATGTCTAATTGCTGTTCAGATCCCTAATGCCACAACACAGACTCTTTTTCACCCTGTACTAATAGGAACCGTAAGACACACTTCTCCTGCTTATTTACCTTATTAAAGTTTAATTTTACGATGGAGAATACACAATAGAATTAATTTTCTGCATTTTACTGATGCTCCTGAGCTATGCTCTAGTGGTTTACTATGCTTAGATCCCTGTAAAGGACTCATAGTTTCCCATTCATTTCTGTTACACTGAATGGAAAGCAAAAGACAACTATGTTATGTAAACTTCTTCTTTTTCCTTTCTCTGTATAATTCTATATTCTTATATATGTAAGGATGGATTTGAGGCTTGTATATGAGTCGAAACATCATCTCCAAATGCTAAAACATTTGAGGATGTCTGCTGTGTTTATGCAGAACTGCACTGAGATACATCAGTTCTGTAGAGCATCAATATTTGAGGTGAAGAAAGCCCAAAGTCCTGCAATCTCGCCTCTCATTCTCAACACTTCTTTCTTTGCAGTGTCTTTTGGGGGAAGAAATAGGTTCCTTGCTCTCTGTAATTGCTTAGAAGCAATCTCTCACTCCCCATAGCTAGCACTTTTCATTTTTTGGAGTCCTTCAAGCCTCTTTCTTCAGTTTCTCTATTTCTTTCTTTTTTTTGAATGCGTGATTTTGCTATGTCTTTTGCAAGTCTTGTATTATCAAGTTCCAGAATCTCAAAATTGTATTGTTTACCTCAGGATAGGCAGAGAAGTAATGCTCTTTATTGCTAAGCCAGGAATCATAAATAGCAACCAGCCACTGCTTCTCAGGCAACCTCTTGGGGATTCCATCATAATAATATTGTCTACTTCCTTTGCAATACTCTGCTGAATGAAATCACTTTGTTCCAAGTACTGGAAGCACGTAATAGTCGTGGGGTATTGACTCAGGGAATTTGAAGGAGTCAGACACTCTAAATAGATATTGGTACACGCACTTGCTCTGCGTTAAAGCAATTTAAACTTAAAAGGGTTTGAGAGTCTCTAAAAGAATGAGTGTATAGTCTGAATCAAACAATCCTGTCTTGGTTTTTGCTAGATATTCCATATAGATAATGCAGCCTAGCGAAGAACTGTATTATTATATTGTTCCTTAGGAGAAGATCACACTCTGAGTTATCTGGTTAGCTAGTTGAGCTGTGGTGGTCAATCAATATCTACCTAGACAATATTGAACATGTTTTTATTTAGACGGAAAATTCCAGAAAGTCATTAAACTGCTAAGGTCGTGAAGCCTGCAGCCTGATTGCGTTTGAATTAACTTCCCCAGAAGTTCATTTTTCTTAATTTCACCACTCCTGCATGCATGAAATTGATAAAATTTATAGAGTGTGGGTTAGAGGCAGCGCTCCCCATAATATCTCTCAAATGATAGGTGAGATGCTTGAAATTCAGCCCAGCGTGATTGTAGTGCCTGAGTTTATAAAGAGCTGTCACCAGCTATCTATCTTTGTTTCAAAAGATCAAAGCAAAAAATGTCTTTCAAATCACTTATTTCACTTATAGAGAGTCCACCTAATGAAGAGTATTTGTATTTTTTATGTGGATGGTTTCCTTAAATTTCCCATGATATGACACTATAAAATAAACATGCCTTGCTAAAATGTCTGAATGAGTCTACAATGTCAAAATCTTATGCTTGGAATGTTAACATGAGCTTCTGCGGGAATGTGGAAATAATGAGACTCCACCAAAATGATTTGAAAAACAGTATACTGTAATTTGTCAAAAACAATATTGCAAAGTCTGAAAAGCTGTAGCATTTTTACAGTTCATTGCAAAACCGTGGAATATCAAAAGTCCTGTCCGCCCAGAAACTTTGCGGAACTACTGGCGGTAAAAGGAAGTTTAACTTCCTCTTTCAAAAAAAAAAAAAAAAATCAAATAGAAGTTTAGGTTGGAATTTAGAAAATTGAATTTTGATATGAATAATGTTTGCAACAGAATATGAAAATTTGTAGTCTAAATTGTGCTAGTGGGGAAGTGTTTGGGGGATTTTTACATCACTAAGTAATGATTTTAATGTAAAATTAAGCCCCTGGCTCAATCACTGTGTTTTCAAAGGAAAGGTATCAGATCCACCTACTTTTTTTCTGTTCTTCCTTATTCATCTCATCTGCTTTAACATTTCTATGACTAGATAGCAGTTTTTTTTTAAAAAAAAAAAGTTACCTTTTTTAATTCAAGTGAGCAGTTATAACTCTGAATGCATGAAAAAATGAGGGAGATCCCATCTCAGCTTTGAAAAGGAATAGTAAAAATGCTAGTGCTAATACATCAATTCAAAGGAGAAAGAGCTGCAGTGCTCACTGCAGTCTTCTGCCACAAAGCTCAAGAAAGATTTACTCCAAGGGACTCTGGTCTTGCCGGTCTTTCTTCATATTTTCTTATAGCATTGCAAATGCCAAGGTTTCTTTCTACTTCAAAAACGTTACTTCATATTCCTGTGACTGGAAAGAAAAAAAAAAAAGAACAGCTTATAAAGCCTACTACCGTTTCTTTCAGCTGACTTGCTTCATGTGACTATAGCCATTTCCAGGGACACTTTTAACCTAGATATAATACAAACTGATGCTTTGTTCCTCCAGTAAAAGCTTGTGGTCTGTGGTCTGCATTTATTTCTCGTGCCAGTGGGAAACCCAGACTTTCTCAGTGGATTATCATAAATGCACTCTAAACTGCTCTAATGCTTAATCCAAAGAATACCTGGATATTTTCCATCATTATAAAGAACACAGATGCCCATATTTAGAGCAGTGCAGTTCCCACATTTAAAGCATTTTTGGCATTTTCTGCTGTAAGAAGCTCTTTTATTCAATTAAAGCATAGACAGGCTTGAGGTTTAAAATGTGCTTTGCTGCTTTTCCATTTCAGAGAAGAACTATAAAAATTTGTTCATTAACTTTGGTTTGCTAAAAACTTTGCCCAATTTTATTTTAAAGAACTGAGTAGTTGAAAAATTATGCTACTTTGCATTGAACCAGGGACATGGATTTCAGTTAGCTTAGTTTGTCAGAATTTTGGTTCTACAGATCTTGAAATACGTTGTATTCTCCGACAAATCAGGCTGCAGATGTTAAACTGTGATTCCTGAATTATCTGAAGTGCTGGTGGTTTTGCAGTCAGTGTCCAATATGAACATTTGTTGTTTTTATTATTATTAGTTTTGTGGGTATAATATTCCTTAACCTTCCTTATGAGGTAATCATATGTAACAACAGACAAGTCCTCACTTAAATTAGTTGCTCTGACTCCATAAAAGTGTTTG
>VXAK01011443.1:309-80210 GCA_013399435.1 Arenaria interpres | reverse complement strand
CCGCCCCGCCCACCCCCGTTGACAGCCGTTGCTCTCCCCTCGCGGCCTTTGTTCGGCGCTGCCCGGCGCTCTCCGGCCCCCGGGAGCTCTCCATCGCCCGCTCTCACTCCCCAAAGGAGGGCCCGGAGGCTGGGCTGTCAGGCCCGGCACGGAGACGGGCCGCTCCAGGGCCCTCGGGACATCCGCCATCCTCAGGGAGCTGCTCTCCCGGGCAGATCTCCGCCTCCCCTTGGGCCACCCTTAGCACTTTGCCAGGGGTGACCGTGGTGAAACCGTTTCTTCACGGTTGTGTCATTTTTAATTTTTTTTTTTAACAAAGATACTGCACGTACACACCTCATGAAATGTTTCCCACTTGCACAGAGGCATTGACTCTTGACCTTTCCTCCCCACCGCCAGCAAAGTGTGAGGAGAGGGAAAGCTGAGGTCAGGAGTCTTAAATGACAAGCTTTTTGACCAGTGATCCTACTTTCAAACTCTCAGCTGCACATCTCTTCCTGTGTTTGGCAGCTACTTACGTTTGAAGCAGCTTGGGCCTGATGAGGAAGAGGACCTTCTTGAAAGAAAATCAGCAGATGAAATCTGGACACTTCGTCCTTCCCCATGAGACCTGGAGGGCTCTTGCATTCGTAAGCCATCCCCATTCCTTCCCTCAGAACCTGAGCTGTGGTACTGGTACTGCTGTGTCAGTTGCACCACCCAGCTCCCCTTCCTGCGTGTTAGGCCCCCTTCCTCCTTTTTTTTTGATCCTGAATCACCCTCTCCCTCCTACCTACCAGTGGCCACATGGGGAAACAAAACTTAGTCCAAGGTAAAGCACAGATTCTTAAGACCATGCCTTGTTCAGCACAACTGACTCAGTCACTCTCCACATGAAAAGTAGTAGCTAAAGAAAGAAAACCATATAATGATGTAATGAAAGCCCGTGTAATAATGGACATTGAATGGGTGTCAGCTTTAAGAATGCCTGGCTTTTAAACTAATTGACGTTTGGATTTTTAATTTTGCATGTTTAGTGTCCTCCAACTTGTTTTAAAATAAGTTATTTAAAAAAAAACCAAACATGTTTATGATGATAATGAAGCGCATTTTATAGATGCACTAATCTTGCTGTGTACTCCCTTGTCTTGTTATCCATGCCCATCTAAGTTAAACTGAGAACCATTTCACATACAACAGCAGTAGAATACGGAAAAAATAAAAGCCTGTAACAACACACAATATAGCTGTATGAAATACATAATAATCAACAAAGCAAAGCAAGAACTTTTGGCCGACCATTGAAAAACACATCTGTTTTCCCCAAGGAACAAGTTTTAATGCTTATGAAAAATCCCAAACCTATCATAAGCTTAAATGTGCTCAGAATATTTTGTAAGCAATTTAACATGCAGAAGTTAACACTTCACATTCTCCAACAAGTCTTTGTCTAGAGGCTGTTGTCCAATTCTATTGAGCTTTCCTACAATAAATCAAGCTTCACCTGCCACAATGTAACATTTTTGAACAGTTATGACAGAGTGAACCTTTTCTGGAACCAGATTCAATCTTCATTACCTTTGCCAGCAATGATTAACTGAATTAAGCTTTCGGTTGCATAGGAATAAACAAGGGCAAAATCCAAGATTGGATCTTAATATGACTGACCAGAAGGGGCCCAGTCCTGCAAGCACTTAAATATGTTTCTAACTTTGAGTTAGACTCCTCAGATTACTCCCAACTACCTTCCTGAATGGCGAACTGTATGATAGATAGTCAAATCAGCTTGAGGGAAGAAACATGTAATTTTTTTTTGTTTTGGACAGTGCTCAGTTAAGCACAAGACTAATTCCTTCTCCACATGTTTTTCAACATAATATTTATGTATTGCAGTTTCATTTCCCTGTTTCCCTTAAACACTGTAATGACTCCCCCCACTTTTTAAGATTAAGGATGTGTTTTTTAAAAAAACCAACATTGTGAACATACTCTGTGCGACTTCTGCTTCTGTTTTGTTGTTTGTTTTTTTTTTAAAATGGATTCTGTTTTCCAGTTGTTAAGTGTTTCTTGTCCCCTGATTAGTATGAAATAACTATTTTCCCTTTCTCCTTGCTTTGTTGGGAACAGATTCACAAAATCTGATTCTCCACTACATGCAATTTCTATAAATTTGATGGCTGCAACTATTCTGCATGTTCCTTCAGTATTCTCTATCTTATCGTCCTATTGCTATTCATCTAAACTAAAAAAAAAGTTTGTATAATCAAAAAATTAGGGCACATGGGGCCTTCCTTTACAAGCCTTAAGTAGATATCTAAGGAAACTTTGTACCTCTTTGCTCTTTGGTACACTCTGCTCCTGTCAAGAACTAAGTCTCTTCCCTTTCAAAAGAGGTCTCTTGAGATCTCAACTATTTCCCTGGTAGTTTCCAAGAACAAGAACAATAAAGGCTCACTCTTCATAGATAATTTTCAGTCCCCACCTTCCATAGAAAATATACTTTGCAAACACAATATGGGCAGGTTTGACTTCAGTTTGATTTCTAAAGTTTTTGTAACCCAAAAAATTAACAATAAAAACATTGGCATTTAAATTCTTGCTATCAAAGAATTAAAAAGAAAAAACAAAAAGAAAAAACCCAAACTATTTGAAATAAAAAAATACTAACTCTGGAAAGATATGTAAAAGAAAAGCCACCCTTGTGGCTCTGTTATTTGAGCCCTGCATCATCACAAGAAAAATAGTGCTAAAAGATAGAGGAAAAGAAGGAAGACAGACATGAGAGAATTGACAGAAAATAAAGAGATTACAGACTTGTATACAGGTAACTGTGTCTATTTCAGCTAAATTGTTGTTATGAGCAAGGAAAAAAATCATAAAACTGACACCAAAACAGAGAGAAAAGTGAAAAAATCAGTGGATAATGGATAAGCTGAGAAATGTGATGTGAGTAACAACATAGCTTTGTCTAGGGTTTGTTCCTCTTTATAGTAATTTACTTATTTTACATGTTTTATTAATACCCTACAGCTGATAAAACAAATGAAGAGCAAATGTGCATGCAAAAGACATAATGCTAGTGACAGACATCTGCTATGGTACTACTTAGGTTATGCCTATTTTAGGATCAGTATATAAAATGCCAGTGCCAAAGGAGGAATTTGCCCTGTCATCTGTGGGCTCTCAAAAGCCACAGACCAGGAAATGGCATCTTCTGCAACACTATCTGAAATTCTGGCCACCTCCCTATTAAATATTCGCTCACTTTCTCACAAGCTACTGAAAATCAACCAATACTTCAGTAGCCCTCACATGCAGAACTCTCTTTGACCATAAGGAATGTTTCGGGTGCCAACTACTTTAAAAAAGTTTACCTATATATAGTTGAAGTATGCTGTTAGCGACACACCAAGACAGCTTTTTCCGTAAATCATTTTACTTGTAGAGCATTTCAAAATTTTGTAATATTCTGCAAAGGTAAAGTGGATAGGATGCCACGCTTGAAGAGTATGTGTTCAGAGAGTTTAATTCTTCCCTCTTCTAGTTAGAATTTGTACTGTAATGAATGAAAAGGGTATGTCTACATCATCCAGGAAAAAAAAAAAGGTCTTTATTAGAGTGTCTAACTGTCATAAGTTTGCAACAACCAGTACAATAGATGCAAACCAAAGAAAGATAGGCACTGTACAGAGAGGACACGAGGCTAACACAAAATTATGTGACCACTTAGACTAATGCATGCTCTTAATGATTAAGCCTTTTTGTTGTTTAGTTTTCAGCTAGGATTAATAATGCACCTATTCAACAGAAGGATTTGGCCTAAAGTCAGAAAGATGAGATAAACAGGATAACGATTAAAACACAAAAACATATGGTATCACCAACTGCGTGAAGATCAACATTAGATTAAATCCCATTCAGTAAGCAGTGTTTATGCATCTCTCAGCCAGACAGGATGTTCTACTGATGTTTCAGACCGGGCTCCAGCTGAGTCGTATGAAGTACAGGGACTGTACCTCGCTGCTGAAGCGAGTGAGTCACATTTTCAAAGATAAAAAGCACAGATTTTACTTGTTTACTGTGGGGAGCGTTGGGAGTGTCTAACCTTAGGTTTAGCATTTGGTAACACCTACAGTAAAAATTTCCTAAAGTGCTATCAGTTGTCAAGATATAGGTTCCCTCCTACTTCACAAATAGCTAGAGAATTTTTTTTTTTGTCCTTTCAAAAGCAAAAAGGTGAGCAGAATGAGAGGGTAATGGCATAGCTTAAATGTCTAACTAGTGAAGCTGAGAGTAAGCAACAGGTCTGATTCCCACTCCAATGTTTATTGAAAGCAACAGTTCCAGACTTCTATTAACATGTTCCTCTTTAAGGTTCACATAAAGCATGGATTATGGCTCAGGTCCGGCTCCCTTACAAATTAAATTAGGCTGGGGTTTTTTCTTCAACTAGTGGGGTAGATGGGACTTGACAGTCTGGGATGTAGTCAATATATAGCTGCTATTATTAAAGGCAGGCAAGTGAAAGAAAGTGATAGACATTAACTATAAAACCCCTCTGCCCCCTGCAAATCTCCAGTCACACAAAGCTAAGTTTTTCATTGCAGTCTTTCAGTGAAGGATTCCTTTAGCCTACCTTGCCACTGTCTCGGCCACAAACATCTATCTGATCAGAGCTGGTCATCTACATATCATTGGCAGGAGGGAATAGGGAATTCCAGGGGACAAATTACTGTGAACATTAGCATTTATGATGAGATAAATGATATTAAAGGAGCCCAGATGACTAGCTTAGATGTAGATGTGAGAACTCTAGCCACCTAAAATTTGCTGAAATTAATCCCACACTTGGATACTAAGTTGAAGAACATCTTAAGATAATTTTTATTCAGACCCCAAACATGGAATTTATTTTGATCCCATTGCTAAATGAGGAAGCATGAATACATTGTCCTAGCATGATCATTCACCTCTTTCTTGGCAATGAAATAACTAACACTGTTGGCAACATTCTCATACAGCTTCAAAGTTAACATCTCTTTCAAATGAGCAGGAACTGCTTCAAGCCATTGTTTTAGGCTGTCTTCAGGCTTGGTTTGATACCACTATCCAGGTCAAGTATTTCATATTTCATCCATTATCATAGGATCTAAGCACCTCAAAGTTCCTTCCTTTGTTTACATAGATTTAATATCTTCCAGACCACCTTTGCAGTCTCAAGAACTTAATTTTGTTTTCAACAAAAGTTTGGTGCATCAGAGAAGCAAGTGTTTTATCAAATAAACCAAATTTGATTGTTGTATAGAAGTAGATTTTGGTTGTATGTTCAGTTGCTACTCAATTGACTTTTCAGATTGCAAAAAATCCAAAAAGCAAAGAGCTACTATCTCTGCCAATACTGCCTAAGTAACAAGGCACCAGGAATAGAAGTGACACTAATCTTACTTGCTTGCTTTTTAAGAATTCTAATTTCTATTCAAGTTAAATTAACTTTTTTTATCATCATTTTCATTTTGTCACTTTGAAAGTGCTACTGTATTAAAGGCTAAAGCAAGGGTTAGCAGGTGTTAGTGGCCCCATTTCAAGATATGATTTACAACACTGTCAGCATTTTACTACTAGATAAGCAAAACCGTGTATCTAAATGAGTCAATTCAAATATTAAGACATATGAAAACTGTTAACAACGTCTACTTGCCTTTGCAAAAGGAACAGATTTGTACCGAGATATAAAAACATTAAAAAAAAAAATCTGGCATTTTAACAGTAGTATAAGGATACTAAATATATCAAAGAGTATTTCCAGGCTGTGCATATTTGCATTGAAATACTTAAACTATATAGGACATACTAAATATACGATAAATCACTTCATACAGCATATAACCTTGCAGCTGGCACAAGGAGCTTCATTTCATTCTACTTTTCTACTCACAAAGAGCTGCTTTAATATATGAAAGAGTAACAGAAAGGCAACTTTTTCTCAATTATTTTTTTAAAATTATTGTGGTGGGTCTACATCTATTTCTTAACTATCATCCAAAGTCCTGAATTTAAAGTTGGGTATCCCACAGCAAAAATATCCAGTTTGTTGCAGGTCAGTTCAGAACAAAATTTAGATAGTCTTTCTGGTTCAGTTTTCTCCAATTGATACATTATTTAACCCACAATTAATCCCATATTTGGTAACATGGGTAAAACAGATTTCAAAAAAAGGCATAAGGAAATGTTTCATTCAGTTTGCAATGACTGTATTCTGTGAAATAAACATAACAATTCTTGCTAGTACTGTCAAATATCTCCTCTGTTTTAAAAGCAGAACTAAATTAATCCTTGAATTGATAGGGATTGTTTTTTAAAAACTTAAATAAATCCTATATCAATGCCCTTCCTCTAAATATATATTTACTTAGTGGCTAAGTAAAAATATACCACTTGTTCAAAAGCAAGCATGCACATAGGCCCTGCACTTTATATTCTGATAAAAATCCATCCCTCCCGGATTAATGGGATAACCCTTACTTTAGATATAGTATAAAAATAAATGAATACAGAAAAAAAAGATCTATAGTATAGCATGTATTCACACAAGTCAATTTCATGAAGGAATCCTAAATCTAAATATTATTGCCTCCCATATTTCTTGGGTTGAGAAAGCCAACATGCTACCCCTGGCTAGTCTCACTTACAAGGACTACTAGGTTACCAAATAGCTGGTCACTCATAGTGCAGCATGTACTTGAAAGCTAGATGTGTATTGTCCAGATTCAGTAACTCCCAAGTGCTGTTTGCACTCCTTCTGAAATAAAATTTTTGGTAACTCACTCAAGGGATGCAAATAGACTAGATTCCTCTCTGGGAAACCTAGATTGCATTCCCTAAGATGGATAAAATTAATAATCAATTTGCTTTATCATCATAATGATCCTCCCAATTATTTAAAAGAAAGACTATGAAAAGATTCTGCATTAAAACAGCATGTAATCACAGAGATGTGACACAACAGATGCAGTATCAGTTTTCAGGCAGAATTATTCAGTATATAAAATGTCCAACTGTTTAGGTGGCTGCCTGTGTCTTATAATTTAGTTACAAACGCTTTAAAGAAAAAGGTGAGTTTTCTCTCACCAGGGTGAAATCAAGGTCATCTTACTTAAGAGTAAATTCTCCCTGAGATAGTAATATTTAAAATTAAACGACGCTCCACCTAAATTCTTTTAGTAAAAGCCTTCAACTCCCCTAAGCTCTCCAAGTAGGATAATCTAAACCTTTAAGAAGTTGCCAACTGTTTGAATAATATAGTACACCGAGTACCACCCTTTAAGGGAATGATCGTGTGCTCAAATTGGGCCAAACAAGAAATAAAATTATATAAACCCAAGCCACTTAAACCACATGAATGGTTCCTAAACACTTAGGAATCTGATTTATAACCATCACCAAGCAGCAGTATCATAGTTCCAAAATTCACTTTGCTGGAATTTACTGCAGGATACTACTGTGTACTAACAGGATTTTACAATTAGTAAGACCTAAAATGCTACTGACTGGGCATGAAAACTGTGTACTAAATGATGTACAAGTCTTCTACTTGAGGGAAATCTGCTCTGGAGAATAGCATTATTAATCATTGAGTCATCTTGGATTTCTCTAACACTACCCAAACATGCCTAGTATTCTCACTAAGAAAGTCACCACTGACATAGGAGGTGATCTTAAAAATAACCCAGGACCCCTGTTTTTACAGAAATAATGTTTTCTGACCTTTTATGACCCACTTTGTTCACAGGCATTGTAATTATGTTGTTCCTTTGATCTTAAGGCATTTTGCTAATTGTACTTCTGCAGGGTACCGGATGTACTGCCACCAGTCAGTAGAAAAGGCAGAAGCTAAAGGACGACTGTCCCTTTCTTAAACATACTGATGTACATCCACATATAGAAGAGGGTTTGTTTTTCTCATTAATTAGCTTAATATATCATGGGCATGTGGAAAAAGTTGAACAAGAAGAAAAAAAGTTATTCTGATATAAGACTGTTCACATATAAATAGTTGTGGAGTAACTGCAGAGCCTTAAGTTCTGTTCATACATGAATTTTTGGGCTTTAACTTCAGGCCATCTTTGACCTTACACAGTCTAATAACTGGCACCAGCCTAACAAATGGGTCTAGTTAAAGTGGTGTTAAATCCTAGTATGGAAACGCTCGTTAAAAATCTGCTTACCTGAGTACATCGCATCTCCTATCTGTTTTTCTCCTTGGGAAATATAAAGTTGGTTGTTCTATATTCAGTGTTAAAAGGGTTGATTTACTCCAATTTAAATATAATTAGCAAAATTGTTAAGCGAGCTGCAGTTGCCAGATCTTTATGGCTTGTAATACCTCAGCCAAAGTACACACTATTTTGTGTTTCCAGTATGACTTTGCAAGGCTATCAGTTGGGAAAAGCAGTTTTCTGGTTGTGCAATGATTCTGATCGTAGCCAGGAATTACAGACACAAACATAAAATCCCAGCCTTGTGTTTGACTTCAGCTTTCACAGTAGCACTGATACTTCAGGGTAACCTACAAGGGGATTTTAGTGCCATTTTTCTCATTTTGCTTTTCCTGATATGCAGCAGTTATGTGGGAGAGCTAGATTTCTGATTTTTTCTAGCCAAGATGTGTGCTTCTTATAAAGATGGGATGTCAAGCTCATTTTGGGGAGCGATATATGTATGAGATATTAACTGGAAGAGCTAATTGTCAACAGTGTGTTGATTTCTGTTCTCTGGTTAGTCATCGATTTGTTGTGATTGTGTCCAACCTCAATCTCCTGCATTTCAAAGACTCGCTGACGCAGATAGACCCAGTGTTCCTAAGTCTGGATTTCTCAAGCAAATTGCCAGGTACCGATCCCATGTTTAACCCCGTTCTTGCCACCTTGGGTCTCTTCCATCTCTTACTCCCAAACCAACCTTCCTAATTACTTGGATAAATTCCTTCTGAATCTACCTTGCTGTTTCCTAATAGCATAGTTTTCTAATGACAGTTTTCAGAAACTTTGGTGTTAAAGCAAGGGGCACAGCCTTAGTACAGGAGTTTTTTACCCATGAACATGTTAGAGTTACAGGTTTGTTTGTTTTTAAACTAACTTTTGAACGTAGTCCCTGCGGTCTGCTTAAACTATTCACCACCAGCAAATCCTGGGCTTCCTTTGAAGCCTGAGGCCAGACAGCCCCACCAGACTTCCGCTTTGACTGGCTTGTTTCTGGTGGTACAGACTCTCTCTAACTCACGGAAGCACTTTCTTTTTTGATAGTGAGAGGGCTTCTAACTCGAGGTTTCATAGAGCATTGGCCACTAATGATAGAAATACAAGGGTGGACATTGCACATTTCTGGTCTGTCTGCAACAGTTTGGGAAAGGACCTTGAGTTAAAAACTGTTAATCACACTCTCAGATTAGGAATTCATCGTCTCATTATAGTTTGATCATATCATTGTGACTGGAAAGTAAAACATAGTATTTCAGTCAGTCTGAAATATTGAGTGTTTAAGTGTAAACCAGCCCTTTTGGCAGGACCCTGAGTTCTTCTTCCCACTAGTTTTCCTTCTTTGCTCCCTGAAGAGAGCTGAAGCTCTCAGTCTCATGTCAGGGCAACTAAACTTTGAGCCATGCAAAGCTAGATAAAGTTTGCTTCATATCCTATTTATGCTTCTCGTAAAAAGGTCACGAGGAATGATTTAAGAAATGTTTTCCCCCACACTTACTCAGGACTTCTGTACTCCTTTTTGGCCCAGTCAGCATGATAGCCAGGAACCAAACTGTCATGCCAGCTTGAACCTCCTTCTTAACCCTTCCTCCTCCCCACATTGGGAGTTACCCTCCTGAGCCATAAAAACTCACAGCATTCCCTTAAATACCACATTGTACAGAACCATTTCACTGTGAAAATGAAAGAAATTCAGGCAAGGGAAAGGAAAATGTCAGTATATTTGTCCACTAACCATAGCACTGACTTGCTTCCTTGCTGGCTTTTTACATCATCCCTGAAACATTCTCCTTATTCAGCAAAGAACCTAACCCAAGTTTATATAATTTTCCTGCAGCAGCCTTCTCTGCTGACCTCTTGCAGAAATTTGTTGTTTATTACATGTATTATCTGTACCTGCGTGCTCTGCTCTTTCTCCTTCTGAAATTAAACAGCTCGTTTCCCCATGGTCTGTGACAACAATAGGAAACACACACGTATATTAAATTTTTCTTTAATTTCAACTGTCCACGTCAGGACCTTTAGATACGACAGGAAGCATCTCAGAAACAACACAGATTTTATAATATTTCTAAAAAAGGACCAAAAGTTCCTGTACTGCATGTTATGGCAGCATAGCAGAGAGTTAACTGCTGAATGAACAACTCAGAAGATCATTAAGTGCTTTTCTCCTTAATGTGTAACAGTATTTCTTTTATAGACTGAGAAGCTCCGATATCTGATCTGTTAATAGATGACAGAAAAGGTGAAGTCAATTTCCAGAAATTCAAATTCCAGATTTTTTGCACTCAACGTAATATTACAGAGACTCATCTGCTGCAAACTCCTGTTTCTGTACACTTCAAAGGCCACCTAAGTATCTCTTCCAGCGCGGTAATTGCCATCTGCTGGCCAAATCGGGAATGATCTTTGTCCACAATTTATTTCTTCTGGCTAAATTTGGAAATGGACTTGAGCAAAGGAGACGGTGCAACGTGGGAGCAGGACAACACAACCAGCAGCTGAGGCTGCACCCTGGGACAGAAGCTTGTGCCTTCTTCCCCATCTCACGCTGGAAAAAGAGGAGAAAAACAGTAAAGGAGAAGATGGTTTTGGGGAATGTTGATTTAAAAATGGATAGCCAGCAAAATTATTGTTATTTTCTTGTCTGGAAACTAAACTTGAAATTTTATACTTTTGAGTGATGAAAAGAGAATATAGGTGAGGCAAACGCTGCGCTGCTGGGAGAGGAAGGCCAGGTGTTTGCAAATTTCTGTTTCCAGGTCAAAGCTGATTAGAGGCAGCAGAGAAGCACCACAGTAATCCTTGCCCATTCTCACCCAAAAGCCTGCGTAGCACAGCATGCTCATCCCCTGACTCTCTCCTCTCATCTACTTTTTCCCAGCTGTGACTTTTTATCTCCCAAGTCCTTCTGCCTCCAAACTCATTTTGCAATGTGGCCCAACTCTCAAACTATTTCTCCTTATCACTTCAATTCAGAATCCCCGCCATTTTCTGTATTCTTTCTCATCCTTTCCTAAATTCTTTTTCCTCCCAAGACTTCCTCCTTTTCCCCTAATCATACTCTTTCCCATCCTCAATATCCCTGCCCCAAGAAGCCCCAGCCTGTAGGGCATACCTCTTGCCCCCAGTCCTCAGTGCAGGCCTTCACATCTGCCCCAGCTGCTTGCCTGCTCTGTCTGCTCAGAACAACTCTACCTCTCACTGCTGCAAGAGGAACTGCAGATGGCTATTCAGCTGGTTGCTCACCAGCACCTTTCTGCAAAGCTGTTTTTTTATCCTGTATATCCCCAGCCTGCACAGGTGCATGGGGTTATAACATCCCAGATGCTGGATTTCACATTTACCATGTCGTATCATTAATAAATTCATATACCTTTGCTATATTCCCTTTCAGTTATATCTTTCCCAGGCAGAAAAGCTGATTCAGTCACTCACATACTAATTCTTAACGTTTGATTTGCTTTTGACTGTGAGTATCAAAGTGACTTTTTCATTCTCTAATATAATCTCAAGGTCTCATTTCCAAATAGCCATGGTTCACGCAGAACATGCCTTGTTTTTTAAGTTGATGTCAGGTTTGTTCATCATTTGTATATACCAACACTGAATTTAATTTGAGTGGCATTAAAATGGCACCCTCAGAAAAGTCTTCTGGATATGTTTCCAGGTGACACTCATCTTTACAACACCAACTTATATCCAACATGACCAGCAAGCTTCATCATACCATGTTATCAAACTACACTCTCTTACACGCTGTGGAAGAATTTTAATATAGCCAGTAACTGGGAAGCAAAACAGCAGGTTAAATTCGATACTGAGAAACATAAATGTGAAACCCCCCTTCTCTAGGTACATAAAATACTGGTCTCTAGTATGCTATTATCATTAGAAAGTTCATTAGAAAGGAGAGATCTTGGACTTATTTTGGCTCCATCTCTAGCAGCAATAGCTCCCTAAACAATAATGTCTAACAGGTGCACAGAACATTAATCATTATTAAGAAGAGAAAATAAAAAAGAAAATGCTGCACACATCAGAATTAGTCGTGCAACAATACCTTTGATACTGCATACAACTCTGTTCCCAGAAAGAATGTAACAGAACTAGAAAAAGTACAAAGAGGACAAATTAGCAATATGATACAGCTTCTGTGTGAAAAGCATTTAAGTTGATCAGGACCCTTCAGCTTGGGAAAGAAAGCAGTAAGGAAACTGAGGCCTGAAAAATGGTGACTGGCATGAGACAGGTGAAGGGAAGTGTTTATATCTGCTGACTCTCAAATAAAAAACCTAAGGGAGATCCAAGAATATGATCAGGCCTCAAGTTTAACCCAGTAATTACTATTTCATTCAACAAAGCTCAATTATGGAACTAATGAATACAAAGTGTTTAAGATGTCAGAATTATATACTTAATAAACCAGTAGGAAAAGCCATAAAAGAAAGATGCAGTAACAACAAAATGCAACAAACTGGAGATTACCTCCAGCTCAAGAACTTTATACCCTGCAGGTATCCTTATACTTGGAAACAATGGGGGAGCTGTTGAAATAAAGCACTGTTGAGCTTCTCCCTGTTCTTGTGTTCTTTTCCAAAGCACCTGGAACAGGACACTTAAACTCATTTTAAGCTTCCAGGATGAACCACAAACACAGTTCCGTGCTACCACAGGCACTGCAATTTATTATCTCATATTTGGGGAAATGACACAGACAACCCAACATGAAGGGCAAGTCTTACCTTTGGAAAGGTCACTCTCTGAATTGTGTCACCTCAGAGGAAAAGAACTCTTGATGTGAATTGAGCATAGCTCTTCCTTTGGTCTTGTGACATAGATGAAAATTTGAAATGGGTAGAAGGAAAACTGTCCAAGTAAAGCACCATGCTTCCGCTTCATTGAATTTCTTTTTTTCTTTCAACTTATGAAACATTAGCATTGATGTTTGCATTATCAGCATGTTATACTGAATATAAAGGTATGAAATGTTTCCATGGTCACGAATCAACTTTCTCCTATGCCCAGAGCTTTCATTCAATGGGAGGCTTTGGCTTTTCATTCTGATTTGGAAGAACGTAAGGTTTGCAAATATTACAATTCCCAGAAATTCCATTTTCCTGACAGCTCGTTCCTTATCACAGATGGACTATGGAACGCCAGTGTGTTTTGTCTGGAAAGGGAAGGTTACTGTCTCTTAAAAGCATTCATCTCATAGATATCTTTATTCATTCAACTGCTAATCCTTAGTGATCCCACTAAGATCTCTCCCTCAGCTGGAAGCCAGCGTGGCAGTGAGGTCACTTAGATGTTTTGGTTTATGGAAGCTGGACCCAGCAATTCTTGTACCCCACACCCAAACTATCGATCTAAAACAACAAACCACTTTAATCACACAAGTACTTCTTGGCAAGCACAAAATACGAAAGAGGAATAACGATTCTCCAAACAAAGAAACAGGAATGCTTGTTCTCATTAAGGGTTTCCCTTGAATTTTACTCGGCAGCAATAAGAAACAGGGTTCTCCAGGGCAGACTATTCAACATTCTGCAATGTGTGAGTGCAAGCAAACAGGACCCCTCAGAGGGTCAGATCTTAAGGTACTTTGGGTTTTACTTCTGAAGGAGAAGCTACCACAGTGCAGGAAAGCCATGTTCAGTCTCTGAAGGGCCATGTGCTGCTTCAGTGTCTTGGTGAGGACTTTTTCTTTATGCTGTGTTTTTCCCTATGTCTTGCACAACAGGGTTCTGCATCCTTCTTGTAGGAAACTGGATATTACTGTCCTACAATAAATAAACTGTAAGCATTCAAAACTTGTTCTTCTTGAAGGTTGGATAAGAGAGTAAGATGTAAGACAAAGCCCTCCAACAAGTCTGCTATAAAACAGGTTGTGTCAAGTAAATATGAAGTTGGGAAGTTGTGGTTTGTTTGTTGTTTTTTTTTAAAAAACAAGTCTCAATGGGGCATAAGACCTTTTGCAAATGGAACACAATTCATGATCCTTAGATAGGAATGATATGTCACCTTATACTGCAATGCACTTACGGAGTCCCCTGCAGCTGGTGGGGGGGGAGGAGGAGAGGAGGGAAGGGAACAGATTTCTCTGTGTGAGGTAGGCGAAAAAGTCTTAAAGATCTTGCTCCAACTTTCACTTTATAATTGATGATTCTTTCTCTGCTGTAAAAACTACTTTTCATACAGGTTTCAAAAACGTTTCTGCAGATGTGAGTAAGTATCATGTAAGTTCTTATCTCTCCTTTTCCTGTCTTCCAAGTCAGATGTCTAGTTCAATGTCCAAGAGGGGACTTAGTAGACCAGAAAGTTTCTGATTTCAGTCATCTGGCTTTTGCTGTGGGAAAACACCTCCACTAATGCCATGTCTTAATAGTTTGCCTGCTCTTTCTTAAGACTCATTTGTTTTGCTGACAGAGTTAGGCCCATGGAAACTAGCTCTTTACCTACTAGGTTGAAAAGTTCATCCTGTTCTACTTTTTAATGGAACAACAAAACTTTCCTGTAAACTCAGCTCCCAGAATCCATTACAAGGCTAGTGTAGCTGGCTCTGACCAAATGCTGGCACCATTTTAATAAACCACAGATTTTGACAAGTTTTTTCCTTCTTCTCTGCTAGCATTTAATACATCTTTTCCTCCAGGCATACCGGTCAGGTAGCATAAATCCCCTGCCATAAGTATGAGTCTCTAAAGCAACAAGATTTACCTTTGACAGGATCTCGTGCAGGAGACCATCTTTAGGATAGATTTACCGTGTCCTATGCAGCCCATGTGCTGAAAAAGCATTTCTCCTTTCACATCTTCATAATATTCCTTTTTTTTTTTTTTTTAACAGGGACAGCTTTGCCTATATGCACTTAAACTCTTCGGTCACTTTACCACGTAAGCCACAGAATAGATTTCCTTCCAGGAATTGAAAGAAAAGTAACTGAGAACCTAATCAGCTATTACCTTCTGAAAACAGCAACACAGGTCTAATGGAATTTAAATGCAATTTAAAATACTATTCATAGCTGGAGAAAATAACTAAATCTGTCTTCAAAAATTTTATGCTTATGTTGAGATGCAGTGTTAGCTTTCCAAACGTAACATACCACCACCATGCAGTATTTCTAATCATGCTCAGACTAGAACAAGCACAATTTCATCTATTATTCAAGCTCATAATATTCCTGTTCAATGCAGCTCAAAAAGTCTTGTTCATCACCACATTTCCAGAGCATCAGAGGGAAAAGAAGTATGTTGAAAAATCTTCATTGTGGAGAAAATCCTTCCAGCTAAAACAGAATCCACACAAGGAGTTTTGTCAGAAGGTTACTCCAGATGGAAAGGAGAAGTTTCCTGAATATTATTTTGAAGGTTGCATTAAAACCAATCTGAACAGATTTCTTTGTGTTTTGCTAGAAGGCACCCAGATGAACTAGTGTCTCTCTTACTGCTTGGTCTTCATTGATAAACAAACAATCTTGGTGTTGGTCTTAGTTGATAAACCTCAAAATTTATGAGGGTTTTTCTTTGCAAAGAAAATCACAAATTCTGAGTGGTTCCACTTCAGTCAGCTCCTTTCTGGCCCAGCGCTGTTGACAGCTGCTCCAGCTCCACCACAGCACAGACTCCAGCCACAGGAAGGTACACGAAAGCCACGAACAGAGACCACACAGACAAGAAACTCACAACTTTCACATTTTAGCTTTGTTTCCAAAGCAAATCCCTTTTGAAAAAGTCAGTTAACCTTCACTGTCACAACTGTAAAATGGTGTTCAAAGTGATCTTCACAGGGAAAGCTGTGAAGTGAAGCTTACTGGCAAATATAAGTCCCAAAACCCATTGGTTTCCTTAAGAACAGACTCAAAACCATAGTAATTCTCAAACTCGGGCACTGCCTTACAGCTGTTACTGCAAGTAGTAATACAAGCGGCAGGAGTTCCCTCACATCTCCCATCCCACTCCCAGCCTTCTGCTCCCTCCCTGGTGCAGCAGTGCACCACCCAGCTGTGCGGTGAGCCAGATCGGGGAACCAATCTAACTTCAAAACAAAGAGCCCCTGCTTTTCTCCCCCCACCCTCTGCTTTTTAAAGCCAGTTTAATTCCCTAATCTGGTTGCCAGTCCCACAAACAGCTGCACCTTCATAGCTTCTTACGTCAGCACTGCTGCTGAACTCCCCACATGGTGTTATCTAGAAAGTTTTGGGTTTGTGGTTTTTTTTTTAAGAAATACCATGATGTATGACCTAGTGCCTTTGAGAAAGTGGAGGAGGCAATGGCAGGAAGGGTGGGTATCTCTCAATCTGGAAGCAAAGCGAGAAGGAAACACTCAGCAGTTACCAGATCTTTGAATCTTTCTGCAGGTGAGCCTTTCTGCTCAGCCCTGAAGAGGTGAGCGTCTGGGACACAAACAGAAACCCCTCACTCATCAACTACCGAGTGCACTCGAGTTGAGCAGCTGTTTGCCTTTCCGTGCTACAATATCCTAGAAGCCCCAAGGTGTCTCAGGTATGTTCAGAGAAGAAAGAAGGAAAAAAAAAAACACACCTCTAGATTTCTTTTCACGACATAAGAAATAAAGCCTGCCTAATATTTCATACGAATAACCCTGATAAGCAAGGAATTATTCCCATGGGCAAAGTATGTCAAGAGGAGCTGAAATCTATCACCTCTTATGAATTAGAAGCTTGTTACTGTTTATTGGCATGCTGCATATGTATTTCAGAGGGTCTCATTAATTCTTCATAATAATCTGTTTTCAAATAAAAAAAGTAAATGGCTGTGATGGGAGGTGAATGCAAGTTCTGCAGCACACTTTTTGTAGCAAACCATCCCAGTAAAAACTTCTAGATACAGCAGCTGTGACTGCCCGTCTTTTGGCAGTGACACATGCCAAACAGCTCTTTGCTCAGGAGAACAAGGAGAGTTCAGCTTTGTTTAGAGATATTTGGTGTGAATTTATACTGCTAAATACCTTACATTTCTATGTCACATCGGGACTAATTTTTGTCACATGCAAACGCATGACACAACAGGAGAATTTTCCTTGAACCTTTTCTTCCCCTCAACTTTTGTGTTCCCTTCGACACCTTCCCCAGAGGAGAAAGCAACTTCTGAGCCAAGGAGCTCGATTTCCACTGGAGAAAACCTTAGCTACTTGTGACAAAAACTGAAAAGCTCTAACTATTTGTGGACATTTTTGGATTAGGGGAACAGAAACCCTGACTTAGTACAAGGAATACGCCTTTATCTGTAAAGCAGGCAGGGAGGGAAAAGGCTTTTAAACTATCTTTTGGCAACAGCTGCTATCAGGCCCCAGCGTGCCTATCTATGGCTAGTGTAGATAGTCACTGCTGCAGCAGTAATTCCAGAGCATAAAGCATCATCAGTAATTCTTCTGCCTAGAGGCCAGCCACAGCACTCAACGGTTTAATTTTGCAGATTTAAAAAGGGGAGAAATAACGTCAGCCCCTAAAGCAGCCTTAGAATTGATCACATGGGGCTCAGCCCTAAGTGAAGGCCCCTTCACTGCACGCGCGCTAAACACTGCCTTCCCCACGGAGCACACGTTAACTTCGGGAAAGAGGGAGACAGATTTTAACTCCATCTTACTTTGTGTTGCAGCACTGTATACATAAAAAACATAATTTATTGTGTATTGCTCAGATCTTTGCAGGCAATGTAGCACAAGGCAAATGTATATAACCCCCTGGCAGGGGATAATCAACCAAGGATCTCCTTCCAAGTTTGCTGAGCAAAGCTTGGCGTCCCTTCCCCTGGCACCAGTAAATCAGTGCTCTCGCTCACATTTTCTCACTTAGGCAACAACTGGAGAAGCAGGCCTGGTTAGATATTTCCTGCAGATTTCCCTGCCTGACTGAGGTGCCTAATGCTGTGATTGACAGCACAGCTCTTCATCCCATTTCCCTCTTTTGATTCTGGCTCCTGACCTCTGGCTTTGGAGTTTGGCTCCTGAGCCGAACATGCCTCTTGATTCCTTGTTTAAGTTTATCCAGACACTCTCAGTAAGTGCCTTGTTACAGTGATCGATTGAACAGGGAATAAGAAATCATCATCAGTGCAAGGTACAGAAGACAATTGAGAAAGAGGAGGGAGACCAGTATTACAACCACTAGTAGAGCAGAAAGATGATGTTAATTTAACAACCACCGTGGGCAATAATGGACAAAAAACTGACCTCTTGCCAGCACAGAGAGATGATCTGGAAAAACAGTAAGAAAGAGGTCACTGTAGCTGTGTCTGATTTGGTTTGGAGGATATGAGTGAATGAAGTCAAGAGGAGAAAATTGCAGCAATCAAAGCAGAAGACAGTTAGGGCCACATGGACATACTTGAGTATCACGGAAGGAGTGAGAAATCCTGTGTTGTGTTGCACCACAGAAAGGATTATGGGATTATCAAGGGGGAAAGAGGGAACATGATGAGAATTCAGGCAAAAGTCACTAAGCGCCCATGCCTGCTGTTAAGTTCTGTTCAAAACTTTACCTCTATTTCCCCTCAACTACTTTGTGCTTACCTTAGAGAAACAGGGGCAGGAGGGAAATGATCAAGTGAGACAGAACATGACTGAATGTCAAAGAAAATAAGAAAAAGGAACAGATGTCTCAGAACTTTCTCAATCAGCATACACCTATTGCATTCACCGATCGCTCTGAGTAGGTGATGCCTGTTTTATTTAGGACAGGACTTAATCCCAGAGTACTTGTGTAAGTTTTTCCTCTCCCGATGCCCATCTTCATTTCTTTGCACTTAGGTCCCTCCACCCTACTATGGTATCCGAGATAATAAATTCCCAGCCTTCTCAAGTAGGTCTTTCAGAAACCCTGTGTTGTCCCAAAATGTCTTTGCCAGCTTCTCCTCACTATTTTCTGCATAAATGCGTAAGAGCAAAGCTATTCTTCCTGTACAGCGTTAGCTGTATCACTCACTTTGAACATTCTTCCATTTAGGAAGGCAGCTCTACACAGGCTTCACATTCAGAAGCCTCGTGTCTCTTTTTCCTTGTATATTTTTAGGAAAGGTGACTTCTGATACAACTGACCTATTTCTCAGCTGTGTCTTTGGATTGCATCTGGGATGTGTCAGCACCGCTACAGGCACTTTAGCGAAGTCCAAAAGGAGGAGATAAATTGCACTGGAGACAGGGGAGAACTACCTGCACCACATGTAATATACATGTTAAATATGTATTATGTATGGCTATGTTATACATATTATGCACAGCTAACATTTTCCACTTGCCTCTCTTTAATAATGAAAATGCCTCTAACACAGTTCTGCTCCAGTCTCCTTACCCCCTTACATTTGACAGTACATGGAATAAGCGAGGGTCAGCCTTCTTTCCCCTGGCTGGGGGACGCAGTGGTCAGTGTGGTGCCTGGTGGGTCGGCCACGTTTAACTGTCCTCCCTTCAGCCCTCCCCAGCTGCACCCAAGCCAGTGGGGGAGGGAAACTCTCACAGTCAAACCCAGAAAACACTTAGTGAAAACAAATAAGGTTGCTAAGGAACCGTAAAGATAAACTCAAACCCACAAAATCCAGGAAATAGAAAGGAGTTCGTACGCTCTTTTCAAACACACACCACTAGGTCCCTTCCATGCTCAGTCTGTCTCACTACACTAGCACTGAGCTAAGGCTGTGATTGTACACGCCCAGGACTGATCCCCCAAAATGTGGGAATCCCGAGAACCCAGCACATCGCCCTGCTCAACACCACCTACCTCTCTTCCTACTTTTTTTAATTACACCACAAATGAAAAGAGCCAAGTAAACTTGGAGTGCATGTAGAATATAAATTCTATGTATATCATATGTAATGTCGGCAGCCTAATTAACAGTAGCAACGAAGATGCCAGCAGCGCAGCTGGGCAACATCAGCATACAAACCGAGGGTGCACAGCAGGCACAAGCCGTACCCTCTCCGCCGTTGCCATGCCGCCTGCTAGACTGGGGACAGTACAGGCTTAACTGCTGATTTACAACTCCACCTGCGTTCCACCACACAGGTACAGCCTCGGGAGCCACGCTGTGCCCACAGGGGTTCTCTTGAAACTCAATTTATTACTGTGCTCAACCCATAAATAAAGCTATCTCCAGTGCGTTGGGAGGTAAAGAGATGAAAGCCAAAGGGAAGAGCGAACATGCCAGTTACTCCTCGCCCGTGCCACACAGACCCTGGGGCCGTGTTTACGTGTTTTCAGAGCCTGGTGAACTCTGGAAGCAAGGGGCAACTGAGGAGAGGCCCCTCTCAACCAGGGCAAGGCAAGCCCCTTTGAGCACCGCCTGTTCTGTTCCCCGTGCTCACAGCCACACTGCAGCACCTGACAAAATTCCTCACACTTTAAAAGACTCTGGGAAATAAGAACATGCCACTGTAAAGGTTATATTTATCCCTCCTATCTCCATTCACCTTGAGTTAAATCAGATACTCGGGATGTAGCAATTGCCGACCATGCAGAGGAGCAGTTGTACATGCCGTACGTCTGGAATCACATTAGGCACCAGCCTCGAGGCTTCATCATTGCTTCACAGCAAGGCTGAAACTTCTCTGAAAGAAATGGGGAGAACTCAGTTGCTAATTTGGCTTCATCCTCTCTTGCCAGACAGAGATCAGAGCGGTTCATTTCTGCTGTGAGAATAAAATGAGAGCATTTCCACTCCTCACTCAGAGTTTGCACCGAAGCAGCGCCACTCTGAGTAGTAAAAAGTACTTATTAGAAGTGGATCAACCTTTAATCCTTGCTAACAACACAACCTTAAGATGATTAGTATGAAAAGCATAGCCTAAGTATCCTTACTCTATATCCAGGTGAATTTCTCCTTGCCCCACATATCTAATACATCTTGTCCACCACGTGGCTGTACTTCACCAGTACAAAACCTAAGAATAAAAAGCCACAAACAGGCACAGGTGTGGGACATCAGGCACTTCAGGTTCTACCATTAGTCAGCAGAGACAGAAGACCCTGCAGAGGGTGAATAAATGCACCTGGGGGTTCTCCCCCTTGACGGATTTCCATGCTCGAGGACTTATCTCTCTGAAGCCGGGCAGTAACCACAGGGGCCAACAACTTGGTTGTCAGCAGGTGGTGTAGGCCTCACCTGTCTGAGCTTCCTCTTCATACAAGGAGCCAACAAGCAGCAACATTAAACAAAACCAAAGCCAGGATGCAACAGCTTATCTTGCAGGAGCGCTACTGAATAACTCTCACTTTTTTACACTAACAGGATGTTAGATGGTCTGTGTTACTGCTATGAAATTCAGCTTTTTAAATACCAAATTAAGCACAAAAATCAGCTTCCAAATTAGGAAAATACAACTTACAGTCTTTTGTGACTAAGGGCATGCTGTCTTTTACTATCAGTTTTATGTCTAGGAGTCCATAAACAACAGCATGCCCATCAGTACAAGTCTTCTACAGCTATGACCAAACATGGCTTTCAGTCAAAAGCGTAGAGATCTGCACTTCAGAAAGATATGGTGGGAAATACAAATCTGAAGTAGTTTTTGGAATTATCAATTTCTCAAACATATGGTTATAGATCAAAGGACTTAGAGAGCACTATGCTATTTATTTTGTGTAATTATACAAAAAAAAATAAAATCAAGTCATACATTCAAGATAAATATGTTTGTGGCCTCAAAAACACTCCGAACTTTTAGGGTGAAGAAGAAACGGCTTTAAAAGTCTTATTAAATTAGCAAAGCAAGAACATTACGTGTGGCATTTGCACAGCCACAGTTAGGGCTCAGCTCTCACACCAGGAGAGCAAAGCTGCCCAACTGCCTCCGTCCAGGATGAAGACGACAAGGAAAAATAACAAACTGCCTATTTCTAATATGACACCTCAGCTGATTACACTGAGAAAACTGACAAGAAAAGATAAAGTATTAAACCATAACTACGATGAGCAAGCTCACTGTGTTCGTGATAAAGCGTGTACACATTTATCATAATTATGCTAAAGAGCAGAGTAATAGCTTCCCAAGAGACAAGCAGAAGAAAAAAAAACCAACAAGGTTTTTAAAATATGTTCCAAAACATAGAACACCACACACCAGAGGCTCACTGAGCTCTCACACTCCCATCCCCTTTACCCAAGTTTTCAACTGAATCTTGACTAACTCATGAGCACAAACTTAGGAGGAAAGCAGGGTAAGAAGAAAAGACTTGTACCTTTCATGGTTGCTTCACATTCTGGGCACAAATCAAGCATCAAAGATTGAAATTCAAACGGTAAAGGTTTCATTTATGCCTAAAGCAAACACCAGGTACTTTGCTACCATGGTGATGAACACAGTAAAAACACTTTAATCACTCCTGATTCTGCAAGTGTGAAGCAGGGCTTGGTGTAACAGTTAAAAACAGCATCTGGCATCAGACACATATTGTGCGTTCACACACTTTACAAAATGTTTTATAGTACTGCAGCTGTGCAAAACCTGAAATAGATAAACAATAAATGAACACAGAAGTTGTGTATATTATGTGTATATACACTACTCTGGTCCTGCACAGAATTTATAAGATGAGCTGATTGATCAAGGGTTCCCAACCTAATAGCCATAAAACTGTTCGGGAAATGAGTCACCTGCTTGACTAGCATATGTTTGCTAATACCAAGAGAATAAATACCTTCAGAAAGCTAAGCAAGTTATATCAAATTTTTTTATTTAAATAACCAAGTTCCACGTTAAAGCTCAAAACCCCCTTGATCTCTTTAAAATGACAAATCATTAAAAAGATTTTACTTATAAAACCAAAGTTAACAGCAGCTGAATCTTTTATGTCCAACATATTTATATTACAATATATATATACTAAATTTGCAGGTACAAAGAGTTTTCAAAGCTGTTCCACGCTATCAACCTGATTTTGACTTTTTGGGACTAACCCCACCACCTTCAGCTGACTTCTCTGCTGGTCTCTTTTTTAACCCTTTCATTTTCCGTGTCTGCAGTTTACTAAGATCTTGCTTCTGCATGTGGATCCGACCGTAAGTTGTACCAAACACATCATGGGAGATATTCTTTTTCTTCTTAGGCTGTAAGGAAAGAAAAACATTAGTATTTCCAAGTAGAGAGTGCCAGCGGCTTTGGTGAGAAGCCAGATATCTGGCCTTGCCATCACCGCATTCACCAGGTAATTAAAACTACCAAATCAAGTGCCTAAAAGCAAGGCCACACACATTGCTTGGAGCTTAGAGATTAAGATTTGTTCTGTTCTTATATGCTACTAGAGGAGAGTTTGTGCACCAGCTGATCACAACAAAAGTGCTGTGGCCCCAGAAATATCAATTGGCCTATATAAAAGTAAACTTTGGTTGAATATACAAGAATTTAGCTTTTGCTCACTTCCAGATCTACCTGTGAAGAAAATATACTTTCCAAGGTACATACCTTCAGGGCTTTTGGTTGTTTTAAGGACAGCTTATAAAGATCATCTGAAGCTAAATGTGTCCTCCTCATAACCAGATCTAATGAAGGTCCCATCTCTTCTAGTTCAATTCGTGGTATTTTACAGCCAGATTTCTTCAGAAGCACCCTAGAAGGGAAAAGCAACCAAAATACAACATTGCTCTCTGTGATAAAGATTCATCCATCTTCCTAAAGGGCAGGTTCAATCCTGAAGTTCGGAAGATTATTAAAAACAATTGCTACTGCTAACTTTATTGTTGAGAAAGATGTCTGTCAGTAATAATTTACTATATATTAAATCTGTTCCATCACAATTTGAACACACCCAAAAACATAACCTGGCTAAGGTCACTTTTCTTTTTTAATGAGACTAGTATTAACAGTATTACTGTTAAAATTCAGTTCCAGTACCCTGAAAGCCATATCACTCCTCAAATTCAAAACAGTGCCCTGGGTATTAATAGACAACAAAAATACTTACTATCATTTACAGCAAAATAATTCAAGCACTAACTGAGAAATTTTTTTGTTTGTTTTGAAGAACAAGACTGATAAAAGTGATTTTGTTAGAAGGGAAATCAAAATTTCACGGAACAAGCTATGAATGCTCACAGCCTGCTAAGGCAAGGTCAGGGACTGTGAGGGTGAACCCGGATGCAGCGAGAAAGATTGTCTTGTCCTGCCTTTATCCTGTTTTCCCTTGTGTATGGCCGGCTGCAGCCCACCACCCGTCCTGCTCCAACAAACACCTACGCGAGGACAGTCCTAGAAATCAGCCTGAGAACAGACCAACTCTACGAAGTCTAAGACAGTACTTGGAATTCACCAAATCAATTCACACCACCTTATTAACCCAACCACACGAAGGAGCGATCCCCCTCGCGGGAAGGGGGAGTTCAACGAGGAAGTAGCAGGTTTAGGGCTTACGCGTTTTCCTTCTGCTGTACAAGTTACCCTGTGTCGTGCTGGAACCCCTCTACGCACTCCATGTTTCAAACGCTGCAACCTGTTGCTCAAGCCAGTTCCATGACACAACTACGGGCTAAATTTGGGGAAAAGTTGACAAGTGTACCAAAAAGCAAACAAATAGATAAAACACATACTCACTTATAGCTTCGCATGTAAATTTTCCCATCTAGAGCTGTGAAATGCAGAACATATTCTAAGCCAGCCAGACGAATACTGGGAACACTAGGACCTCTGAAGAAATCTGAAATAGTATTTAAAAAGAATAAATGCCAAGTTTCTTGGCTGAAAAAATTCAAACCAACAGATGACTATAACAAATTGGTTTATTTCATAAGGGACCAGCATCACATCACTGAAGTGAACTCCTTGCCTATACAGATATTTTTATTGCATCTAACTAAGCAAGGCTATAAATGGGATGGCTCTAGAAAAGCCAAATCTCTAAGTTTAATGGGACCATCATGAAATAGCCACTACCTAAAACTGCAGCCCTGTGAGAACACGGGAGAGAAACTCAACACTCTGTGAAGAAAGACCTGGGAGTCCTAGTCAACAACAGGATGACTGTGAGCCAGCAATGTGCCCTTGTGGCCAAGGTGGCCAGTGGCATCCTGGGGCGCATCAAGAAGAGCAGGGCCAGCAGGTCAATGGAGGTCATCCTGCCCCTCTGCTCTGCCCTGGTGAGTCCACATCTGGAGCACTGTGTCCAGTTCTGTCCCATCAGTTCAAGGACAGGGAACTGCTAGAGAGGGCCTAGCAAAGGGCTACCAAGATGATTAGGGGCCTAGAACATCTCTCTTATGAGGAAAGGCTGAGGATCTTGGGTCTCTTTAGTCTGGAGAAGAGAAGACTGAGTGGGATCTGATCAACACCTATAAATACTTAAAGGGAGGGTGTCAAGAGAATGGGCCCAGTCTTTTTTCAGTGGTGCCCTGTGACAGGACAAGAGGAAATGGGCACAAACTTGAATATAAGAAGTTCTGTCTAAACATGAGGAGAAACTTCTTTACTTTGAGGGTGGCAGAGCCCTGGAACAGGCTGCCCAGGGAGGTGGTGGAGTCTCCTTCTCTGGAGACATTCAAAACCCGCCTGGACAACTTCCTGTGCAACCTGCTCTGGGTGAGCCTGCTCTTATAGGAGGTTGGACTAGATGATCTCCAGAGGTCCCTTCCAACCCCTACCATTCTGTGATTCTGTGTTAGCTCCTGCACTGGCAAAACCAAGCATGTGCAGAAATCTTAACAGGAACACAGGGGCTTCCCAGAGATAATTTGGTGGCAATACACATGCTACCTAAAAATAAATGCCTGGAGGAGAGAAAATGTACTTTCAGAGCAGTAACTTAGTTTTCTTAAGCTAACTGAGATAATTGCACTGCCTATTCTTCTAAATATTCAGCTCTAAAGTCAGAAAAACGAGATGTATCTTATTTTGTGCTTAGGCCAGTTCATGCTCAGCTAAACAATACAGAGAAGCCATTAGTTCAGATACCTGTTTAAAGACATCAACAAGCTGATAGTGAAGATTCTTAATCAGAGTCAGATTTGGAGGAGTACAAAGAAGGATCGAAATCAGTACAAAACAGAACAAAACTGTATCTTGTCTACTCTTACCTAGATTTTCTCTCACTGACTTAGGGAGGAAGTACAAACATATTGTTTCTTTCATACCTCTCCCACAACCAAGCACTTCTGTCCTTTAGGTAAAGCAGTATTTGTCATTACAATTAATGTTTTTTCTATTTAATAAGCAACACGTAACTATAAAAACCAGATACATGAAATACTTGCTTAGTTTGTGAAGAGAACACCGAAACACAGGTTAAATACCAAATGAGCTGTCTCTAACAAAGTTCTTATATCAGGCTATGAAAAAAATACTGTGCAATCAGAGAGCTTGCAATAAGCCCAGCAATCTGTCCAACATATGCAGAGGGTGGAGAAAGAATGTGACCTTGACTGAGGGAACAAGGTGTGCTAATAAACATGACAGGGCAATGCTGAACCATAGGAGAACTGCTAACAGATGCAAAACACATCAGTCTTTTCCGTTCTGTCCTGTTTTCAGATCCCTCAGCTACTTGTCCTTTCCTCCACTACCTTTTTCAAGAGTATCAGCACTGGAGTGACATCCAAAACAAAGTCTTGCTGGCAGATATCAGCTGGAGTCTGGCCAGGAAATTTCCTTGGTCAATTAAATATTCTCTCTCCTCCTCTTGTGGGCTGAGCTCGTAGCTTGAGGAAAAGTTGCAAATAAAACTTTGTTTGCCTCTGGTATATATCTTTTCTTTGACTAGTTCTTTGCGGGTACACAAGCTTACATTTACAGTGGTTTTATTGGCAACATCTCCCTTTCGTATTTTCCTGTGGCATCATACATCTTTTCACCCACAGGATGATCTCTTCCAAACAAATGCAGGTGGTCAGGAATTTCTGTTTCCTGGCAATGCCGAACAGCTGCAGAAACCTTACATGTCAGTATACCTTGAAGTTTTTTTAATGTACTCTTAATTTACAACTCTTGCTTTGCTTGGACTAGAGACTCGCTTTCTCCTTTCTTTCCATTCCTAGTTCTTTCTCCCCTTGCGCTCAACACGTTTCCAGAACTTCTGATTTACTTTTTCCTGCAGAGAGCTTCACAGGATCTTTCCATTTCCAGATTAAATTTCTAAATTATTTTGGAACAGGATTCTATACACTTCTTTTTGTATCAATTCGTATCCAAAAACCTGGTAACACTCTAACCTATGTAGCTATGGTTAGCATTAGAAGAGTTTAAACTGTATCCTAGACATTTCCAAGCCATCCCCTTTCCTGGCCAGAAGGAACAACCCACAAACCTTCCAGACACTCCAGAAAGTCTGTGTAAGGAAGGCTGTATGAAGAACAAGCTGACGGTCAACCTAAAATTGTAGAGATCTCCTGGAAACCAGCATTTTAGAAAGAGTATAAGCAAGTCACGTAGCACTTAGCCATTTTTAAGATGAAATGGGTGTGCAGTAACAGAACTAGCAAGCTGGCAGTGTTGTAAGAGATGAAACATTTTATAAACACAAGCATAAGAAGTTATTAGAATTTCATGAACTGCATTCCAAGAACTGAGATCGTAAATTAATTCCTACACTACCACATCAGTAGGCAACGAAAACCAAAAGAGAAAAGAATGGGATGTCTTCGTGTTCCAGGTCTCTGAAGAAAAATGCAGTTGCCATTTATTTCTCCTAAATAACTTCTTGCACTTCACAATTTAAGCAGACTAAAGGGTTTGGTTACCATGAAGACAATAACTCACCCTCACCTTTAATTTTACTAAGACACTTCTGTAAGATGATATTACAAACACGCATAAACCCTTTTGATACCACAAAGGCCAACGAGGCTTATTTGTTCACCAGCCTAACTGGCATCACATTGCTTTGGCAACAAGGAGCTGTTAGCGAATTAATATTCCCTCTGGGATCCCAACAACACTGCTACAGTAACAAAATATTTGCCGTTGTTGTTATAAAGACATTTTTCTATCTTTCTTAGCCATAGAGTGGCAGCTTAAAAGCTCCATCTTTTGCAGGAACAGAAAGAACCAGTTCTTCCCTATCAGTTAAGGACAATTTTGAAGCAGGTCAAATTATCACCCAAATGATTTTAATTAGTTAGTGATACCTTCAAGCCTTAAACAGCCTTAAACTCCTTAACCTTCTCCTTTGTCTACTGTTTTGCATCTAGGTATTTCATAGAAGTCAGCAGAACATTAAGACCTAGAGTTCTTGGAGTACTTTCAAGAAGAAAGATTGGGTGTCAATTTGAGTACCTTCGACTGCAAAGTCATTAAAGGCAAATAAGTAAGAGAGGGAAAGGACAAATGAACATCAGAAGAAATGGGACAGGAAAGACTAGTTAGTTATTTGACACTAATGATGCATGTATTCCATTTAAGGTATCAAGGTGTTTGATCATGGGGTGCACGAGCACATCCGGATGCCGATCACCAACACTGCGCAGATGCCCGAGCACCATACATCTCAGAAAACAACGCACCTTCTTTCTGCAGTGTAAATATTCATTAACAGTGACACAAATGTGCAGTATGAAAACTCACTTATCTTTGCGTTCAACATTCACCCACCTTCAAACATTTATAAGCGCAGTTACTAGTCTTTCATCTATCCCCAAGCACCAGTCAGCTGTATTGAGAGGATGCAAATTTTCTCCTCCCAGACTCCCTTTTTCAGTGTCATTCCAGATTAAGCATCTTGCTTTAAGGAATTATAAGACTAAGAGGAAGAAAAAAATACCTCATTTCTAAGGTCTGTTTCTAAAGAGCAACCGTTTATCAGTGCCTAGAAAAAAGAGCCCAACCAATATTTATTTTATACGAAAGGGAGATCTTGCAAAGCTATAAGATTATGAATTGGTACAACCCAAGAATGAAACTGAAAGAACAAGACTGTTCTTTCTGGGCTGGTATCAGTATTTTACCAGAGCTTAAGAAAAAAAAAAAAGTCATCTACTTTTAGGAAACCTATTAAAAACAAAATCACCACCACCCTACTTACTGGATCTATTTCTACCAAGCAAGACATATTTTTTTAAGTGCCAAGAGATACAATACCATACGACTCCTATGTCCCAAAAAGTTACCTTAAGAAAACTATATTAATTTTTTATAATTCCCTAGAAAAAAAAAAGTAAACCACAACGTGCTCTATATTCCAGAGCCTCCAACCCTGAGATAGTAAAAAACTTTATGCCAGTGTGTTTACTAAGCTCCAAGCCTGCCTTGAAGTTGCGACACAGCTATTATCTACAGCTCATTTTTACTGCACATGTTCGTTCCAAATACTCTATAATCAACAGCATTTCCAACAGAAAATGCTTTCATTATAAAAACACAAGCTCAAAGATACTGATTTTACTTTTTTCTAAGCAAAACCATCCCACTTTCTGAACTTAATCCCGATTTCAAATTAGATACTTCAAAAATATTATTTGGTTAGAAGAGTGATGATCCAGTACAACTACAAGGCAAAGACTTCTCAAAAAATGTCAGAATTTTCACACAATCAAAATAATGAATTTTAGTCAACACAAAGTTTCAACTTCAAAGATTTTTAGGCTAGTCTTTTTTTCCCCCTCTCGTTAACTTTAATTTCACGTGACATGAAATTTACAAGTGCCTGTTCCTCTTTTCTTTCTGGGCTGAACATAAGCAAACATTTATGGACAACCCAGCATTTCCCAAGAGACCGCATTACTACAGATTTATGCAATCCGACTGCTCAAATAATCGAACTACTGACCAATAAGAAGGCTCTTCAGTCTTCTGTATTCTTCATTTACATCGAACATGTCACCAGCAAATATCAACATAGGTTTTGTTCCTTCGGGACATTTACTGTTCTGTGGAATAAGAATTTGAAAAGAGAACAAAAATTCAGACAATGTTAGGGAACAAATTATTGGCTTAACATGTGGTTACCCGTTCAACACTGACTGAAAACATTCTTGTGACCTGTGATCAATAGTGACAGAACAGACACTTTCTTTCATTGAACAACACTGTATGCGTAGGGAGGGACTTTGTTTTTAAATGGGTGAATTGTATTATTCTTTGTGCTGGATAAAAAAGGAGATTCTTTACTATAAAAATGTGTAAGACACCACCTTGTAGTGAAACAAGAGTGAATTTGACTACAACTGCTAATAAGAAAACTAAAGTTAGAGGCAAACAATTCTCTTGTACTTCTGACACTGGAGAGTACCTGAAAAAGGCTAAAAGGACAGTTCAATCAATCACCCAACGCTAGTTTAGGCCCACAAATACAAGTACTTGACTACAATTTCCCTGCTACAAACAGTGTTATAAAGATACACGCTACAAACAAGCTGATTTCAAGGAGAAGATTAACCTTTATAAAAAAGATAGTTTCTCCAATGCAGGTGCACAGTAGGATTGAGTGCACCCTCGCTAAATTTGCCAAGGACATGAAGCTGCGTGGAGCTGGAGGGAAGGGATACCGTCCAGAGGGACCTGGACAGGCTTGAGAGGTGGGCCTGTGCAAACCTCACAAAGTTCAACCAGGCCAAGCACAAGGTCCTGCACCTGGGTCAGGGCAATCCCAGGCACAAATACAGGTTGGGCAGAATGGACTGAGAGCAGCCCTGAGGAGAAGGACTTGGGAGTGTTGATGGGTGAGAAGCTCAATGTGTGCTGGCGAAGTGTGCTCACAGCCCAGAAAGCCTACCGCATCCTGGGCTGCATCAAAAGAAGCATGGCCAGCGGGTCACGGGAGGTGATTCTGCCCTTCTGATCTACTCTGGTGAGACCCCACTGGGAGTACTGTGTCCAGCTCTGGGGCCCGCAACAGGAGGAGGACATGGACCTGTTGGAGCAAGTCCAGAGGAGGGCCACAAAGATGATCAGAGGGCTAGAGCACCTCTCCTATGAAGACAGGCTGAGGGAGTTGGGGCTGCTCAGCCTGGAGAAGAGAGGGCTCCTGGGAGACCTTATAGCCCCTTCCAGTATCTAAAGGGGGCCTACAGGAGAGATGGGGAAGGACTCTATCAGGGAATGTAGCGATAGGATGAGGGATAATGGTTTTAAACTGCAAGAGGGGAGATTTACATCAGATATTAGGAAGATATTAGGGGATAGAACTAGATGATCTTTGAAGTCCCTTCCAACACAGACCATTCTATGATTCACTATCCTTCTAGACTTTCCTGACAATTTACACACAGTGATGAAAATGGGGACCATAAGAATTCCTTGGTTTTGCAGTATATGAACTGCTTGATACAAAAATACACACGTATGGAATATGTTTTACTCTTGCCAAAATGAGCCTACCACGGCTATAAAAGGTGAATTTTCTCTGGGTTTAAATAATCAAGATGTTAGCTCCCTGTCTGAATTAAGTGTAGTTCCCTGAAAAAACGGCATTTATGTGCTACTGAAAGCTGAAGGAAGTTTCAGAATCAGCTCAGTCAGCAAAGTGACCCTCTTTGGTTATAATTTGAGGAGAAGGATTTCAGTTTTAAAAGCCTGTGCCATCTTACATAGGAACCTCCCATAATCAGAACCTAAGAATTTTGTAAGTGTCACTCTAATTAAAAACCAAAATATCAGGAATAAACCAAGCCTAAAAAAAAGAATTTGCAAAGCAAGTTGCAAGCGTGCTCAAAAGAACCAAAATCAAATAAAAAGCAGAGCATGAAAACAACATTCTGGGGCACACAAATTAGCAATCCTTATACACCGCATAAAACACTTATTTGGACAACTCCTGTCCTTACTTCAAAGCACACAAAAAGCCAATGCACCAAAAAAATCCACCAGTAGATGTCACCAAAATACCGAAGCAGCAATTCCTTACCTTCACATCTTTTAGGGATACAAACTTCTCAACACCAAGCTCTATCATGTCTAGGACATGATAGTCAAACATGCGACCTGTGATAGTAAAAAAAGAAAGTCCAGCTATTCAAATATTAATTGAAAACTAGACATTTCATCCAAATAAAAACCCAAGCAAGACACATTACCTATTATCAGGTTGTTAGGTCGCTTCTTGTTATGAGAGCCAAACAGAAACAAAGAACAATCTGATTTCTTGGAAAAAAATTCCTACAATTGAGGAAAAGAATAAAACTCATGAGTCTCAGTTTGCAGTGTTCAAAATATCTGGTGAAGGTACACGTCACAAACGTGAGTTTAGGAGCTGCTAAATCAGAAGAGCAACCGCACTCATCAGAAGAGTTTTGAGCATATCCAGGTCCACATAAGCTAAAATTGACAGCTGAATTCAAGCTTCAAATAACAATTTTTTTGTTTCCTACTGCAGTCTTAAAACGGCAAGAAAAAATTGCCTGGCTTGATATTTATCTGTAATGCCCTTTTTCATAATTCCTCATTATTTGTTTTTATGTGAGATACCCTTGAACTACTTCTCCTTGCCTGAAGAGAAAGTATTTGCTAGTTGGCTGCAGTTGCAATGCCTTGTTCTAGTTGCCCATACAAGCCTTATGCAGCGTATTAGCTTTGCCTAACAGCTTCTGAACAACTGGTTAATTCTCTCAACAGCAAGCCTAGGAACGTCCGCAAATACCTAATGTTCTCACTCTTGGGCACGAGCATCCTACTACAGAGCACTTCATATCAATTCATTATCTAAGACTAAGATGCGACTTAAAACCAAGCCAGTGGTGACTATCACAGAGAAGATCTTTCCTCTAGGTGAAGGAGATAGAGAACCTATTATGGTATTTATGTCCAGAGCCAACATTACAGCAATTTTTTCTGAGGATGTCCAACCCCAAAGCCTTTTTACGCCCTGCTGCTTCTCAAGGCAGCTCCTCATTCTGTGTATCAACCGTGATTCCTAGACATACACACACAGTATTTATCCAGTACTTCCCAGAAGTACCAGAGTTTCTATACCTGCACTTAGCAGTTGTGAAGCAGGAAAAAAACCCCACTGCCTCTCCTCCCACCCCTGCAACAGCAGCAGCTCAGAAAGGACACTGCAGCTCTGTCCCTCTGGGAAGCTAGGAGGGACACCCCTAGTAGCAATACCAGGCTGGATTAATTGCACGTACAGAGCTCAGCACTGATCTCTGCCACCAGGTCCCTGAAACACCTGCTCATACAGCTCTGGTAATGACTGTGTGTTGATAAATGTAAATTCTCTAACAGCTTTATGATATTTTATTAACAAGATGCAGCAAACTCAAATGCCTCAAACATGTCCTGCGTATATTGCAACCCCACATGCACTGCCAAATTGCCCTTTAAAAATAATGCCTGTAACCAAATTAAAACAACCAAACACCTAACTTGATTTGACTTTCTATACCTTTCTACTCTCTGATTATTTGTCGACACTGTTCTCAGTGACCCAGCCCCACTGTTTTGAGGTTACAAGAATTCAAGTTCCCTGTAGGACCCCATTTTAAAATATCAGAATGATTTTAGCTGCCACGTTTTCCCAGAAATAATCAGAAGTTTAAACCAGTGGTCAGCTAGCTCCTATATGACTGTGAAAACAAGTCATCCAGCTACGGGATTGCAAGAGGTTCAGTTTCAGCAAATAATGTCACAAATCTTTCCTCACTGCCTGCAGTAAGTTTTCCGTTCCACTCAAGATATTTTATGGATGGCTGTGTTACCGTGCTTCACGCCAAGAACAGGAGAGAGGCACAACACAACTCCTCAGCATCAGTATCAATGCAGACTAAGTAACGCTCTGTGCCGGTGTATCTATGCCACAAGCACAATGCTTTTTTTGTTCCTAACACATGAAAAATACTTTAATTCAACCGTCTAAACAGCAGCTCCTTCAGCGCTCGCTAGTGGCTGCCTTCGCTTTTTAAGAAAGGATCCTTAATCCATATTTAACTGAAATTGCTGATATTGAACTTGAATTCAACTGAAATTGACGGTAACCTGTTGGGCTTTTCTTCCTCTATTCAAACACAAGGAAAAGCGACAGAAAGCTATGACCCCTCTTCCTTTAACTATTTCAACCCATGAATTTGCCAAATTGAAAACAAGTTGTTCATAAGCTCTGGCACTTTGAAGAATTGATTTTTAGAAAACCAAAATAAAACACTTTATACTTCCTTTCATATCACTTATAGCAGTGTTAGAGCCTCCTAGATTTGCCTGTCAGTTTACAGAAACACGCATTTATGGTAAAGACAAAGTCCTCACAACATGACAATTCTGTCTTGCAGCCAGAGGGAAAAAACGCCTACTGGTGCCATAAATCAAAACATAGCCCTACCTTCAACTTACCCAAACTCCCTATAAACTTAGTTTCTCATCTCGTTCCTCACAGAGCAATAGAAAATTATCCTCCAGGAAAGTTCTTCATGACTATAAGGCTGTAAAATGTCATAAGAGAAGATGTGGTTTACACTTACCAATGATGTCTGATCCTCAAAAGGCCTGGTAATATTTTTCCTGAGAGGAAGAAAAAAAGGGAAAAAAAATATTAAAAAAACTAACAGGCCCAGATAAGCACTTCTAATTGGTTCTTTGCTAACATTTAAGATTCTGCATTCTACTGTAAACTCCAGCATTAGAGGTTCAGTTTTAGTTCAAACCCTAGCCACATTAATAGTGCCAGGAGTTCCTTGGTGCCGCCCTGCCGTTGCCCCTCTAAGAGCTTTCCTCCAGGTTTTCTGTCTCCGGGGGCCCGACTTCTCGACCACCACCACCACCGACACATCATTAACACCTGCCTTTGCTTGTTTATCCAACATGAAAGGTAGCTATTACAATTAATATCTCTGCACTACATCCGTACAGATACTGGGCTCCCGTTTTGAGTGAGACATATCTATTGATGCTATCTGTAACTCAAATTTATTAGAATTCGGATATAAGAACTCCAACCTCCCCGCCGGACACAGAACCTCGCTACCTGTTTACACACATCAGTCAGAGGAGCCAGCTGTTGAAGCCTGCTGAATCCTGCTCCCTAACACCTGGCACAGAACTGGGCTCAGCACCAACACCCATCACCTGCAGCTTGTTTCCAGCCTCCTGAGACTGATGATGAATCTCAGCCACCTTCTGCAACCCCTTCCGCTGCTCCAGCCCCCACCCCAGCACCTCTGGTCATGCTTTGAAACTACCACGTGCTGAACTTTGAGTCGGAAAAGATGGCAAAGTGAGATCACTTACTTTTTATACAGAACAGCAAAAGGCTTCTTCACAGCATACTGCAAAAGACAAAGTTAAAGGTGTTATCTCTCGTGCACTGAAGTCCACAGCACTGGTTTTTAAAACCCAACCGTTCACATGATCACAGAAAATACAGCAATTGTTTGTCAATCAAGAAAAGAAGTCCCTTCAGAATGTCTGCTCATGATACCACCCTTCAAGTTAGTGCTAATCTTGGTTCAAAATTAATTGCAGAAATATTTATTTCTAGACACTAAGAAATATTGAAGTAACTGAGAAACAGCTGAAATCAAAGCCATGTAACAGAATCCCTCTGCTTCTAGTGGCATGAGGGAAAACAGGGAGTGAACAAGCTGATTATCATTGGCATAAGATGGTAAGAAAACAACGAAGCAATGAGAGAAAACAGCGAAGGAACAGCTATAATTTATTCAGGTATAGACTTAGGAGACAGGATTAGTAAACTTAAGTCTTGGGAGAGCCTGAAAGCTCTGTATCAATACACACAAGCAGTTGACAGGATTCTGGGATATGACTTCAGCTGTGGGATCCAGAACCTACGTCTCTTCAAGTGGACTTGCAACACTTCACCTTATATACCAGACAACCACAAAAAAAATAATAACGAAGACAATGAGCTCAAAACTTCTGACAAGGAAGAAACTGGAAGACAATCATCTCCATCGACGGGTAGGAAAGGACACCTTTGCAGTACCAGTCAAGGAAGAGGGAGAGTATGAAAATATTGATCATGCAGCAGAGAATATGCAAATTGTAAGAAAAAGAGAAAGGAAGGTACTCCTGGTGTAGCTCAAAGGGTTAAATAATTAAAGTTTGCATACTGCATCCAACAACTTACAATGTCTTTAAGAACTTCAGTCACTGTTAAATTTGCATTTCCTCCTTTTATGAGCATAGCATTTTTTGTGTTTTCTTTAAGTTTGGGTTCTCTCTTCTCAAGAAACCTTTTTGCTCTCTTAGTTTTAGGCTTTCTGTAATAATAAATTAACAGTTAAAAAATTAAAATTAGTAACAACACTCAACACCACAAAAGAACAGTTTAAACAAAACAAGTTGAAACAAGCTGTGTTCCAGTAACGCGTCTCAATTACTCAAACTAATCCCAACCTGCAGAATTGCAATCCATGCTAAACACCCAGTCTTGGACGGATGTGTTTTCCTGCCACTCCTCTTCCTCTCTGGCCCCCCACGCCCGCCAGGGCGATTTTACACTCTCAGGCTTTTCAATTTCTGCGAATTTAGAGCCGCACCAGAATCCCCACAGGCTACTGACTGGCTGAAACCTTCCCTCTCACCAGCTCCTTCCCCAAGTAAGAGACTTGCACGAGAAGGAAAACAAAGTACCGTCAACGGCACCGGCAAGAGAAGCTCCAGTACGGCCTCTGTGTTGACACCGACCAGAGAGCAGCACCCCGAGTCGTTCAGGTGAAATACAGCAGCCTCAGCAGGGGCCTGGAGCTTCTATACATTAATAACTACATGGCTCAAGAATCACAGAACGGCTGGGGCTGGAAGGGACCTTTGGAGATCATCTAGTCCAACCCCCCTGCCAAAGCAGGGTCACCCAGAGCAGGCTGGTCAGGAACGCATCCAGGTGTGTTTTAACATCTCCAGAGAAGGAGACTCCACACCCTGTCTGGGCAGCCTGTTCCAGGGCTCTGCCACCTGCAAAGTGAAGAAGTTCCTCCTCTTGTTTAGATGGAACTTCTTATGTTCCAGCTCATGCCCGTCGCCCCTTGTCCTGTCACTGGGCACCGCTGAGAAGAACTACATTTCTCTATAGATGAACATAAAGCTTTTAATGTCTTCTCCGTGAAGCATTCTATTTATTTTCTTTCAAAAAAACCAACCAAAAAAAAGACCCCGCACAGGTACTGCCAACCGCGGACGGAGACGGTTCTCTCCAGCGAGCAGTAAAAACCCAACACCAGCCGGTCGGGTCACCGCCGTCCTTTTCGGTCACCGACTGCCTGAGGGCGGTCTCGCCGCCAGTGCTCGCTTCATCCTCCTTCCCGCCCGCTTTCCGGGGGCCTTTTCTCCCTGCAGGCCTGTCCCCCCGCAAACCCTCTCCGCACCGCCGTCGCCGCCCAGCTCACGCTTCCCGGCTCCCGGCGAGGGCCTGGCCGGCTCCGCCGCTCCTCCCGCCCCAGCCACACTCACACCACCCGGTCCAGCGCGTCCATGGCTGCCCGCCCGCCTCACGCCGCCACCGCCCGGCAAACCCCATCCGGTACGTCACATCCGGGGCGGCAAGGAAGTGGCTGGGGGGGGGGGCGATGCGGCCTTGCCGTGCTTCAGTGAGGAGTACCCGCTGCCTAGCGCGCGCGCGAATTAATTAATAGGGATAATAACGAATACCGACGCAGTTACGCAACGGTACGTAACGGCGGCAACGGCCGCTGAGCTCGTTCCTGAGGTTGTGTCTTACCCCGGTGCGCCAGGGACGGCCTTGCCGCCGGGCGGCCGGAGAGTGCGTTTGTAAGCCCCATTTCCCCCGGAAAGGGCCTTGCTGAGGAGGAGAGCGGCAGCTGTCGGCGCTGGAGAAGGCGACCTTGCACGCCCCAGGAACCAAATGCCAAAGATTTCCTTCTGCTTCAAATCCCTGACGTGGCAGCATCGCTTCTGAGGCAGTACCTACTTTCAATTGGAGAGCCGTGGGGTCAGCCCGCAGCCTTCACTCCCTCTGTCGGAATTGTCCAAATTTGCTCCCGTTGTTGCGTTTGCCCCTCAAGTTCACCTTTGAGTGCGACTTGGAAACCGAAGGTACGAGAAAATCAAAACACCCAGCAAAACCCCACCTGGTGGAAGCCCCCTTGTCGCAGAATCTCTTCTAAAGTCATCTTTTTAAAAAAAAAAAAGAATTTTTTTTTTTTCTTTAAAGTGCTAACGATGAAAGGACAGGGAACTGCTCTAGAGGGTACAGCAGAGGGCTACAAAGATGATGAGAGGCCTGGAGCATCTCCCTTACAAGGAGAGGCTGAGGGACTTGGGTCTTTTTAGTCTAGAGAAGACTGAGGGGGGGACGTGATCAACACCTATAAATACTTAAAGAGAGGGTGTCAAGAGAATGGGCCCAGTCTTTTTTCAGTGATGCCTAGGGACAGGACAAGAGGTAACGGGCACAAACTTGAATAGAAGTTCTGTCTAAACATAAAGAGGAACTTCTTTACTTTGAGGGTGGCAGAGCCCTGGAACAGGCTGCCCAGAGAGACTGTGGAGTCTTCTTCTCTGGAGACATTCAAAACCCACCTGGACAAGTTCCTGTGCAACGTGCTCTGGGTGACCCTGCTTTGGCAGGGGGGTTGGACTAGATCTCCAGAGGTCCCTTCCAACCTCACGTGATGCTGTGAAAATGATTGTATCAGTATCTGAACAGGGCATACACCGGTACCTGTCACAACGCACACAGAAAATGTGCTAAACGCCAGCTGTGGGCAGGAGCTGTGGGGACAGTGCGGTGTCCTGGCCCAGGGACAGGCACGGAGGGTTACTGTGACAACCCCACCTCTGAACATCATCCCTACCCACTACCTTTTCACTACACACACACTCCCCGCCCACCCATTTTCAACTGTAGAGGAAATAACCAACTTGCTGGGCTTTTTGGGGCGAAATCAGAAAAGACACCGTATGCAGCTGCATATGACATAGAAGGTGAAGCTATGCTTGAAAAATTAAGCACTTTATTTTAAACAATGATTATTTTTTTTCTTTTTAATGTCCCAGACTGTACAAGACATCAACTTTTTCTAAGGTAGGTGTTTTTAAAATTATGTACCCATATCCTCTTTTTCAATTTTGAGGTAGATATGCACACATTTCCAATTGGCATTTTCAAAAAACACATAAGCCCTCCCCGCTATAATCCAAACATAAAAGCAACGCACAAGAACACAACGCCCGTTTTTCCACTATTAATTGCTCAGATAAATTGGAAATCAGGTCACAGCCTACGCAAGTTGGCATTTAGAATTTGGCCCATTAACTCCATGAAGAAATCCTGACAAGATCAGAGCTGGTATCATGGAGGGGCATCGTCTAAGGCAACACTTCCAGCAGGAGAACCCTCTGCCCCAGAAGCGGGGCTGTCAGGCAGAGGAAGGGAGGCGTCTATTTCCAAGCTGTGCTGCTTCTCCAGATCACAATTCACATCAGAGTTTCCTCCGCCGCTCACCTCTCCCTCTGACTCCTCAGTCAATTTGTCTTGGGCCTGAGCTGACTCCTCAGAATCTTCTTTTTCACGCAGAAAACTGCAAATCATATTGGGCCTGCTGTAGGAAAAATCCCTGTCCTTGATCTGTAACCACTCCACTCCACCTGATGCAAAGAAGGAAAATTCATGTTACACTTCCTATGACCTATACTTCCTATGACCACCCGACTGCCCATATTTGATGTAAAATGGCTACATATTCTTAAAATATGAAGCAGTAGCACTGCCTTGAGTGAAGAAAAAATACAATTAAAAGCAACAGGGTACTGCTAATGAATACTACTGAATATCTGACTAATTAATACTACTGCATATCTGACTAATGAATACTTTTTAATGCTCTGACTCAAATATTCGAGTCAAATACTCAATATCTGACTATGTAAAAGCACTCACTTCCATACAAAACCCCCACCACTGACATAAAGCAAACGCACAAGCACTGAGATCTGCCTACAGAATAAAAGTCAGTGTGAATGGTCTCCTGGGTGTGTCTTTGCGAGGAAGTTAAATTACTTTGTAGTTAGCTGTGAATTCAGCAAGAACAATTCAGTTCTAGTAAATACAACATGGAACTTCTCAAGAAGGGTATTATAGATTTTGAACAGTTACACAGACTCAAAAAGTCATTAGAAAAATTGACAGAAGTTTAAAAAAAAAAAAATCAATGAAGAACTACTAAATAGGACCTCTGATTTCAGACCTGGTGCAAAACTTTTACATGATAAAAAAAGACATAGCAGGCAACGCCAGCACGTTTGCCACAGAAGGGTGTACAAACAGGGCAATCTCCTACCAGCCACTTCTAGAGGCAGCACTGGTCAGAAGGAATCTCTGTCCTTTTTTTGTGTGTTATATTTTTCCATTTAAATACACGTATTTGTTGCCTAACGAAGAAAGCTCCTCTAACTTCCTACGTGCTCTTGAGTCAAACACTTAACCAAGGCTGACACTCCCAAGCATAATCCATCCATGTGTCTATGCATAAGAGGAAAGGCACTAACCAACACTCTCTTCTCCTTCCTTCTTCTCTGTCAAGAGTGTCCGTGTCATGTTCAATTTCTTCATTGTATGGCACTTGTATTTCAGCTGTACTTTTTGGTTGCCTTCTGCATCTACTATGAAGAAAGGAGAAAGCACAATACCCAAACCCCAATCATTATAGTGAATTCCACTATCAACTGAAGCAAGGTAAATATTGCTTTTAACCTCCCAAGCTACCACAATGAACAGGACATAAAAATCACAATTACCGTGCTCTGTGTTTTCTTCAAAAACCACACAGGTTCCTAAGGTATCTGTGGAAAACAAAGCAAGAAAGTCTTAGAGACTAATTGATACCAGCGGTAGATGCTGCACCCAGTGGTGCAGCTCTGTGAACGTTCTGACTTCCAGCCCCTCGCAAAGGCCCAGCGTTGGTAACACCACTGCCAACTCAGACAGAAGTATCACCGTCACTGAAAGCCACTACAAGGGAGGACTCTATATCATTTCCTTCCAGCTGGATGTTGTCACCATAAAGCAAGTGGGAGAACCACAGGTCGCGTAACATATCAGTCCTGCTTATTCGGGAGACAAGAAGCACTTACTTTAAGGCATTTTATGCCCCACGTTTTTCCCCTGCAGAAATACCAGCTGGTGCACCCCACAGCCAGCCTCCAGGCATACTTTCCAGGAAGTGACACAGATGCACGGCTAACTTAGCAGCAAACTCAGAGTGGTGCTGCTCTATACAGTGTTATACAGACGCCACCCCGAACTTCAGCGCCCCACAGGCTTGTGTGCTCCATTCACAGTGCAATTAACTGGCATCGAGAAAGTTCTTTGGGTCACGTGAAAAAGGAGAAATAGCATCCACATAATTTTTCCTACCTTCATATTCTCCTGCAAATACGTATCTGTCCACTTGTAAAATGGGCCTCTCTGTCTCTATTCCCTACAAAAAGAGGGACAAAATTGCAGAGATGTCAGGTCTCCATTAGTCCAGGCAAATTTCTTGCTGTGAGACTAGAGAAGACAAATATAGAAGAATCCAGATTACATCATTTCCTTGATAAGATAAATAGTGTAAAAAACCCAACATTTTACTGTTATTACAACTATTCCGTAACACTGTAAATGTGAAATAAAAGCTTTCTTTTGGTATTAAAGGAACGGATTCCAGACTGTAAAGCTTTCTCAAACTATCCGCTTCACATGAAGAAAAGCTCATGTTTAAAACAGGATTTATGGAAGTGGATAAAAGAGTATAGCAGAGGTTAGAATTTTACAGAAGGTAGCAGAATCCTGAAAGAGTGGCAAAACTTACAATTAAATTAATATTTATTAGTTTTCAAAAAACGTATTCAAGTCATTTTAGTCATTACGAGTGACCCTCGGGTCTTATGCAATGTTAAACATCAGGGGTGGGGAAGAAGGAGTTTTCTTTCTGTTTTTGTAGGAGGCTTAGTTAAGAAGTGGTAACAAATGTTACAAAGGGTTTCACCAATCTTACTCTAGAATCAGTGTACTGTAAAAAAAAATATAAATGTAACAACCATTTTTCAGTCTATGATTCATGTTACTTTAAATATATTAAATACAAAGAATATACCAGATAATACTGTTCTAGTTATAACAACAAACCCAACAATGCTCAACTAGTACAGAAAATGCTCTAGTATGTTAAAAAACACCAAAGAGATTTAGAGCAAACTGCAGCCGACTGTCTATTTGGGTTACTGAAAATAAAACACTGTTACTTCCTCCAAGAAATTAACTTAGCCTCAGTTTTAAATTAGCAAATAAAAATATACATATTTACATGAAAAAATGATGTTATTTTCTACGCTCCAATTAATACCATTTCTGTAAAGCAGAAGAACTTTCAAAATTATTTGGAAAAGACACAGAAGTCCGGCATGAGGCACCACACCAGCACCAGAAGTGCAATTGCAGGGTGACAGAAGCTGCTGTGATTACTGTGTCTCTACACTGGGAAGGAGCTGGAGACTGATGTTACTTAATTTTATTTTTTTGAAACAGGGAGTGGAAGAGTAAGGCAGCAGTTCTGTCAGCTCATTCCCTTCCTCTGCAGCAGAGCTTTTTCAAATGCACAGGCCAGGATCCCATTACTCTTAATAGAAGATATACCTAGGAACTATATTTTGATAAAAATTAATGGCCAAACAGCATACACTAATTAAGACAAAATGTCTTTTAATAGTACATCATGAACGTTAACATTATTCACAGCATGAAGATAAGCACACGCTAAAAGTTTTGAAGATGAGGCACTATGTGGTAAATTCCATAAAATACAGAATATCACACAGGTTAATAGCAATTAATGGAATTTTCCTCTTGTACTTTTAACAAACAGAAATTTCTAACATCAGCAAGATTTAAACTCTGGTATTCTCTTTCTGTTGCATTAAGTTGAGAATGTTAATAGCACTAAGCTAATGTGTAGAACACATTTTTTTTGGCTGGGTTTTTTTACTACAGAAAATTGATAACCAGTACTAGGTAGCCACATTAAGTTTTTTAATATTCAAAACTTTATTTCTTTGGCTGATTGCATTTGGTTTTGAACTATGCAAAATTAGAGACTGTCTTCCCCTTATGTGACCAGCATCACAGAAAGCTTGCTAAAAAGAATAATGCAAAGCAGAATCTTTTATTGGAGTTTTAACAACAGTCGTCCATTACAAAAAATCTCAGGGAACACTTAGTCTGTAGAGGGAGCACAGGTAGATTTCATTACAAGTAGGATACAGTATAGATACGTTTCCTATTTTATTTTTTTTTCTTAAGAGGGAGCGCACAACCTGCAGCCAAATACAGCCAAGACAGTACATGTAGCTCTCTATCAAAGATCTCATCTGTTATCAACTTCAAGAAATTCAGAAAAAGCTTGAGTCCCTTGCTCACACGCGTACTGACTTACCCCTTTCCTACTGTGCTGTAATCACTCACCAAAATCTTGCATTTGTTTTCACATTTTTCTAAGAAGTCTGAATCGATAATTCCTGATAGTTCCACCATGACCAGCTGCTCCTACAAGACAAGTTTATAACATACATCTGTAATTGATATATTTGAATTCAGGAGAAAAATAGAACAAAAAAACCCCCACAACAACCAACCCCAAAAAACGCAACTAGCACACAAAGATCTAGACCTTCACAATAAGCAGACCCCAAATCTGACTTAATCTGCATTTTGTCTGGAGAAAATGGCAGACAGATATTGCAATACCCATGGGAATGCAGCAACCCTGTTACTCCATCACACATCTGTTTCACACCCAAATTTCCTGGGCTTTTCCTCCTAGCTAGAAAGGGAGCTCATTTTTCAAGGGTGAAATCAGTATATGTAAGCAATTTATTAATTACAACAATATGACCAGATACGCATCCCAAAATAAGTTTTCTAAAATTTTAGTACCTACCTAAGTAAGACATTGTACCAAGAGGTTAAGTTAAGCAACATGCTGCTTGAAATGCTTATTTTTAACTCTTTGTAAGGCATTGCCTTGCAACCAATTCCCATTCATAATTCCTTACAGTTTGGGGTGAGGAAAACGCAAAAGCAAAACAAAAAAGAGCTACCTTGAAAAATTCAAGGATAAAGAGATTTCAAGAGTCATCATCTCAGATGGGCAATAGCTTGCATTTTCGGGTGTTACAGCGGCAGGAGGCGATTGAAACTGTAAGAGTGCTTTCCGACAACCCCGTTTTCCAGAAAACCGTAAGTAAAACGGCCATAACGACAGGGCTTTCAGGACACAGCCTTCGAGGGGGCAGAGAAACCCGACAGGCCCAAGGGACGCCCTGTGCCCGCCGCAAGCCCGGGGACGGCCACGGCGACCCCCGCCCGCCTCGCCTCACGCCTCCGGCCTGTCCCGCCGGCGGCCCCGCAGAAAGACGGTGAGAGGAGAAAAGCCAGCCCCGCTCCCTCACAGGGCCCCGGGGCAGATGCCGGGCCCCTGGCTGCCACCCGGCAGGCAGCCGGTCCCGGACCCCTCCGCCCTAGCGGCGGCCGGGCCGGGCCCACAGGCGGGACACGCCCCGAGAGGGGGCCGGCCGGGGGGGGAACTCCCCTCACGCCGCTCCACGGCAGGGGAACGCCCGGCGAGCGCCTCCCGACGCCGCCATCCATCTACCCACCCACCTCCACCTCCTCTTCCTCTGCTTCATCTTGCCTCTCGCCCTCCGCCCTGCTCTCTGCCGCCGCCATGTCGCCAGGGAACGCCCCGCTTCCCCCCCGCGCCTCAGCGCGTGCCGCGTGGGCCCGGCGCCGCCATCTTACGAGGGCGAGCGGTCCCACCTCCCGCCCAGTAGGGGGCGGGCGTGAGGCGCGCGCGGCCGTTGAGCGGTGGGACGTGAGGGCCGGCTCCGGAGGGGGCGGAGCGTGGCGGTGCCGGGAGGGAGCGGGGGCGGCTCAGCGGGCCCTGGGGAAGAGGGTGAAGCCCGGCGGGGGGAGGAGGAGCCCGAGGCCGGGGTAAGAGGCGGGGCTGCGGGAGCAGGAGGAGGGCCGGGGAGGGCGAGGAGGAGCGGCTGCTCCGGGAGGGGGGGGCTTTCTACCGCCTGTGGGGGCGCACCGCCCCTGCTGGGCCCAGGCCCCATTTCCCCCTTCATGCCGGTAGCCCCTCTCCGCGCCTCCTCCTGCCCGATGGTTTCCCGTCAGGGTTCTGCCTGACTTCCATCTCACACGGATGCCTGAGAGAACGTGTTAATTTATTTTCTTTTAATAACTTCAGGATGTCGCCCTCCATAATCCTTAGTCTCGTGCGTTTCTGATTTCGCGCCCAAAGTATCTCTCTACTCGTCGTGTCAAAGTCAGCAATTAAAATGTTAAATAAAAACTGATCCCCAGGGAGATCGCTGTAGGTTTTTTTCCAGCCGCTACTTAACCTCTATCTTACACAAGATAAACATAAATGTCAGCGTAGCACCATATCAAGTGTTTAACAGTGTCCAGCTATGTGTAATCTAATCCATTTCTCCTTTTTCCCGGAAAAAAAATCACTGATTTTAAACATATCAAGTAAGTTTGGCAGGATTTTTCTTTGGGAAGCCAGCATTAGGCTTCATGTCATTTTCTGTTAAGCTTCATGTTTTTAATTATTCTTTTCTAGGAGCTTGTTGTAGAGTACTCCGTACTGCTGTGGTAAGAACAGCCTATAGATTTGGATTAGTTCTAAATACTGAGAAAGATGCTGGGGCATGTTGCCTTTTAGTCAGGCAAATTGCAAAAGCTTGAATTTTTACAGGAGGGGATAATAGCTGTGGAACAGATGTTTGGTATATTACAAGTGTCAGCTATCAGATACTTTGCTTAGTGCAAGCTTTAGAAAATAACAAAAATAAGTTTTTGCATATTTAATGTCATGTTCTGCCACTAGAAGGAGATAGATTGATAACGTTATGCTTCTGACTTTTAAAGCTGTATGTAAATGTTAGTAACTTTAGGTAGTTGATCTTACGCTGTATAATATGAGTACATGTGTAGTAAGCCCAGTCTTTTAATAGTTCTTAACTACTGGTTTCTATTTATTACATTGCTGTGTTCCGCAATTACATTTTTGCACCAGGTCTTCCTTTCTTTTGATAATTTTTTTGTTGTTTTAGAAGAGTTCTGCTTGAATACAGCAGAATAAACTCTGTATTCTGAATATATATGTAAAAATTAATTGTCAGAACTGACAGTGTTTCTGTAACATTACGTTAATGCCATCGTTCTCTTTTTATAGATGGGAGGAGGTTAAATGACATAACTAAAACTACAGAAAGCCCTTACAAGAACATAAATATGTGCCAAATCAGCCTGTGTAAATCATAGACTGGCATGAACTGCTGACGAAGGAGCCAGTACCTTCCTTTGCTTTTATACCAGCCTAAGTGTCCTGTAGTATCCAGGGTCATCTCAGTCTCCTAGTTATCAGAAGTCAGGGCATGCAGTTGGATGATGGGACATTTTTGATGCATTAGTGCCAAATGTATTTTGAAAGCGACTATCTCATTGTCGGGCTAAACTTGCCATGGGCGTTAGTGGTTTGCCTTGGTCTATCATATCCTGGCAAGAGTATTTCAACAACTTATCTCTTAAAAGAGACTGTCCTCAGAGTCTGCCAGGGAGATTGAACTGCTTGATGAGATAAATATGGAAATACATGTCTTGAGGATCCAGGTTTTGGGTTTCTGAGGCCTCAGCTAACAATCCTGTCAGTGCTTGAACAGATTTATGCGTGCATCCTGCCAGAGCCAAGTAGCTAGGCGACACTTAGGTCAGTTTGAGTCAGTGACAACTAAATGGTAAATTTCAAATAATTGATCGTGTTTGAGATCTATGTATGTGATACGTATGCACTAGTTTCAGGGGGTTCACTTGCAATTTCAGCATGTTAATGCATATATTATTTTGGGTCCTGTAGTTTGCAAATTTTAGTTGTGGAATTTCATAGATTAGAGACTTGGATTGTCTACTTGAGCAAATAAACATTATTGCAATTAAGGCACATTACAGGAAATCAGAGAAAGTTCACTTGAACATGTAATGAATAAATTCTGGCTTTCTACTTTGTCTCATTTTTCCATTTTCTTTTGATTTTTATCTTCGTGCTTGGAATTCTTCCTCAATCCTTTGCAGAAAGCAATTGCCCTTTCTTGGTTCCCTCCTGAATACTTACTTTCTTGTGAGGCCCTGGCACTATTCTATCTAAGAAAAAGGTTAAATGTTTCGTAAAAACACAGGGTAAGATAGAGTCTTTGTTTAAGTTCTTGAATTTTCTCTGTCTGTTTAGACTGTGAGTGCCTCTGGTAGAAAACCTTTTGTATTGTGTAGTGAAAAAACACATAATTTAGTATTAAAAAAAATATAATAGATCATATGTGTGCATGTATACACACACTATAAATATATAGTTCGTGTGTCTGTACTGCTTGCCCCAGGAGAAGGGTGTTGTAGGGTTTTAAATTGGAAGTGCAACTAAAATTGATGATGTGACATAAGGTGATTGCCTGTGAATATCAGAAGAAACTCCTCAGTAAAACGTTACCATGTATAGCATAGTAATCCAGCGTTGTAAGGTGCAGAGAGATGCAGAATGAGGCTTGGAAGAGAGTAGTGTATATTTTATGGCTCTAGCCAGGGTTACAGAAGGTAAATCAGCCCCAGGACAAAGGTAATTTGCTGATAGTATTACAGAGGCTGATTTCCATTTCCCTGCAGCTACATTGCCGAGCCTCTTCAATTAGGAATTTGCAAGCCTAACCAGCTCATAGGTGTCACCAAAAAAACCCCACACCAACCAACCAACCGAAAAAAAAACCCACAAAAAAACCCAAACCTGCTGGATTCCTTTGCATCTGTGCCTTTATCTTTTCCAAAAGCTCCCTAAAGATCATGGAAGGAAATCCTAGCAACCCTATTAGACAAAGCACAGTCAGAGAGGAGTAGGGTAAAGTAAGGGGTGCTTTAACAGGGGTGCCTGTTATTCCTCCAGAGCATGCTGTCCTGTATGGGAGAAGAAGCACAGGTGTTCTTCTCTCCTGCTTCCTGGGCTGAGGTAGCAGATGAGAGGAGTTAAGAGCAGGAGAAATTGAAGAGAAATTGTTTTCTTATTCTTTTTAAAAAATAACTGAGAAACCACACAGATCTTAGCCTCCCAAGTTCTGCTTCTGGACAGATATTATTAACTTGTTCCCTATGTAGCCCCTTTAAAACTTTTTTGAAGGTCTGTGCTATATACCCGTTCAGCAGCTCAGAGAGTGGATTTCACTGAGCTGTTCTGTGTCTTATTGGAGTAGGTGGCTTTGAGCTAAAGCTGGTGTGCTTAGGATTGGAAAGGGTCCTCTTCTGGGCCCAGCTGTTTCAGCTGAATGTGCTACTGGCTCCAGCCACTGCCGAACAACAGGAAGATATTGCTGCTAATGTTCATCTTAAACCACACATTTGAATTTTTTAAGCCAAGTAATCGCCTGTGAGATTATGGAATGGTTGATGTTGGAAGGGACTTCTGGAGGTCAACTGGTCCAAACCCCCTGCTCAAGCGGGGCCACCTACAGATGGTTTACCAGGACCGTGACCAATAGTTTTTTAATATCTCCAGGGATGGAGACTCCACAAGCTCTCTGGGCAACCTGTGCCAGTGCTTGGTCACCCTCATGGTGAAAAAATGTTTCCTGATGTTCAGAGGGAGCCATCTTTGTTTTGGTTTGTTTCTATTGATTCTTCTTCCACCAAAGGTACATCTACCTGGCTCCAGACTTCCCTCCTGGTGTCTGGAGCCTGGGATTCCTGAAGGCCGGTCTTGCTAATAAAGACTGGAGCAAAGAAAGCACTAAGTACCTCCGCCTTTTCCGTGTCCTGTGTCACCAGGGTCACTGCACCATTCAGCAGTGGGCTCACATTTTCCCTAGCCTTTCTTTTGTCACTTATATGCTTACAGAAGCACTTCTTGTCTTTGACATCCCTCACGAGCTTCAGTTCCAGCTGGGCTTTGGCTTTCCTGACCTCATCCCTTCATGCTTGGACAATGTCTCTGTATTCCTCACGGGTTATTTGTCCTCGATTTTTTGCTTCCTTTTTGTGTTTGAGTTTGGCCAGGAGCTCCTTACTCATCCACACAGGCCTCCTGGCATTTTTGCCTGATGTCCTACTCATTGGTATGGACAGCTCTTGAGCTTGGAGGAGGTGATCCTTGAATATTAACCAGGTTTCCTGGGCCCCGTCTTCCCTCCAGGGCCTTATCCCGTAGGTGGAGTTCTTGAAGAGGCTTATTTTGCCTTTTTATCTTTTTCTCAGGGGCAAAGAGCTTAGCTGTTAAAAGTAATGAACACTGCCTCCTGCACACAGCAGGCTCAGAGCTACTGCATGGAGTCCTAAAACTGGGATCCCTCCCAGTAAAACTCAGCAGGTGACGATCTTCTGAAGCAGGTGGTAACAAGTAGGGAGTAAATTATGTTAGTTGTTATCCAGCTGGATCAGAAGGGAATGTCTATCTATAGAATCGGGCTGCTCATTTATGAAATGGTAATGTTTGGAATCTTTTACATGACCTCAAATTAGTTGGCATCAGTTATTTGAGATACCGAGATGTAAATTCTTACTCCTGTTGGGCTGAAAGCAGTTGAATGCCCTTGGCTTCAAAGGTCACTGGAAATGCTCATTATTTTTCAGGGCCAAGGTCTTATTTAATCTCAGCTGGCCTGTCTATATTTCTTTAAAATATGTTTAAAACAAACTGATATAAAAGGCACATGGATTTTTTTTTGCATACCATTATGTAAAAGCAGAAGGTTATTTCTGTTTCCTATTTATTTACTGATTTTGATCAATGTTCCCAGGGCTTTTTATTAAAATGAAATATTTTTATTGAATTGTGTTTAGTTTTCCCAGTACATGAATGCCACTTTCCTTATTAGTGAAGTGCTGTTAAAAGCATTTTTTTTACACACCTTAAGGACTGCCAAAGTGGTTTGTAGTGCAGGAAATAAAAAATACTTATTAGTCAATCTGCATCAGAAACATCAGTCTTAATTCAGTAGGCTTTTATTGAGGTGTAACTTGGCAGCAATTTGGAATTCCTGGTAGTTTAGTGCTTTTGTAGGTTTGCCCACTGACCTACAGAAAGTGTTTCTCACCCAATATAAAAAGAAAGAATCATATTGCTGAAGCCTGAAGGTAAATGCTGTATGAATTTTTTTTTCTTACTGTGATATTACTACAAGGTGTTAGAATGTTGTTTTTCAATGTTAGTTCATACTATGGGGGTGACATCATAAATGCATTCTATAGCTTCAAGGAACAGGACAGAACTGACAAAAGTGAGGTAGGAAATAGTGAAGTCCAACAAATAAGTCCAGTTGTACAACCAACAGAAGCACGCACTGACTCAGTTATCTGTATAAGTACTAAAAATCTATTGCTCCATTAACACAAACCCCCCAAATCCAGAACAGAATAAGAATAGCTAGTTTAAACTGGGATAGCGCCATACTGTGCATGTTAGACATTTGAGAGGAGGAGGATAAACACTGTGTGACACCAGGTATAAATTATGTAGGGAAGGTGAAAACAGCCTTTTGCACTGCTAAAGGATGTTGAGTCAAATCAGACTTAAAATATGTCTTTAAAAACAAGTAATATACAACTTGTAGGAATTCTAATTAGGAAATGCATCTTGTTAGGACTGTAGTATCTAGATGGTGGCAATCACTTCCTAATAAGGGAAATTAGACACTGTAAAAGCAGAAAACAAAACAGAAAAGATTGCTTACCTTGAGTATTCTAGATAAATGTCATATTGATTGGAGTCATGAGACTAAAATTCTTGGTGCCATAAATTTTAGGCTTCTTGGAGTGACTGGTGAAGTAATCTACAGGATAGAAATTAACTCTGGTCTTGATTCTTGATCACCATTCTGTGTGATCCACTTCAAACTGGTTTTATGGAAGAGCCATTCCGAAATTAATGTGCTTGCAGTTGATGTTCTTGCACCAAAGTAAAGATCTGTTTGCATTACAGAGTGCTGTGGACTGCGGCTCTTAAAAGAAACAAAGCTGCCAAGGAACAAGAAGTTGTTCTTATGAATTGATTAATGGTTAAAAGGTGGGAAACAAAGGGTAGGAGAAAATGGTCTGTTTTCAAAATGAAGGGAGATCAATTAGTGGATTTCCATGGGAACTTGTAGTGTTAAACTTATTCCTAAATTACTTGTTTAAAAAAAAATAATATGGTTGAAAGTGAGATACTGAAGTTGGATGATGATACTGTGTTTTCAGGGGCTGCAAAAATGAAAGCCTGCTGTGAGAATTAGCACATGAATGACTGGATGGTAAAATGACAGGTGAATGGCAACCATTCTCTGGCTAAGAAACTCCTGAGCCAAAGACTGAGGAGATTTACAAGGTGAAATACCTTTGTTTGCTAGTCCTGCCTGGTCTTCTGCTCTCTTCCAGGCATTCAGTATGGGTTGATTAGGCGACAAGGATACTAGCTAGGTGCATCTTTGATCTTGCTCAGTGTGTGACTGTTTTGGGCTCTTAAATTTGGTTCAGAATGACAAACCATCCAGGTAGTAAACCTGTTAGATTCCTTTCCAAAGTTTGTAAAGGCAAAAATTTACATGAACTCAATGGGAGACTGGGCAAGTACTTGAAGGAGGGATCCACTGGGAAAAATAAAATGGTCAGATCGTATCAGGTTGAGGACATCAACTAAGCTGGCAACAGTTGAGAATACAGTGTAGATACTTGTGTTCTTCACCAGGTGGGCACTGCTGCAGACAGAGTACTGAGCTAGCTAGACCCAAAGGATAAACCCTTGCATGACCCCTAAATTCTGTTCAATAGCCTCATTTTTCATTCCGACTATTTAACTCAACTGTCTCTTCTACAGAAGCAGAGAAATATAACACAGTAAATAAATCACAGCAGATGACAGAACGAGAGGTGGAAATCCCTGTGAAGATCTCATTGTCAGTTAACATACCATGACATTTGATGTGCTTACAATTACTGCTTTTACTCATGAAGGCATCAGTACCTGAAAAAAGCTGCTATTGAGCTCTTTAGGAATTCTGCGTAGGAAGATTGTGAGAAGTATTGTTGTGAATGACTTTTAAGTCTTTAGAGCTATTGGAGAAGTAATTTTGAGGGGTTGTGTTGGCTTGGTCTGATGCAAAGCCAGTGCACTGACCCTCTGACAGCGTGTCCTGCCTCTGTTTTCAAGAGGGAGGGAGGGTAATGAATGGGGAAGAAGGACCTAGATCTATAGCAATGCACGCTTACCATTTCCTTGGCTTTAGGAAATACTGTTCAGAAATGTCAAGCAAAAAGCGAAAAGGAGGAAATTGTCATGGTTGACCATGGTCTTTCAGTAGTTCTTACCTTCCTGATTCACCTCATTGTTTGATAGATAATGTGTTTGGAAAGCAAGGCAACCACTGCAACACAATAAGCTTTCCCGTGGCAGTTGGATCTTTTTAAATGTTTTACATGTATTGCTGTTTTAGAACGAGGGTAATGCTTTAGATGTGGCAACGGAAATGACATGATCACAAATATTATATGGCAATGTAGAAGCATCAATTTCCTGCTACATTTTCCATCTAATGGGCAAGATGTAAATTTTTGTACGTATTTTCAATAATAATGAAAAAGTTGAAAATAAAGCGAGTTAATGGATCTGTTCAGATTAAGTTTGTTCATAGACAGGTGCCACGCTGTTGGGGCTATGTCGACACAAACTCACACTACCATATCCTGTAAGATTTCGCTGCTTCGTTTCCAATATGGTTTGCATGATGTCATTAAAGTACAATTATTTGGGGAACCAATTCTTAAAAATAGCTTTTGTTGCAGCACACGATGCCTGGGGTCATTTGAGGCATGGGTGCGGACAGTGGATGGGTGCGGACAGTGACACGTTCACTCTGCTTGTGTCCTGAACCAGCCAGCTGGGAGCCAGCTCCGGCGTAGCAGCTGCGTGGCTGCGATTCGTGTGTTGCTGAGCCTGAATTAATAAGGCTGGCTGCGAGGCAGGATATATTAGCTTGGGCTCAGAACTGTGCTAATGTGGCCACATGATTTCTGGAAAGAAGCTGGTCTTATGTCCAGCTGGCTCAAATGGTAAATAGAGCAAAAACATGACTGTGTCTGTTTGTAAGGTGGTCAGAAGTGTAGGTCAGCAGATGAGAGAATTTCTCTATATTTCTGTAGCTGCTGTCAATGAGATTTTTGCCTTTTATTTAAAAAAATAAAATTCAATGCTGACAGTTGCCTCCTTTAGTTTATGGTAAACTCATGATATTTTCAATATTTAGGAATGTACACTTTTGATTTCTAAACTATACCAGAGCAGATTCTTTTTCAAAAAGAGTGATTGTAAAGAATTGCCCCCACCCTTAGCAAAGCAGATGAACAATCTTTTTAAAAACGGGAGATCTTTTAGCCTTAAGGCTTAAAGACCCTGCCATCCTTTGTTACTTACATTTTCAGGGAAGCATAGCTGGTTTTTTTCCCAGAAAGCAGTTGAGAGAGGGGGATACCATTAGTGCAGATTCCAAATTGGACCTAGGCAACTCTGGAGGGAGTTATTAGCTGCCTGAAAATGCCTCAGTGGTACTTACTGCTGATTTGATTTTTTTCTTGCTGTAGAGGTCTGCTCTGAGAAGAATTTATCCCTTCTCTTGTGGCTTTCTGAATGGTGAATAGACTTGAGCCACTCTATGCAGGTCTATAATAAAAATGGAGGATATTGAATTCTGTTGGCCTTGGCCTTTCTAGCTCTCTTTGTTTGCTCTCTTGGCAATTCTGAAGGCATGTTGTTTACACTCAAGATCATCTTTTACAGTCAGCAGAAACACACATATATTATACCCTCTATATATAACTAATTGAGGACTTTCTTTTCCTATTTCTGTTCTTACAGGCATGTGTTGTATTTGTATTAGGTCCCCAGTGGGTGAGCTTCTAATTCCTTCTTTTGTAACTAATTTTGTAACTTTATTGTAGTTCTTGCATTCTAAGTAGTTGATACTGAATAAAATATCATTCATTGAATGGTGACTGATGCTGAAGTACATTCATCTGAACATGTGTTACATGAAGTTTATAAAAAAAGATTGCTGTTAAGTACTGCTTTATCTGCCAGGGTCTTCACCCTGTAATTGAGCAACAGAATTACAGAAGATGAGAGGAGATGCCTATAAGTTTAAACTGTCATATCTGTGTTTTGATCTGATATTATTGCTTTATCCTCCCTGAAGGATTGCACATGACATTCCAAGTGTCAGACTTGAACAACTTACCCATAAGGTCCATCATTATTGTATATCACAAGCTCAGGATTCACCTGCAAAGAAGAGATTACTGTTTTAACAAATAGAAGTTTATGTTGGCATTTAGACACATATGTTTTTATGAAAAAAGCCCACACCAGATATCAATTTTAAGATACCAAAATACTTTATTTTTTAAGGTGACAGGTTTCTAAAAGGTATTATGGCAAACCCCAAGGCCTTCTGTCTTTAAGTAATAGTTCTAAAATATAGTCTACTTCTATCACGCATGAAAGCATGCCCAGCCACTTGGAAGCAGAAGAGTTTTTCCCATTGTAGAAGCTACAGGGTAACACCTTAGACTTTCTCTCCCTTATATTCAGTGTGTTAAAACACATAATGATGTGTAACTGGCACCATCTCAGTTTCTTTAAGTTTATTCAGCCATCACTGTTCTGGAAACCAGAAAAGGCAAGGCAAAGCATTACAAGCATTACAAATACCCTTCTGTCATCTTCATTTTGGGAGCAATCCAGATGGAAAGATTTTGCTGATACCAGTCCAGCTTTGGGCTGGTCTGGGCAAGGGATTGTGTGTTTGGCAAGAGCTACAGAATGGCCAGTTCTGGCACTGCTAGCAAGAACAGTGGTCACTGCCAACATCTCTCTTTTACTTCGGTTTCTTTAATCAGCCCAGAATTAGCAAAACAGCCTGAATTTGTTAGTAGAAGCAACAAATAATTTTCTCTTTTGCCTTCTTCTATGCTGTTCCAATCGGCTCTTCTTCCTGCATTAGCAGATACACACAGTGGCCAGCAGTAAATGATTCATTTAGTTGGCTTTGCTGCTCCTCTGGAATTCCCCAAGTTTTTTTCAGGAAACTTCTCGAGAATGTTAGAAACTACAAAACTAATCCTAGTACAGCACTGAAACAAGAGATACTGTGATGAGCTGTCTCCCTGCAGGAGACAGCAAAAAAACTTCAAAAAAGATTCGACCTTTACATTTTTAGGGTGGTGACTTTAATCAGTGTTGTTTTGGTTATTCAGAAGAGGGCAAGTAGTTCAGATCTCTTGACCTAATTTGGGGTACATATGTTTATTCTTATGTAGCCTTGAAATTGTCTTATCAAAAGAATCCTCATTCTACTGGGGAGGCAGGGTGATTACTAATGAAGGATTATTTCATTCAGCCTCTGCATGTTGCCACCTTTTCTAACATTCTACCACCAGTGCTTCTGTCAAGTGAAGTAGAATATCCTTATGTCCATACTGTATAACTGGTTTATAAGACTGTGAGAAGAGTAAGGACTTCTGCTCCTGCAGGGAGTCCTACAAAATCACTAGAAGTCCAAGTTTCAAAATGAAGACCTATAGGTTGTGTCTCATTCCCATTTGTCTGTTTTCCTGGGTGTTTCCAGATTATGTCAGATTTAATTGTATTGCAGGATGCTTATCAATACAGTAAAATCCTGCATGTCACTTTTGGACTGTATGAAAACTCGTGCCTATGCTTTGTGCTGTGTTGTTCCTCAGCGGCTTGGCTGTACTCAGCGTATTCTTTAAGGAGGGGATGCACATCATATTTGTATTCCCATCAGTGTACGAGCAACTGTTCTTCAGATCCCTGTAGGGTCCCTGTGGTGGTGGAAGAAATGATCCAGCATCTGCAAAAAGGTCTAACTTCTCATTCCATCCTAGGATGCATAAAAATATATCTTTCTGCAGGATAACAGTCCATTAAGAAATTACACAGAACATACAGTTCCTGGAATAACACAAACTTCACGTCACGCTGTCTCAGCACTCAGGCTCCATTGCTAGAGGGCAATTGGGATAGATTTGTAGATAGAGTGATCAAAATAGTTTTAAAAGTGCCTTAAGAGTTTCGAACAGTCTTGAAAATTAAGGATTCCAAAATTAAAAAAATACCTTGAGGAACTGTTACACAAATGGTATTCTAGAATTGTTTATATTGTGTGTTTGCTTATAATTTACATATTTTTATATATATATACAGGTGTGTATGTATTTTGTATCAAAAATACGTATTTCATGTGGATTACTTGACACACCATCACATAAACTGAAAAAACCAGAAAGACTCAGTACGGACTGACTGACTGTTTCTGCAACCGTCTATTTTCTGTGATTTAATTCTCCTTTTTCCCAAATCTTTTGAATTGCCCATGGGTTTTATATACAATATACAAAAACCTGTATGCAGAGTCCTGCTTCTCTGAACACAGGAGGAATCAAGCAGAGACCTACCTTGCTCAGAGCTTCTGCTCTTTTTCAATTAGCACTCAACCTAATAGTTTTATCAATATGCTTTTCTTTTAAGAGATATCCTTAGCCCTCCTGTGACTGGCTCTCCGTTACTTCTGTATATATTCCTGTGTTTGTTAGTTCTTCTCTCCAACAAACACACCCATAAATACGTACAGAATCATACCAAGCAGTACCCTCCACTTACACCCTCCAGATTTCTGAACAGATTCATGTATGTGTTTATTTCAGACAATGACATATTTTGCAAACTCTTGGTCTGGACAAGCAATGGTTGCTTAAAAATAGTACTAGCATGTTTCTCTAGCATATAAAGAAGTATAATTATGTTATATAAGATGAAGTGCTCTCCTACCTTTGCGTGATTGAGATTCATAAGATCAGGAAACAAATGTAATCTATAGGTCAGCTTTTACACTAAAATCCTATAGTCAAGCTCTATTACCATAAGAAACTGAGAAGTGGTTCAATAAGATAGCAGTTGTGCAAATTTAGTAAGAATAACTAGGATTACAGTTCTTTAAGAAGGAGTTAGGACAGTTTTGTGAAAGCTGGTTTAAATATGTGATTTCTGTGTGTCTCTAGTATTTTCTTTATGAAAACCAGAAATAGATAGTTTTTTTCCAGTAGCTGCTTCATTTCTTACCTACTGCTTGACATAGTAACATGAGGAGCTGAAGAGAAAATCACTGGTTTGTAACTTCTTGCCTGCTCAGCCCTTCTGGGTGGTCTGCATAGTTCAAATATTTCAGGAATGAAGTATTTAAGAGATTACAATGTTAAAAGAGCAGGTAATCAGAAAACACATCTTCCTGTTATGTAGCAGCACACTAAATGCTAGAGTTAAAAGGCGCAAATATAAATGGTTCAGCTTTTCCATGTCATGGCACTTAACAACAGAGTACAGCTGCAAATAAACTTTTTACAAAGCTTAAAACTAGAATATTAAAAGCTATGAATTTACAGTTGATTATCTGCCTAAAAACAGTGAAAGCCCAGCAAAGCAAATTAAATACTAACATTAAAGCCAATATTAATCATAGAAGAGTACAGACAAATACAACAGTGGCTGTTTGTTTGCTTTACTGTTCTCCCATCGGCTTCATGCTCAGTATCCTTCAGTTGTGGGTACTGAAGCTTCAGCAATTACACCCAGAAGCCTTTGTAGCTCTTGTCTTGGCCTTATATATCCCGGCTTTCACTGCAGCACACTAGGTACAATATACCTTCTGTAACGGGAATGAGTTATTTTCTTTATCTTACTTTTCTGTTTGTTTTGGTCCCCCCCAGTTTATATTTCACAACAGTTTGGGGGAACAAATAAATTAGGTCTTTATTTAAATCAGCAACTCTATCAACACTTTTTGGTTTAGATCAGGTTTTCGGTCTAAATAAATAAAATACGAGAATTAGAAAATATAGAATGTTAGATCTTCAGATAAGAAAAAAAACCCCAACTTCTGCACAATCTGAGTATGTCTGTAAAACACGTCTGAAAAAATCCTTAAAACTGGCAAATCTGGGCTATGAGAGAGATGGTTTGGACAGAGCATCCTATCTATAACCTAGCTAATGGTGTGGGTTTAGGCAATACACAGAATATAAAAAACACGAATCTCTAAGTCCAATCAAATGAGCATACAATGAGTACTTCTTACAATATGTGCCTTGCAGGACTTTGTAACAGTATTGGAAATGCTTTAATAACTGAGTAAAACCCCATTCTTCCCTCTCCTCTCAGATAATGCAGCAGCACTACCTTGGCTTCAGAGCAGCATCGTGAAATAAAAACAGGAGAGAGACATCTTTAACAAAGAGAAGACCGTGAGTTTGGAGGGGGGTTACCATTAGAGAATAGCCCTCAAGGGCAGCAGCCCTCTGGTTATTTTTATGTTTTATGCTGAAATAGCGTGGAAATGTGTGTTACTGCTGTGCAGGCTGTTCGGGATCCTGCGTGCAGCGTACCAGAGCAGCTAAGAAGGAATCTTGTCATGAAGTATAGTGTAGTTTTATCTACCTTTTTTTATAGCCTGGTTTCTAACTTTGTAATTGGACATCTGACCGTGTATTTGGCTAAACATTTTCTAACCTCTAAGATAATTTGCTGTTAAAAATGAGTCTAATGAAACCGACGGATACACAGTAAATTCCTATTTCAAGGAAAGAAGAGACTGGAGAGGGCTGTAAGGCTAGAGTGGTTGATGGAGCTGTCACATGGTGACATTCTTTAAAATAACATCTTTTTATTCTTTAAAATAACCTCTGGCAGGCACAGAGGCCAGTGCCTCTGCTGGAAAAAGCTGGTGATGAAGAGGTACCGTATTGATCTAAGTTTATGAGCAAGAAAAACAAACTTGGAACATTTTGTCTTGTTCCGTTACGTGTGTGTCACTCCTGGACTCCTCCACAGTCGGATTGCACGCAAAAATGAGGATGGAGTTCAGCCCTGTCACTGCAACTAACAGCTCTGTTCAATCCTATGGTGGCTTTCTCTTGTCTTTTTATAGCTTTGTTGGTGTCAACGTTTTTAGGAGTGTAAAACAAGTACCAAAACCTTGCTTTTTCCCAGGAAGTAAGACAATGAAATTTAACAGATGGGAATTAAACCAGTGAAGTCAGAACTTCCACTTCCATGGCTACTTTACAAACTCAAAGCAGAATTGTGTACCTTAGGGATGCACAGGCACATATCAACAGATCTGCAGTTATAAAGCAGCAATCCTATAGTGATCCATTTGCACAATAATTTCCCTTTAATTGTAAAATAAGAACACAATTGCATTATAACTGAATACAAAGAGTGTTCTCAGAAAGATGACATAATATGCAATTGCATAACAGCTGTGCAGTCTGTGTAACTGTAACTTAGTTGTGTTAGTGGCTCAATAGACATTTAAGTGGCCAAATAGATTTAACAGTAACACTATCAGTTTATTCATTCTCAAAGTCAAAAAGCTGTGTTTATTTTTAGGGATGTTTGTTATAAAGTCCCCTTCCATTTCTGAATAATAGGTGCTAAGGATCCTCTTACTTAGATTGCGCCGTTATTTTTCACATCAATGTGAAATCTGAAAGATGTTCGTGAGGGCTGTGGCACTGAGTTACGATTCCATTACGGAACATGCTCCCATATAAGTCATTCCATTGAGTTCCCTGGGATTGAATTTACAAGAGTAAATATTCATTACAATTCACAGCTCAGCGCCCCAACCCTTCCACTTTAATCAACAGCAGTAGAAGTTGTGAGTTAAATGAGCGCATGATTTCATAGAGTACTCTGAGTTACTTAAGACTCTAAATTCAACTGTTTAAAAAAGGTTGTGCAGCAATATTTTGAAAAGCATATTTCTAATTTAGGCTTTCTGAGGTCAAATACTTTGCAAATCATAAATCAGTAGCTTTTTTTTGTTTTCTAAGTATATAAATCTTCAAATGTTGCTAAAGAAATGAAAAATTAAACGTCATTTCAAGTCAGCCAGTATTAGATTCCATATTGGAAATAATCTGATAGTTGTACCCGGGCTCCTGTTTATTGCAATTAAATTAAGTTTCCGTGAGTCTTTAAGAGCAAGCAAAATGAAATTCAGTGGATGGCAGGGAAGGAGGAGAGGAAGAAAAATTTGCACTTTTTGTATCTTGTGTTGCATTTAAGACTGTAGAAGCCTGTGAGTTGCTAAATGAATGGGTATCAGTCACAGAACGCGCTGCTCCGTGCTTAGCGCATCTGGAAAGGTCACCAAGGATCCGATCCAATTTGATTTCTCTCGGGGACAACTGGATGTTTTCTGGGTTGGTTTGAGCACCGGGACCTCGCCCTGGCACACTTACTCACTCCTTCCAGACTTCAAAAGCAGTAGTTCCAGCGCACGTCTTCAGATGGGCAGATGGCTTCTGTGCTATTTTGAAATCTGAGTATTTTAGGATAAATTTAGAGCAATGGACTGAGAAGATCAATATCATCTAGAAAAAAGTAAGTGGGCAAAATAACACGAATGCTTTAAATTACATAATTTAAAGTTAGGGCTTAGGCAAAGCACACACACTAGGAACTACAATAGCAAAAAATGTGGTTTCATGTTCTGGCTAACCCAGGAATGAAAAATGCTGAGATTATTGTATTCATGTGTCTGAATTGGCTCCTAAATGTGACTTTACATATTATACTTACACACATATATTTAAAATTTACAGCAGTTGCCGAAGGCAGAACTAAGCTTGCTACAGAGAATGTAAAATTTGTATTAAGATCTGGCTCTCAGGCAGCTGCAGAAGCAAGGCTCTCTAGGGCCTGCCTAATTTTTAAAAAATTTAAATATAACAGCAGTTCTGGTACTGTAGATACACATACGTATATATATTCTATAACAAGAAACAGAAGAAAATCGAGCAGTTGTGGGTATGAAGTATAACAGCAAATATTACAAGTAATTTTTACCCTAATCCAATCTCCTCCAAACAAGAGCCTGAACTGTAAAGCCACGTGCAGAATGGCCCATGGGCTACACCACCACCAATTCCACAGGATGAAAAAGCGTAACTTAACCTGAAGTTAAACATGTAATTGAAAGTCAAATGGAACAAACCATCCGGAAATGCCTGTCTCAGTAGCTTTCTAATGACAGCGTTCTCTTCCAAGTGCTTGTCTGTAGGTATGTTCACAGTGTGGCTGTGGAAGCATTTCAGATTGGAGTATTTTTTTACTTGAGAGTATTTAAGAACATGCAGGTGATTCTCTGCATTCCTTTACACCTGAATCCTGTTTGCTCAGCTCCATCCAGAGAGTTCCTCAGTTGTTCATTAACTTTTGTATTGAATTGTAATTACCGTGGTCACACGGGAACTTAACACGTCAGCACTGAACTGTCCTGTTCCTTCTAGGCTTTGGCCGCAGGCTCTGCTTTAACGCTTTAACAGGCTTCAGATCACACGTTATTTGTTTAGAAGCAATTTTTTCCACCTCTAATATCATTTCGGCACTAGAGCTTGGGAGAACTCCGTACTTCTGGAGCATATCCTCAGCATTGCTTCCAAGCCTTGTGCCCTTAGGTATTGGTGGCATTGCTTTGAGGACTATCACTAGGGAGACTTCAGCATTTCTGTCAACACACGGTCCTGCCCCATCAAAGCAGCAGCCAGTCTGACAGCCAATACCCCTTCCTAGAGTCACCCTGCACTCAGATCCCAAAACCAGAGCAAACTCATCTTTTTTAGCATCAACATTTGACGGTGGAGGCCTAGGACTGAAGCCTGGTGGCTTTTAATGCCTATTCAAACGGCTCGAGGGCAGCATTGGTGCCAACAGCTCTATTTCCACCCTGGTTTGAAACTACATGGGGTTGCTCAGACACACCAAACTGCCTTGTCCTCTTGCCCAGACTGTCCTACTATCTGCAGTCTGCCTGTCCTTCTCTGCCCCCACGCAGCAGAAGATGAGACCCTCCAGTTTTGCAAGAACCAGTATCATCTTCATTTTTCAGACTTTCAAACGCTTCTATTAGCTTTGAAGCTCATCTCTTCCTTTTCTTGAGACATTATGACACCAGCATTCATCACTTCTGACTGAGCTCAAATGCAGAAAGTCCTCGAGAAGGAAGGACAGGCTACCAAGGGAAAACACAAAGCAGTCCCTGGGCACACAAACGGGCAAGTTCAGTTTTAGAACTGCTGAATCAAGCAGGTGACCTACCACCAGAAAAAAACAACCCTGATATACTTGGTGCCTTCTCCTGAACTTCAGCCGTCACTGATATTGTCTCCCCTCTCAAAGCACACAGGATTTGGACATGTTCCTGTGCAACCTGCTCTAGGTGGACCTCCTCTGGCAGAGAAGTTGGACTAGATCTCCAGAGATCCCTTCCAACCCCGTATCATTCTGTGATTCTGTCTGTTCATAGTAGTAAAGTTTGTGGAATAAGATATGCTCCCTACACTACAGGTGGCATCAAGCTGGACCTCAAACACCCACAAGACTGGATGGGATTCATCCAATAGTAGGAGATCTACAAAAAGCCCTTCCCACCCCTTTACAGTGGTTATTCCATTGATTTATTCACAGAAATCTAACACAGCCAATGACTACAGCAAACTTTGCATTTGCGTTGCTCTAACAGAACCCTGTAGATACCATGTTCTCATATGCATTATCAGCACCATTTACAAGAGAGAAAAGATGGTGCAAAGGATTATTAAGAACACCTCCCAATGTCAAACATGAAGACAAGTAATTTTACAGGAAACCTGCAATTTGCAGGCAAAGTCAGTTAAAATAGAAAAACACTAAGATGACTCTTCAGTTTTGTGGAGTTCAGTCTAGAAAGCAGTTCTTCAGAGGCTGGTTACTGCTGACTTGCCATAGTTGAGACTGTTAGACAGAATCACTTGATGCTGCAAGCTGGAATTCCTTCTTTTCATAGAAGAGTTAATTAGGCATTTTCAACAGTGTTAAATATTTGAAATAAGTAGAAGTTACTATTTAATATTCCAAAGCACAGTTAGAGAAATCTAGCATCACAGGCTATGTTCTGGGTGACTAATGAACAATTTAAAGGTATTAGGCCTTCAACACTAACACAAGTTTTCCCTACTTAGATAACTTTGGGGGGGGATATCGGCACCCTTAGAGCTTTGCAGGTATGGTTAAACTGCAGCTGCTATTCCTGTAGGACTCATCACATGGAATTGTGGAGCTTTCAGTTGGTTGCATCTGCTCAGCGCTGCAGTTCCCAGCCACCAGCTTCTGGCCTAGTTTACTATCCAGATGAGGTACATGCCTGCTTTATCTCGAGGCTCACTTCAGCTTGAATTCTCAAAGTCAGTTTAAGCTCAAGCATCATAAACGTATGCCAGAGCTCTGTTACTTAAGACCAACAGAAGCAGCAGTTGTCTTAATTCAGAGGAATATTTTAAATATTTAATGCTGAGGAAAAAATACAGGTTGGGGGAAGACAGCAAATCTCAAATTTTTGTGTTCATTTTGACAAACATTTTTAGCCTCAAGAATATCATAACATTTTCATTTGGCTCCCTTTGACGTGCCGTCTCATTTTAAACTACCAACATATTAACAGTTGAGATGCATCCCCTACCAAAGCAAAGTAAATTTGAAGCAATTTAGGAGAAGAAACACATAAATCTGTTTCAAAATGAAACCATTTGGTACCAAAAAACCATGAAGAATAGAATCACAGCATCACTACAAACAATTTAAGCGAACTTTTATTGAAGCATTAAGTTGTGGTACAGATATTTTTAAATGATCAAAGTCTAACACCACAGAAATTATAAACACCATACTCCCCCCCTCCTGATCACCCTAGATAGTTCAATAATCCATTCAACAGCTTTCATTTTTATAGCCGAGGCTTATGCTTCTATTTGTAAAATGTGTATTTCGGTATTACTTGAAAGGGGATCTTCCGTCTACTTAAAGGACCTCAAGCCAACACGTCAGGTCAGTTGGGACAACATTTAACAAAAAAAACCCCACTGAAGTATTGGTCCTCAATATTAACACCAAAAAGCATTAGTGCCATTTACAGCAAGTAATTGGTAACATTGGTAAAGAACTTCAACAATATGCTTAAAATAAAAAAATTCAAAATGTTCCAACCACTTGATTTCTAACCAAGTAGACTTTAGTTTAGAAGCACTGAAAAAGTGCTTCATATATAAATACAGAAGGAACAAAAAAACCATTGTCAAACCAGAAAGAGTCAAAACATTGCGAGGACAAGACGGGGGGGAAAAATAAACCTCAATTTCATAGTTAACGTGCTGGTCTCAGAGCTGTTAAAATCCCAGCATATCCAAACATAGCTGAAAGTGTGCCAGCTCTTTAAAGCCTGCATTTTAGTCAATACCCATTAAAGCGACTTTGAATTACACACTTATTCATGCTCTATGAATAGCATTCTACTTCACTTCTGTCCAGGTGTCCCAGACAGTTCTTGTTCTATGCCTTCACTTAATGCCCTCGAGTCACAGTAAGAGGAACCACCTTAGTAATTAGGAGGAAAAAACAGATGAAGTCACAACACTCAAATACAACGTAAGTCACATGCACAACAATGTCACAGGACTGTCACAAGATAGAGGCATTAGCTTTGCTTGGAACAACAAAATGAAGTGACACCGGACCAGTTTAGAAGCACTCTTTACAGTTAGAAGTGGTAGGTCACAGGTTTTACTGAGAATAATCCAAACCAATCAACACACCCAGCCTGGCAAATTCCACTCCTTCACTAGATCTACCTGCCAGTGCTCAAGAGCACCAGCTTCTTAGTCTGACATAATTGGTGATTAGGAAAGAAAATGTCTGGTGCCAATATAGACTTGCACTTTGCAAAGCTGTCACACAACTATGCCAAAGCACTGAGCGCATCCCGACTCAGCTCTTCCCCTGTCAAGTCTGGGACCTTCTTCAAATTCTGCCATTGTGTAGCAGTGTGACAGCTCGGGGATGTGGACAGATAAACGAGCATTAAGGTAAGATGGCATTTAACCTGCATTAGTACCTATATCTGAGTTTCTAGAGGTGAAAGACCAATGCATTAGCCCAGTGCAACGGTATAGCTGAGCAAGTTCCTGTAAGCTTGAGTAGAGCATGAAAAGTCAGTCTGATTTAAAAAATAAATCAACCATCACCTGTAGTAGCAAAACAATTTGTAACTGTTTTAAGAACTTTCTCCAAACATGGAAGTGTTAATTAGGAATCAGTTTCATTAGAAATCATAAAAGTTTGTCAAAAACAGTTTTAGACTGAAATCACAACATAGATGAAAAAAAGTGTCAATTTAACAAAGAACTGTCCCCAGCAAGTAGGTTGAGGCTGAAGTCTAATGAGGACGAAAGCCTTGTCTGTGGGGAATTTTTGGTGATACCTGGAGAAAAACTATACTGTGTGTAATTCTACCTGAATCATTTTTACAAGTGTTGTAAAGTTTCATACAGTAAGATTTTTCTACATGCACTTCAATTTCACAGCAAGAGTGGCATAGAGTACCTAAACACAGAAGAGAGCATTCATGCAAGATATCTAACTCCTTGATATAATAATGCATACAATTCAAAATGGTTATACTATGATTACACCTAGGGCTTTCCACAACTACAAGGTGGTGGGAGTGGAAAGCATGGCCCCCTGAATCATTAACTAGAAAGCAACCACCACCTTCTATATGGGATTTCTTTTTGCGCTTTTTCTTCATTCTTAATCAACTGTGCTGTTGCTGGCGATTCTTTGTAAAACTGGTAAAAACAAAGTTATAATCACTGAACTGGGCAATCTGGTGATCAAGACGTTTAAACCCTTCAATCTTCTGGGCAGAAGAAAACACTGTACGACATTTAGAGCTCTAGAAAACAAAAGAGGGAAAGTTATTTTTAAACAGCATTTAAAGATGGACTAGCACAATATGTATTTTATCTATGGTTCTTGTGGTACCGTTACTAATGTGCCTCAAACCTGCGCCTGGCAGTGCTGCAGGAAGCTTTAACCCCAGGCAGCGATTCTGCTCCCTGTGCACGGTACTGCTCTATCAGTGAATAGCTGGCAGCATCACCAGCAGCACTTGTACAATGGACAGCTGCAGCCACATACAGAAAAATGCCAAAGCAGAAATTATGCCTACACAGAACTGCATAGGAAGTCATTAGACTTAATACTGAGATCAGGCTGCCTTATCTTAGTGTGTCTTAAGTTTCCTGGAGATCAGATTCAGTGCATGCTTTCCAAAGAAACTACCATCCAAATATAGAGGCACACTGGAAACCACTAATGCCCCAGTAAAAAGATGTCTAGCCTTGCTTTGTTTCTGTCTATATGCATTTCAGGAACTGACAAGGTAAGTCAAGAAAACTCACCTGGTTAACAAAGAGGGTTGTCACAAATTTTCCTGGCTTGAAAACCTCCACAACTTTTCTAATCAGGTCATCGTAAGAGGTCTGACTTATGTTTGTTTCAAAACTAACATAAGAAAACTCTGGTTCTGGAGTGATGTGAATAGTCCAGTAAGTTCCCTGAAAAAATAAAATATTATTACTGCCAAATAATTACTGTTTATATTGATATTAATGATCAATAAGTGTAAAACTTACATCCGATTTCATCCCATTCATTGAATACCCACAAGGATTGAACATTGTAGCATCAATAACAGAACCTGGTATCAGGTCACGAATTCCACTCATCTGAAATAGAAGTTAAGATTACATCACTCAGTTTATCCTTAAACTTGTTCAGAGATTTACCTCAAAGGCAGAATGAACACCAATTTAGAAGACAGGACACCAGAATTTTCCCAGTAACAAGCCAGTTTGGTAATTTGTACCACTGTAGATGAACTTGCTTTGCCATCCTGTCACTTACCAAGTGACCGAGTGCCAAGTTGCACACGAGTTATCAGATCCTTTGCCTCTTACAGAACCAAGCTGCACACCTCCGAGACAAGGGAACAGCTTAGAGCGCTAATACATAACCGATTCTGCAACTAAAATGGAAAATGGAGCTCCTGTTCAACCAGCATCCACAAAGTGAAAGCCATGCACATTTACTCCAGAGCGAGAATGTATTTCTTTAACCCCTAGAATGAAGTGCAATCCCACACGCTTTGATTTCCCACACAACACTTGAGCTACAGCCAAATCTCAGTAGCAAATACAGTACGAGAATCAAAGTCTAAGAGGGAAAACCAGATGCAGTCAATGCACTTGTCAGAGAAACCTCCTCATGTCACAGGACTTTCCCATTTGGAAAAAAGGGAAAAGGAGGCAAAACCATCAAATTATGGTTAGACATTAAGTCCTCCTCCCCACCTCCCCCAAAGGGCTCCATGATTTAACTTTGATTTTGACGCCTCAATTCTCTTGGCATTATCTTCAGTCTAAGTCTTATTCCTCATAACCTCCATCCTTCTGTGGAGGTTACTCAATTGTGGTTTTATTCCTGTTCTTCCATTTGTCAGAGGATAAGCCTCTGATCACCTGAAGCGCTGCAAATTGCCCCTTTCAATAGACTAAAGCAGGGGCATTGAACATGTGAAGTTATATTCCCAAAATGTTCTTAGGGATTTAAATCAATTTCACCCTCAAAACATTAACCTGACATTTTCTATGAGATCTTTCCTACCAAAAAATAAATGCCATATTAAATAACAAGTGAAGCATTTTGTTGCCCAATTTCCACCGTTCCCCAAAAAGTTTCATTCTCGAGCAAACATACACGAGTGACATCATTTGCAGTAACACCATCTTTCATGTAGAACTGGTCCATAACTACTGGGTCAAGCTCACTCATCAGAATTTCCAGTGTCTGATCAGGCTGATTGGATATCCGACTCTCTGGGAAATCCAGGGTGTACAGGTACCTAGAAAAAATACAAATCACTTATGTAATTAATATTAGAAGCACCAAGTTAAGTTCTACTGTAAGCCCCAAAGATTTCAAGGTCTTCACATACATACCAGCAATCAGAATTCATACGCCCCATGCAATAAGCTGCTCCATCTGACAAGAAAAAAAGTTTCCAGTTAATATACCACAGCTGATACTTTACGTAAAAGATTAGCTTCATTTCATATTTAAATATAGTGGAAGTCTTTCACAGACCTCTGAGAGTCAGCATTTGTATCAAATAAGCAGGCATTTTAACTTCAGGAATGGAAAGTCAATAATCAGTAAAACAGGCTCCCTCAGAAGGTAGTCTGGACACCCCAGTACAGAGCCTACCAGCAGGAAACTCAGATTACAGCTTTAGCTACGCACAGACAGAACCCCTAGCCTTCTTAAGAATCTATGAATTTACAATTAGCATTTTCTGAAATAACTCAGGTAAGTACAACAGCTTCCATGTTCCTTCAAAAAAACTTTCTGCCAGTAGTTTCAAGGTTATTTTTGTAGGTTTTATATTTTATTAAATGTTTGAATTTATTCTTTAGAGCAGCAACTTTTCTGCAAAAAGTTTATTTTGAATTATTATTCTACCTTTTTAATGAGGCTTTAGGGTTAGCGAGAGCTGGATTCTGCAGACTGACTTACTGCTCCATTTGAAAGCCTGAAGGTGACCTCAGTGAAAACAACGTGTTAAGCTTAGTACGATTTAAATTTTGATCTTGGCAAGTTAGTGTAAGAAATTCAGAAAATAAGTATTTATAGCTTTGGACTTTTATGCAGCTGAAGCTTGTGCTGGCTACAGAACCACAAGGACTGGTGAATGAATGGCCTGGCAGCCCGTATGTATTATATTGTTTACCACTTCTCACTTCAGACCAAAGCTGTGCAACTTTCCTGAAGGTTAATGAACTTACTTGGGAAAATTTCATTAAGAAACTCTACTTCTTCCTGGAAATTCCTATGTGGGTACTCCTGGTGGGAAGGCTTCATGAAATTCTTACGTGAATAAAAGAAGCTCTGAAAAAATAACAGTTCATCTTAGATATTGCATACAGCTGTCTACCTTGAATCTAAAAATCTAGCAAAATGCAAGATCTAGCAAACACTGCTAGCTGTTGTATTTCCATTGCAGGGACATATGGTAATTCCTTAACTTGTAAGCTACAGGAGACTGCTTGCTTCCAAATTTGTTTCCCCACAAGAAAACATCAGTGACTTTAGCACTGACAACACGGACATGGAATTCTTTCACCCCTAAGTAACCTTAACTCAACAGCATTTGTAAGTTAGCAGCCTTGAAGAGGCAAATAGAAGGCTAAATCCTACAGCAGACCAAGCAATCTTATAGTCTTCCCACTCTGGGAAGCATACAGAAGTGGCAAAGAAAGTAAGTTTTAGAATATTTAATAAAATCTGTGAACTCGAAATATTAGTGAAAAGCTTTTTGTACATTCTGAGAAGATGCAGCAACTTCTGGCACCTTACCTGAATTGAGTCAAACCCACTGTACTCCCTAGCAAGCTCCAACAGGGGAACCAGTGCTTGCAGTAAGAGGGTGGTACCACACGTCTTCAAAATGAAACGTCTCTTGGAGACAAACATGCTACTCTCACTGTAAAAAATAAAAAGGTATGTTAAAAATACATTAAGTGCACTATATTAAACAAGCCAAGAGAGAAGGGTTAGATCTTGGTTCTTATCCTAACCAAATGCATTACTTTAAGTGAACATACAGTATATGGTACATAAACATGCTTGGCAAATGGATCAAACCAATAGATTTTAGCTAATATTTGAGAGCTGTTATGATTTCCCAAAACAAGTACCTGCTGCAAGTGAGTACACAACATAAATGTGTAATTTATTTTCTTAGCCCAGACACAGAACAGAGTCAAACTTGAAATCTGACTTTCGTGGATGAAATGAAGCCTATGAGAAAGTCAACTCAAAAAAGGCAGAAGCCTTAAAAGAATTTCATAAATTGTCTGGCTGCATCTGCTAGGAAAGCTCACGACTGCAAAGTGGTAAATTAGCACCTGTCCACAGAAACAGGAGTCTCATAATGGCAGTACTGGCATAGCTATATGATACACCTTATGCATAAGATAGAGAAATTAACTACACATAAACTGTAAGTCAGATACTTAACTGCAGTCCCACTGAACTGGAGATTAGCATTGATACTACATCCAGAACACTTCAACGTGTAACTATCTTCTCACCAAGTAACAGAACAATGGGAATAAGTCTAGCTTAAAACACTAACCCAGTTTGGAATGCTGTTTCAGAATTCAAACTAAACGTTATATTTCATCCAGGATACAGCTGTAACCAGTTACATTCTTTTCAGAATTCTCTTTTAAATATATGAAGCTTGCAGAAACAAGACTTCAGAGTTTTTGACTAGCTTGCTCTTAGCCCAACCTTGCCTTCAAGGCAGTCTTTCAAAGTACAAAAGTTAGTTTTTGTAATCTGAAGTAAAACAGAGAATGTCAATGCGTGTGTAAAGTTCACGTAGAAAGAGTATGGCAGTATTTTGCAAGATGAAAAACACATGGCAGAAGTAGTGTCCTTACAACTAACTGCTGCACAACACAAAAATACCAAGATTTCAGGAAAGCTATGGTTTTACAGATGTCCTTAGTTCAGCTGCAAGAGTTGTTCCACTTGATTGCATTATCTGGAGTTAAAGCCGATCTACTGATACAGTTTTTGCTGATCTAAGTGTGACACTTACATGCACCATTCTGCAGAAGTAATCCTAAACCTCTTAAATGGGGAGACTTATTTATCCCTGGACAAAATTCAAGGATCAGGTACAGAAACACCACAGCCTTGTCCTTAATCCTTTCAGTTAAATTAAAAAGACAAACACTGGTAACTATGAAGACATTTCTGCTACTGAATAGACGCCTGACAGTATTATGATTAACAGACCCCTGCAAGCTGTAGTTTAATATCCCGCTATTCATGACAAAGACTGGATTCTTGGCCGAGTGGATCCCATACAAGAGCTTTAACTTTTTTACCTCTGGAGACTAAAAGAATAAGCTAGTGGCTTACCTGAGTACATAAGCTTCCTGCTTGTCAGTTTTTGTCACACTTATGATCAAACAATGCACATTCTCCAGAAGCTTGTCCCACTCAATCCTGTGAAGAAATTATAGAAGAGCACAAACAACGTGTTAGACTAAATGAAGCCTTCTGGAACCCTGAGTAAAAAGTATAGCCCAAACAAGACTATAGCTCTTGTTTTGAGTTTCTGAATCCAAGAGCACAAAAGGCGAGGACTTTTATATAGAAACTATCCCAATACTGTCATATCCAATTCTTATCTCCCAATGGCTACGTACTCCTCAAGATCTGTTGGTGTAACCGGCTGCACAAAGACAGTTGTCGAACAGCAACCCAAGGCTTCTGATTAGGCAAGTCAGGATAACTTGTCCTGCATCTCACATGTTTGAGATAAAATTCATTGCTGTAACTTCAGGTATGCTTTAGGTTGAATCTCCATGTACTTCATTCACATTAGTCATTGGCAACTACTAGAGTAATAAACCAGCACGTTAACATTAAGATGTTTTGTTTGTCTGGATTAGAGTCAAGCCCATAATTTAAGTGAAAACCAGCCCTAAAAATTAACACATCTTAATGACCCAAATTCCTCTTTGATCAATCAGGATCATAGAATTCCTTCTACCTCTAGAAGATACAGAGGACTTACAGCAAATAGTTTAGAATATTACACTTAAAAGAAAATAAACTGAACTATTTTCGTTAGCGCAAGTTGAAGCTATAGGACAAGATTTCAGTATAGTGGCAAAAGTTTAATATTTCAGTTCTTTACTGTCACTACTCATTCTACAAGGAATTTTATTATGAAATAGGAAAAAAATCAATGGGCTCAAATTAAGCCCCAAGATTTTGAAGTACTCATGAGAAGTGACAGACTCGCAAAAAAACCTATTTTGGTTGTTACTTCAGTCTTGTGTCTACACCAAAGTAGCAGAATCCAATAGTCAAGTCTGCTGTAAAGCAGACAGGAACAGATAGAGCTTCCCAAATTTGCAAAGTTACAAGACTGCCAGCTGCCCTACCTCTGCCATCGCTCCCCTCCCACAGCGTGTTCCACCCACAGGGTTGTGCTGAAAACTGTCATGAAACAAGACATTTACTAACCCAGCATAAAGCTAAGGAGCCCATTAGACAACTATAGGATCTTTTGCAGCTGGAAGCATGAAAGAATTGCCAAGCAAGATGTTGGATTGGCTCAGCTGCCCATATAACTGTCAGCCTAATCCTTCCTCAAGCTCAGACCTCTCTCCCTGTATTGACCCTGCAAAAGCTCTCTAGTTGTACTTCAGGACAGAGCACTCACTGTTAACTCCATCAGCAGGGTTCCTCCCGTAGCCACCTATCTTTCCCTTTAGAAAACTGGTCAGTTTGCAAAGTTTAAGTTTTATATTCTGCTGTACATAGAATTAAAAACATCCAGATGTTCTTTGCTTCTCTAAATACCCCAGCAAATAAGTGCCTTAATTTCTCCCTCGCTTGAGAATGCCTCCTGAAATGGAATTCCGTACCTTTACTACTAACACTTAAAGATTTTCCCTTTTCAAGTGTATATTGCACTAGTGTATTTATATAGGAGTCACCCAGAATGTACTTAATTTACAAACTCGCTCTATAGTTTCATTTTAGAAATGAGTTTAAAGATAATCCTATGTATCTTAAAATCTCTCATAATTAAGTGCACATCTGAACGTGTTTATGAACTCAGTAGTATTATTGGATACTTCAAAAGTGAGGTTTCCTCTACCACCCTGGGTTAGTGAACCTTGATGAAATGCTCTTCTGCAACTACAGACATAGACTACTCAAATCTGCATGTCAAAAAATGAGCTTGTTTTTAATGCTCAGATAGTTCCGCACATTTTTTCAGCTCTATGCTTATGCCATTTTTAGACTCTGATCCTGATACTTAAGTATGAAAATGCAAGTGTCAACTCATCTTTGAAAAATCTGGTAAATGCAAAGAGTGAATACGTTATACCTATTTTTCAAACACTCACAGACAGCAAGGCTGTTTTGCTGAGAACACGACTGAAGGATTTCGTTTTCTCTGGAAGTTACAGCACACCTCCTGTAAGTTTGCCAGCCTTAGTATCTTCCCTCTAACATCCTATTATACTCTTCCTGTAAACTGACCTAGGTTAATGTGTTACTTTGGGTTAGTATGGCAGAATAACTGTTCGAATCATTCCAGCACCACTACTGATGATACTTTATCTGCCATTAAAGAAATACTCAGTGTGTGACACAGCATTTATGAAAGCTGAGGTAGAGTTCCCTTACACTGCCTAATGCTGAGCTGCAGTAACCCCATTTGTACATTACCACAAATCTGATTTTGTCCTTGTCTAAGCATTAATGTGTGCGTAACTATCTCAGGCTTTGCAAGAGCATACGTCTCAGCCTTCACAAGCTTCTTACCTGGTCAGACAGTCAAAACCATAGCTTTATATAGACCAGTGAGAATTTTCTTTAAGTATCACTATAGGGCAGTTCACATGCAGACATTTCAGGAAAATTAAGTTTCAATCACATATTAGAGGAGAAAATAATACAATTTTGGTGCTCCAAGGAGATCAATAACGAAGGATCAGTACAGCATGCTGCCAACAATACAATACTGCATGTTAAGTCCAAAGCTTACCATGCAAAGAAAGTCCCTGGTTATGCTCGTTAGTACTGTAGTTGGCATTTAGGTACCATGGCTGAACACTGCTGTTGCACAAGACCTTTGCATATTAAATTTTTGCTCAGTTTTCACTATTCCACTACAAAACCCATAACTAAGTACATGCTAAATGTTTATGCATTCAGCCTTCACAGGAATATAGTGTAAGTTCATAATTTGATCTTATTAGAGTAGCATTAAGGAAGAAAGCCTACAAGGTGAGAAATATACAAGATGTCAAGCTTGATCCAGAAGCATACAGAAAATAGCAGCACTCAGGATGAGACTTGGCCACATTAGGGAGAAGTTTTGCAGAGATACTGGCCTGTACCTGTATGCATTTTAAAGTTAACTACAGAAAACTACAGAAAGGCCACTAACATGCTGGATTTGATCTCTCTAATCTATTTAAACAAGATGACCTTAGCATTTGACATTTTCCATTGTTTAAACCAGAGCTAAGGAAGAACATCTGGGACTACTTTGTACCAAGTAAACTGAGTTTGCTCAAAGTCTAACTCTTGCATGTCTTCCCTTTCTTTAATCTATATAATTATTTAAGCATTACTAGTTAAAGACAAGCAATGTACACCCCCACTTAAAGTGAAAACAAAATCCACCTTAAAAATAATATTTCAATGGTTATCAGTACATGCATTGCAGTTAATCCCATTTTATTTTGTCAAATAAAAGTTCTCAAAGTCAGTAACTGTGAAATACTTAAGAATATTACTTATTTCATAACTGCGTGAACTTGTAACTGGGGAGCAAAGCTTCCAACTGAAAAAGGGGAACAAAAGAGACTAATTCTCAAGAAAATGCTACCATGGGCTTCTGCTCTTCAGAATTGCCTTTTCAATGGGAAGTACGTGGATTGCATTACTATTTCCTAAATTATTTCCCATAGCCAGATAACAGGACAATTCTAAACATTTTGAAGGCTGCTTTCCTGTCCTCAAGCCAAGCAGAGTACATTATGATGCATGAAAATCATTGGTAGCTAAGTCAGTTCCATGGCAGACCTGCATCCACTGGAACTTCAAACTGAAAATGCATTTGAGACCAAATCCCCACTGTTCTTTAGGCTTATTACCCACTTCATTCCAAAGCTGTAAGATCCTGCTCCTGAAATTTCAAATAACTGACACCTACTGAAAGTCAAAATAGTTTCTCCAATAGGCAAGCACCATGCATCTTAAGTGGCTGCACACGCTCAGAGAATATCAAATAAAAATGGAATGCATCTACTCCAGTGTGAAAAACTGTTCATGCTTGAATAGTAGAAAGCTACTTGTTCTATACTTGACTAGCAGAACATGCCAAAAGAAAAGAAATGGAGTTTAGCAATCTACTGCTATAACTGTGTTGCAATAGTTAGTGCCTTATCAGCACAGATGTGTTACTAGAGTACAAATAACTTCCAGTCAAACTGTCACCCAGCAATGTCAATATGGAAAACCTATCAGAGCTGAGAAGTATTTTAATTTAATTTTTAGGAAGTACGTTTAAAGCGTGTAATGAAATGCATAGTCAACAGTCCCTCTCAACCAAGTTCTGAACCATCATGTTTGCTCCTTTATTTCATATTTCTAAGAAATAAGGACAGCATAAGCAATGAATCAAGTTTTCCTTGCCAGATAAAACCATAATTTTGAAGGCAAGCTACTAGCCTCTTCTGAGCCTTTACCTTCAGGGGTAAACCAGGTTCTTAACACAGGAGTCAAGCATATCAGGCAGTAACACAATCCTGCTGTTTCAGCCAACTGGGAAGAGGATAACAGAAATTTCAAGAGATAAAGAACTACATCAAGAACTTGTTCCTATCAGCAATTAACAGCCTCCACCAGCATACCATCCCACCACCCCAGTAACTGTACCTTGCTAACACAGCCTGGGCAGTGCTGGGAGGAAAAGTGGTTTTGCAGTAGGGCAGGAATTCTTCGGTAATAAATCCTATGATGCTCCTAAAGTCAGCTTAAGCTGTATACATACTCTTGCATAGCTTTTCATTAAAGCAGAATTACTTTGATTGTAGTAATCAAAGCAATAAGCATCTTCATCTTGTACTTTACTGTAAGACCTTGTTTTAAAATCAAGCATTTGACTGCAGAGCAACATTTTGTTCTCTCACCTGTTACCTACTGAGTATTACTAGGAGCCAACAGATATATCAGTTACCACATAAGCAGGCTACTGTTAATTAGGCGAATTCCTACCAGTACCACTGAGTCAAACTCAATGCCTTGTCTAAACTGCCTCCGCAGAGGAGCTGTACCCGAGGAGCATGGAAGCTGGCTAGATACCAGTGTCAGCAGAGTTGCAACACTAGTTTCAAGCATCCTAAAACAGGTAGATACAGCACAGACCAACCACACAAAAATCACAAGCTTTTTAAAGTGTCTCCTAGCAGCAGGTATATTCTTCTGCAGACAGATGCATGTGAATTATTTCCTATTAGAATTATAACTTATTTATAAATTGCTGTTGAAGATAATTTACCTTGAGCTATGTTCCCACCCTGAATTTAGACACAAGGCACAGGCAACTTGATAACTTTACTTCAGCAGTTATCTGTGGAGTGCACAAAAACCACACACCCTGTGTATCTGTGCTCAGAGCACATAGAAAAATACTGTCTGCATCTCCCTTAAACTTAAGCTCTCCGGGGTCATGCACTTAATCTTGAATTCAAGACAGGCACCTGAATGGAATATTGCATCCACATCAAAAGTGATTCCAAGCAGTATTCCTCACAAAACACTTCTTACCTAGAAAGCCCTGAGCCAACTACTAAAGAAAACCATCCCAAATGACACCAAGATATTTCAGCAATGGCACAAAGATGGCCAAAGGTAGTGCTTTGAAGGCTGCATATTGCTCCTGCTGCAGGCCTTTCATTGTTATTGCAGTCTCCAGATACCTTCTATTGCCATGTAAAAAAAGCTCAGCAAGTGCACAGTGACAGAAGTCCTTATCCTGGCACAATCCCACTTACCCCACCTTCTTCCCAGGCAAGTATTTATGGACTGGAATCAGACACTTGACTCTGTTGGTGCTTAGAAGTTTTCATGTAGCACAGGATGAGAATCTCCCATCAGTATCACTCCATTTTGCTCATTACCACACTGTTTTTTTCCAGTTTCTTGATGAGAAATGCATAGTTGCACATCATGTGAAGGAATAAACATCTTACTTTGTTGTGGGGATAGTGAATCCACTACTCAACACAGAATTCCAGGACTCGCAGCATGCTCATCATGCTTTCAGGAAACCCTCTTTTTTTTATACATAGTTTAAGGCTATTTAAAAAAAAACCCAACACATTTTACAAAGCATACTGAGAACAAGAAGTAAAGTTGAAGCAAATTATTTGAAGACCACAAAAACATTAACTTCGTCCCACTTTTCAATATGAGTAGGTTAGGCATCATCTTCAGATGCTTGACACTATTTCAACCACAGGACCTTTTTCAGAACTGATTAGCAAATGAACAAACACCCCCCTAAACCCAAATCTTAACAGCAAAGTAAAGGCCAATGTTCAATATTTTCCTTTAAATTCTTAGTTGGGACCTTTATAAAATGTATTAAAACATTAAGTTTTAATCAGATCTTTTCTGAAATACTTTACAACTATCTAAACTCTTCTCTAGAAAGCAGGCTTGCCCACAGGAGGAAAAAATGTAAAAAATTTTTTAATCGCATCAGTTCTTGAACTTTTTATTCCCCTTTTCTTGCTGGTGATATCCAGCAAGATATCTAATTCAAAGACTCAAAATATCTAATCTCTAGCAAGCACACACAACACGGAATTTTTTAGCTTTGAACACCAGCTTAGTCATTCATTAGATGAATGGCTCACATTTCACTACTAAGCAGGTATTACAATACAAAAGGCAAGCTCAACTGGTTTGCAACTCGATTCTAATTTAGCTATTGTTCTACAGTTTCAGCTTTGATTTCAAGTTCTGTTCAACATAAACTAGCTTATTCAATTGCCTTTATAGACTGAGCAGAGTGGGATATATTGTATTCAGGATTTTTGTATTTTCATCTATCACCTGTAATAAATAATTCCTACAATTTTCTAAAAGAGAATGTTTATAAACTTCATTTCATTCTAGCAACAGAGTATCACTGATAATTACCCCTGGACACAGGTTAACAGCAGTTTTCAGACATGTCACAGCTTCCTACCAAAAACATACACAGCTTCAATTAACATCTCGTATTAAGAGCCAATTAACACAAAGACCTTCAAAGCTTGCTCACAGCTCTGAAACTGTGTTAAAGACCATATGTTGAAGAGTTAACAGTTTGAATCTACTCTATTAAAACTTTACAGCCATATCCAAACCATACAAAGGAACCAGCACAGTACCTGCCTTGCAATTGTATTAAATGTTCTTGAACAGTTTTAAAAATTAAGTTTGTGGTTTTGTAAACATCAGCCTGAGCTGATAAGCAGAACACCAGAGTCAATGAGGAAAGCATTTGCAGAATGCCATCTCTAAACTAGATCTGTATATTCCAGCACAAACATATTAACACAAAGTCAAATGAGTGCTTTTGCAATCTTTCACATTTAAAGTAAAACACAACAGGAATCCTGAAGTGCCTGCGTAACTCAGATCATCTGTACATATTTCAGCTGGGATTTGCAATAGTCTTCCAGGATTGGCTGGACATTAACTATACAAGCTGTTACCTTGTGGCATCTGCTACACCACTGGATCTCACAGAACAGTATAATGAGATCTGATGATTTCCATATTAAGCACAATATTTATAGAATGGTTTGGGTAGAAAGGGACCTTAAAAAAAAAATCATCTAGGGACACCTCCCACTACACCAGGTTGCTCAAAGCCCCATCTAGCCTGGTCTTGGACACTTCCAGGGATGGGGCATCCACAGCTTCTCTGGGCAACCTGTTCCAGTGCCTCACCACCCTCACAGGACAGAATTTCTTCTTGATACCTCATCTAAATCTCTCCTCTTTCAGTTCAAAACCATTACCCCTCATCCTATTGCTACATTCCCTGATAAAGAGTCCCTCCCCATCTCTCCTGTAGGACCCCTTTAGGTACTGGAAGGGGCTATAAGGTCCCCCCAGAGCCTTCTCTTCTCCAGGCTGAACAACCCCAACTCTCTCAGCCTGTCTTTATAGGAGAGGTGCTCCAGCCCTCTGATCATCTTTGTGGCTCTCCTCTGAACCCACTCCAACAGATCCATGTCCTTGTTATGTTGGAGATCGCAGAATTGGATGCAGTACTACCGGTGGGGTCTCAAGATACCTTCAAAAAAGTCTAAATAGCTTCACAAGTCAGAAAGTTACATAAGCAAATTACCTCATTACACCAACAGGTCAGAGCTAACCATGTATTCTGCTTCTGGTGTGGCATGAATGAAGCTTCCACTACCCATGAGCAAGTGGTGTAAATACATAGATACACACAACACAGGCTATTCATTATTTCAGGAAAGGCAGTTACCTGCCCACTGGCAATTCAGATCTTTGGATAGCTAACTCTACACACAGGAAATTTGCTGAGAAATACCAAAACAAAGAGCTTATGCTAAATATGCCTCTGAACAAAGACGCTACCATCTGTAACATATTCCAAATTTTCAATACATCACGACAAGCTCCCTGACCAAAGACCCCTTTGGGGTAACAGTGATACACAAAAGCAGAAATGGGTACACTGAAAACACCAGATCCTCCAGCTACCATCCAAACCCGAAGAGTTGAACACTTACCATACTGAGAGTAAAGTACTGACATAAGTATAACCTTCAGATTTGTCCTGTATGCTTAACACAAGCCTGCTTTTATCAACTGTGTCAGCTGATTACATCTACATACCAGTCTTGTCCCTCCTATAAACCTGTCCGTAGTTCTGAGTCCATAAGGAGATTTTGGTTTGTGTTTCAAGCTCCCAATTTCTGACACTTCCAGGACACTTGTGCCAGAACGTGATTTTCTGCAGACCTACAGCTGGACCCTTCATTATTGCAAGTCAGAAGTCTAGGTACTCCGGCCTTTCCGGACTCCCACCCCTATATAAAACACGGCACAGTGAAGACGTGTCACACCTGTCTCGCCCAGCACGACTCCGGAGACGACCCGCCTGTCGGCAGGTGGCCTCCCGCCC
>VXAK01011440.1:0-14725 GCA_013399435.1 Arenaria interpres | reverse complement strand
AATCCCGGGCACAAATACAGGTTGGGTGGAAAATGGCTGGAGGGCAGCCCTGAGGAGAATGACTTGGGAGTGTTTGGGGATGAGAAGCTCAACATGAGCCGGCAATATGCACTGGCAGCCCAGAAAGTGAACCACATCCCGGGATCCATCAAAGGACGTGTGGCCCGCAGGTCAAGGAAGGTGATTCTGCCCCTCTGTGTTCTTGAGACCCCACCTGGAGTACTGTGTTCAGCTTTGAGTCCTCAACACGGGAAGGACATGGACCTGTTGGAGCGGGTCCAGAAGAGGACCACGAAGATGATCAAAGGGCTGGAGCACCTCTCCTATGAAGACAGGATGATAGAAGGCGCCGGGGAAACCATATAGGNGACTTTGAGCAACCTGGTCTAGTGGGAGGTGTCCCTGGCCATGGAAAGGGGGTTGAAACTCGATGATCTTTAAGGTCCCTTCCAACTTGAACCATTCTATGATTCTATAAGTCTCTTCTACTCACATTTTTCACAATGCCAATGAATATTCCTCTTGATTCACCACAATGACAAAAAAGGACCCTTTCTTCTTGGTAAAGGTGCCAAATGCAACTTCTTTGGGTGACCAGTGGTACTCTTCTCTCCAAGTCACAGCTGATGCCATTCCTTTACTCCGCTGATATCCCAGCCTTGTTATCCCCAATCACAGAAAATGCTGTTTCTTGCAGATACTTGAAAATTTTCCTTTTTTTTTTTTTTCTTTGTTTTGTTTCAAATATCTTTTTTAAGGGCAATTTTTTCTTCAACCTACAGGATACAGTCAGGGGTTTAAGGATGAAAAGATAATGATGCTACCCTGACTATCTCTTGATTTTGGTCATGCCACCCTCAATTTCTTCATCATTTGAATTCTCTTGAGTTTCTTTATTTTTCCCCATATTCTTTTTTTTTTTTTTCCTTCACTATCACATGCCCACTCTAGTCTGCTTCTTTCCAAATGCAAATATCTCCACAGGGAATTAAAAGAACTAGGTCAGTTCTTTCCACATTTGCTCTCCTATTTTCCTGTTGAATTTTCTATTTTGTTCAAGCACCATGTGCTGAAGACTATTTGGGTACATTAGTCAACTTTTATAAGGTTGTACAGCAGCACAGAAAGATTAATTGTTCTCTGAAAAGAATGTAAACATGTACCACAGAAAATTTCTACTATTTCTGTCTTTTTCTTACCATCTTTGACTTTGTTTTGAGTTCTGTGACTTTTGGTAAAAGAGAGACAGTTAGATAAAAATACTTTCATTGGGTGATATAATATTACTTATCTCAGGTTACCAACGGAATGAAGAAATCATAACCCTCAAGGATGCATTAGAGTGGATTGCTGTAATACCTGGAGGGTCAAGATAAACTTTAAATATCTTATCCCTTCCATCTTAGGAGCAAGCCTGAGGCATTATCTCTTACTCAGAAAACGTAACCTAAATTAGTGTGAGAAAGAGACAGACAGAGAACTGCAACGATCCCAAGTAATTGGTAGAAAAATTCTTCAGCTTTTGACCGGGGAGATACAAAATAGCATAATTATGGAATGGAAAGTAAAGCACTAAAAAAACTTTCTTGTTATGTGAGTGTCAAGCATTCAGCTTTAGCTTCACCAAAACCTCAGCTTCTCCTGAAATACTCTTTTTCAGGCAATTAAAGCGCACAAACTGCAGTCTCCAAGCACTTGTTTTGAATAAGGCACAAATTTCTCCATTTGCATAGAAGGCTGCAAGCAACTCCACTGGGATTCAGGCAAAATCTCTTCTTTGCCTAGTAGCACCACTATCTCTGGTTTCACATTGTGTCCAAGGTAAAAATCCAGCTTCTCTGCTTGAATAGTAGATTTTTGTGCTTTTATGTTCCAAATTTGCTGGCTCAGATCTGAATATCTCATTTGGGGGGCTGCAATTTATATGAAAGCCTGTGATCCAATAGACTCTGGATACCTTAAGTTACGCTGCTGGTCCATTTTGGAATTCCTCCTTGCAAAACTAGTAGGGTCATTGCAAGAGCATGGATACACACTTGTGGTGGGACACACAGTCTTGAAGCACAGCTCTTTGTTAAAGAGAAAACCCGTGACATTGAAACTCAACATTTGCAGTATATGATACTACTACCCGAAACTCTTGTAAAGGCATTTTGTAGCAGATTCAGAAACATGAGATCAGGTTCTCCACTATGTTCAAATTGCATTCACCTGCCCTTTTTAAAAGGATCTGAATGTCAGTACCTGGATTAATTATCTACTTCGGACAGACGAGATTTTAATACATAGTTATACATTTAAAATTGAAGTTGTTGAAGCTTTTGTGAGAATTTTAAAGGACATTTATCATGATCCTTATAATAAAGACTTTTTGCCATGGGATTACTAACTGACTTTGGGGAATAATTTTATATGGTATAGAAATCTTTGGGTGATTCATTTAGTTGTGTCCTGAAGAAAATCCAATAGTGAAATGGAATTCAGTAAAGATGAACTAATGCAGGGCTTTGTAAAATTAATGGTAGCTCATTACATTTTAAACAAAGACGCATTATTTAGGTACATGCAATTCAGAGTCTCCCTAAAAGCAACAACATCCCCAGGGATGAAAGGTATTGACTGCTTTTCTTCAAGGAAATTCTATGTAACATCTGCTGGTTGATTTAAGATGGTAATGTGACACTTACTGAGAATAGTAATATGATATTAAAAGACATTTAAGTGAAATTTTTCTGACAGTGGAGCTTTCTGCACTGCCAATGATTGTGTTCTAAAGCAATAGAAGCTCCATTGCACAAATAATTTCTAAATTTTCTGTCATCAAATAATGTTTTAAAAGTGAATAAAGAAAGTACAAGTGATCTCTCCTGAAGGTGAGATTCTAGTGCCATTGAAATCAATGGCAAAGGTCTCACTGATGTTGCAGAAACCATGCCTTGTCTGCTGCCTCTTCAGAAATATTTTGTCTGATGAATTTTCTGTTGTGTTTACTGTATTATTAGAGAAAAAAAGACCCTCTCAGTACATTAGACAGATACTTTGCAAAGCAGAGAAGAATACTGTCTATCTTTTCTTTTAACTTCTACCCTTCATTCCTGCTTCCTATTTAGGGAAAATACAGCAAGTACTCCTGGTGATGCTGTGCTTTGTAGATGAGGTGAATGTACTTACTTCGTCTGCAGTTCCACAGAAGGGACTCAGCTTCATCTGCTAATTTCAGAAAATCTCATTATTTCTCATTTGGGATAGGTCACTAGGAGACCTAGCCCACTTCAGATTCAATTAACTTTTATTTTTTAATTAGTTGGAATTTTAATAACCCTTCCAGAAAGCCATGAGGAACTATGCATTCTCCAAAGTAAATCTGGAGAGGATTTTAGCCTGAGAGAATTCCTTGCTGCTTCTTGCACAGGAGCTGGGAAGGTTGAGTTACTGTACAGCTATTTGTGAAGACCTTCACCTTTCACAAACAAACTCCTCCCTAATGTTTTCCTGGCTACCTACTCCCTCCACCCAAACAGAGAGTATCAAGTTAAGAAGGTGATATTACATGTCTTTGTAGCATTGGTGAGAGACTTTCTGAAATAACACCTGCAGCTTTAAGGGATGTTTTAAAAAAAGAATTCTGCCTAAAAATCCAAACATCAGATTGAAGACTGGAAGAAAGAATATTGACAAAGTTAAGCAACTGAATCTTTTTAACTGTTCAGAAGACCAAATCATTATATGATTACACAAATTGTAATTATCTTTCTGGGGTCAAAGTGCCAAGTGCTATGGAAAGGTCAGAAAGCTATTAAAAATGCACAGTAACAATTACTGGTTTCTTATTAAAGATGAATAATTTTAATTAAAAAACATCACTAAGTTGTATCATTGCAGCCATGTGAACCAGACAATTATTTGTCTTTAGCATACTTTTAAGCTTTTATTTTAATTCAGAAGATAAATCAAGTTGTATGTTGGAAGAAAGAATAAATAGATGACAACTAGCATTTGGTTTATAAGAGTCTATGCTAGATGGTCCAATGATCTACTCTGATTTAAAATAATCCATACATAATGTCAACATTCATCAATACTAAAAAATCCTGCATGAAAAGGAACATCTAGGTATTTATATTTTAACTGTCTATTAATTGATGGGTGATAACATTTACATGGATATAAGTTCCTTTCCGAGCACCAGGGCAGTAAAAGAAGGAAAAATTTAAAAAAAACCAACCAAACAACAACAACAAAAAAACAACAAGGAAAAACCTGCATAGTTAGCACAATCAGGGTTGGATTTCCATATGCAGTTCTTCCTTAGCTGCTGCAAAGCTAACCTAAAGTTTAGGATAAGTTTCTATTTTGGTGAAATAAGTAAATATTCTAAATTTCTGAAAACAAGTGTTCACCATATTCTTGGGATCAACCTAATTAGCTTCCTGATTTATTGAAATGGTGAACTAATTAGATGTAAGGCAATTAATAAATACAATTTTTATTCAGTTATTTCCCTCAATTATTTCATAGTTGTGTTATTAAAAATGGTAGCATTAGAAAAATCTTGTTTTCTTGTCACTGTTTTTTATTCTCTTGATTTGGTTAGATCACTGTAATTTGCTTGGTTTTGGTTTTAAAACTCAGTTCTGCTGATTCTAGGTCATTCCTAATGAGCATACATAACTATAGGTTTAACTAAAAGTCATAGTCATAAGAGCTGGATTTACATAAACTTAGTTTCCAAAAATTTGGGGACGCTTTACCTGGAAGGGTAACAGAGCTTCTCTGCCATGGCTGTGTTTCTGGTGCAGGTGGATGCATCACACAACCACAGACCAAGCAAAACCTGCCAATAAGAAGTCACCTTGTATCTGGCAGTTTTAGCATTTTCTTCCTTGTGCACAGACCTTATGCAGAGAAGAACTGCACACTAACAGACTGAGAATGAAGGAGCAGCATTTATTTTATTCTCTCTAGTCTCTCCCAATTATCCTTGTTTCTGTAGCTCTCCTTCAAGAGAGACCTTTCTGATGTGCCGATAAATAAATATATCAACTGAAGATCTCTTGCATCTCAGCTGGACAGAGGCTGCTTTTATTTTGGTGAAATTGAATCATGTGAACTGTGCTGAGACACTTTAGTCCCTTTCATTCACAGTCCATGAAACTGACTGAGGGATCAAAGTTACTGGTGAATTGAAAAACTGGCACTTGCAGCCTGGGTGAATACTTTAGGATGCCATTTTTAAGAAAATGAAATACGTGACAGGAAAGTTGGTAACGGCTTGATAAATGAAAGGGAGACGGGATGAAAAAGCAGGGGCAGAGAAAAAACCCTCATTAAAAAGCATTATCCAGAAAAAGCAGGGGGTAAAAAAGGTAGCAAAGGAAAAATATAGAACCCCCAACTAATAGAGAAACTTGTGAAATGACTGAGGATTATGGGCAGCCAGATATGCACCTTCAAGGAGTTCAGCCACCAATAAGAATCCTCAAAAATGTCCATAGCATGGGCTATCGTGCATCTCATTCATGAAGTGCCCAGAACCTTCACATCTTCCAGGGGCACAGCAGTATGCAGGGCAGGGGAAGGCTGGAGAGGCATTGGCAGAAACTCTCAGGAGTATGTCTGTAATGCCAAAAGGTACCACTCAGCAGGCACAATCCAGGGAGGAGTCACCCCACAGGAGTACCCAAGCTGCTGCCATGGCTTTGCAGTTCACTTCATGAATGCACAGGTGAGTCCTAAGATAAGGTGCTTTAAAAGGCTCTGTGTATAGGACCAATGCAATGCAACAGGTATGGGGAATAATAGTGGGCTACAATGAAGAAGCAGGTGGTAAAACCAGGGCTATATTTTGCAAAGGTGCTGCTGAAAGGTCCAGCACGCTCAGCATCTTGCCTCAGCTTTCTCCTGCCAGTGGCTAGCTCACTTGTAACCAACTCATGACACAAGAAGTAATTCAGACCTCTGCATTTCAGATCAGGGTCCTCCGTAACCTGATTTAGTCCCACTTTCTGAGTCACAATGTTGTATTTCATCCTTGCTGTTTCAGCTTGGTTACATCCGCTGAAGATCTGAAGAGTTTCACCACTGGCACACTTAATCACATTAGCACATGACAGTTAGCATGCTTATAATTTTTAGAAACTGATAAAGCTCTTTGGGCATTTCTTCTGCCAGGGATTTGTCCTTGCGTGTTTCAGAATCTCCTTCTGAGTACTGAGGGCTTTTGTAGCACAGAGCCCAGGGAAGCACCAACTTTGAAGTCTTCTGAGTACCTCAGTCACACTTCTGCTGTAAATAATTGCCTTCCCATCAGTACTTATGTTTGTCTGAAGTTTTAGTCACAGAGGTCATTTTTTGCAGTCAGCAAGTAAACATTACTTGTCTTTCACTAATTTCCTTATCTCTCTGGTAGGCAAAATCCTCCACAGGGCTTCTAGCAGTCAGTTGGGTAGGGAACGGGGATGAAGGAATAAGGGTATAAATAATCCCTATTGGAGAATAGGATCTTTTGTAGAAAAGTCATACATAAAAAAGGGTGCTTAATCCTGTGCAGTGCTTTTGTAGATCATTTCAATTTATATAAATTCTGAAGTCCTTCTATGAGGACAGTGCTTGTGTACCAAGCTAGAATTCCCCATAAGAATATGCAAAACCATTTACTTTCCTGAAGACACCTTCAATAAATTTACCAGAACCTAGATGATGGTGGACTTGTTAACAAGCAGAAGGCACTGCTCACCATTTCATCATATGTTGCCACACCATATTTTTTTTTATTCCTATCTCTTTTTTCACAAATTGTCATCTATTGCCTTATACATGGGCTTGTAAATTTGGGAGGTTCAGGGGCTACTAATGGTTTTGCATCTCCTGGACTCCTAAGTCCCTAGTAAATTACAAATAAATAATACTACTGAGGAGGCATATGGGGTGATGATGTGCCCTCTCTGAGTTAGCTTTCTGAATAGAAGAAATAACTAAGTTGTATTTTGTGCAATCGTTATCATTCTTTTTATAGGGTTTGTTTGTTGGGGGTTTTTTTGAGTGCTCTTTCACAGTTGTATCTTATTTATCTTCACATAAAATATGGAAACACACGGAGAATGCTGTTGCCTCTACTACTTCATACCAGGGGCAAATTTTTCAGTGCATATTCAATTTTAATCTGTTTTCATGTCTTCTTTCAAAGTCTGAGTCTGATCCAGAGCACACTTTATTTCTGCAAAGTTCATTTATTTAGGCAGCTAGAGAATGTCATTTCCTTTAAAAATGGTAGAAAAGTTGCCTCCTCTCTCCCCCCACCTCCTCCATACTCAAAAGGTTACAATTTTCTTCTGTGATTCCCTCTATGGGGAATGTTACATCGGTCTTCTTTGGCAGCGCTGTAGTCAAAATATGCATTTAAATACAGACAGTCAGTAAAATAGAAGCACATAGGAAGTTGGAGTTATTGATTTTTTTTTTCTCTTTAAATGAGGCATTTTATGACTCAAAGGATTTTACTGGAAGTCAGAATTGTCTACTTAAAGCAGCAGCAGAATTCATATGGAGACCAAAACACCATACTAAGGGTATTTTTTTGCTTTCCTTCCAGGCTGTAAGTGTTATTTTATATTTGTCATCAAGGTAACACTCTTTTGCTCTAATAGCCATCCTCTGCTCTTTTAATTCTAAGATCTTAAGGAGTGTTTCACTCTTGGCTGTTATTAATACTGTCTGTATTACAGAACCAGATGGGATCTCTCCAGAGAAATTTCTACAGTTTAAATCTAAACTGCTGCAGATGCTACAGGAGCTGCCAGACCCCATGGTCTCCAGGACTTGTGCCCTCCTCCTTCCAGGTGCCCTCAGAGCCAGGGGTCCCTCCCTCCCAGCCCACAGGATGCGTCTGTGGCTGCTCCTGCTCACACAAGAAGCCAGCAAGGAGGCTGAGTGTTGTCTCCTGGAAGGCACACACACACACAACCTCTCCCACACACAGAGGATGCTAACACTTATTTGTCTGTGTGTCCGTCACTTTCCATGTATTTTTTTTTATTTCTTTTGCACATTTTGCCACATTTTTGCCCTTAACCAAATAACTTAATGAACTAGATGCTCTCAGATTGCTCATAGCTTTATATAAACAACTGAAAATGGCAGAGATTATTAAAAAGAAACGAGTAGGGTTATTCAGCTCTCTTTTACCAGTATTTCACCACTTTTTATGATCATGAAATGTGATGAAAAAATTGAAAGTTCATTTCAAACTCTTTTAAGGAAACGGGCAAAAAGAAACTCCAAAAGGGCAGAACAGTTTGATTTTTAAACTGATACTTAATCTTTTGTGTCAGGTCAGCTCAATACTGAGATCCCTGTGGCTATTGTGTCACAGTGTCTGATGAGACCTTTATTTTAGTTTGATTATGTTATTCACTATGAGCCAAATTCTCCTGCTTCCCATCTTGCATCATTCAGCTTGCCAGGGGAGAGTCTGCAGCCCTTGGAGGACACACAGTTCAGACAGGAGATTAGGAACCTGCAAAACATCAACACATCAGAGTATCTGACCACAGCTTTCATTTAGACAGTACAGCATGATGGTAAAACACGGGTTAGTACTGAACTGATGCAGAGTAGAATGTTTTGGATAAGAAGGGTTTGCAATCATTTTCGCGCAACTCACAATTAAGTAATTAAGTGGTTTCTTAAGGTTTTCCTGTTGAAAAACTGCTCTCTTCCTGATAAAATAAAACTTTCTCGATAGCACACTAGGAAATTCAGTTATGATGTAAGAAAATTAAAAGCCAGGACAGAAAAAAATGCGGTGTAAAACAAAACATGTTGCTTCTGATGACAGAAGAGATATGCCTTCTGGTAAACATAGCATTCCAGATTCCTTACTTCCAAGTCAGGATCACAGTAGTTTACAAAATCTTCTGCAGTGCCGTCAGAGCTCAAACCTGCAGGCAGTCCGGTTGGATGGAGGTGTTGTGAAAGCTACTGACCACCACTTCAAACCCTCCAGCAGTCTCCTACATGCCCTCTGAACTGGGAGCAGAGGGGAAAGACAGGTAAGCATGCCCCTTCCTCGTATGGACACCAGGCACTCCCAGATGTACTCAGCCCAGGCAAAATCTGCTTCTCAATCTGGCTGATACGCTTTTGCTGGTAGCAACACCAAAGAGGTGGATTTTGTCTTCTGAAGGGGTTGTTTCCCATGTGAACAGATTGGAAGAGCATAATTTTCTTTTTTTTTTTTATTTTTAGTCTGACCTATTTTTGTGCTTTGCATCTCCTTTCGTGTCACGGCTCGATTTGCCTGCTTCATCCTTGCATGAAGGTCCTGACTGAAGAAAGAGGAACCTACACAGTGGTCCCACCATGGCAGAGACCTGCAGAGGCGACTGTGCCAAGGGAAGCAAGCAGTAGGAAGGTGTGTGCATTCAAGAAAGCCCACAGTTTTCTTCAGTTACTCTCCCACAAAGTAACTTTAAAATCAGTGGATGGGTCTAAAGGAATCAAAGTGTTATCTGCTGAATTCACGCCCCAGAGTAGTTTGGAGAACAGGGTGAGATTTAAAACCACACAACAGAAGGAAAATCAAAACTATTACCTATAGTATCAGACAAGGAAATGTTAAATATACAGTTCAGATCTCCATCTGATGCAGATAAATCAAAACATGGACTTCAGCAGAACTGCAGTATTTTTTAAGTGTAGTTTACTGTGATGTACAGTCTCCTAACTCAGATGTTTGTGGTAGATGAACTTTATTTCTTTTTCTTATTTTAATTCCATGTTATGCCACTTATTTTCTTGTTGTAAAGGCAGTATTTTGATTTAAACAGCCTTTTTGTACATTTAAAATCCTTAGATAAACCTTTACACCAAGATGACATCATCAAGTGGAATACAAAAAGTTGCCACCATTCAGTTCCCTGCTCTCTGAAACCAGACAAACAGGCAGATATTCCCAGATTCCTGGCAACTTTTTCATAAACCCTGCATCCGAACAACAACAAAGATAAATTGCAACACAATCCAAAATTGAACTGGGGTGAGAAAGACCAGGAGAGGAGCGTGAGGACATCAAATGGTTAGAAAAAGTAGTGAAAATGCAATCAGGTTTTTCTGAGTTTCAAAGGAGAGTAAGGGTCACAGTTACTCTTCTTCATGGGAGTCTCAGACATTGAACACCTAATTATCTTAAAGCATACACATGACAGTGTAGTATGCAACACTCAGTTTTCTGATTATCCCAAAATGGCATTGTAAATTAAAAAAAAAATAAATAAACTGAATGGTTTGCTTAGTAACAAGATTGGTATGTAGAGGAGTTCTTTAATGAACTACATTATTTTTCTGTTCAAGTTCAATTTCAAGTAGTGCTCTTTAAAATAAGTCTCACGGTGAGACTGATTGGGAATGTGTACATGTGAATACAAGGTATCCAAAACACTTGTGTGAACTAAGAGATGGCAGAACAGACTTTCCATGCTTCTTAACAATCTTTGTTGTTCATTAATCTCTCCCCTTATTTTCAATATCTGACCAAGCACATAAAACCTGGAGATCTTTGATGTTTCTTTTTGGTTCAGCAAATCTTAAAAATTCTGCTAATTCTTTAAATTCTTTTGAAACGTTCATATTTGTGTTACTGTGCTACAGTAAGAGCAGCCAATCAAATCTACATTTCAGGATTTACTAAAACATGTCCTATGCATCCATGCTTTGGGATTTTCTCCTTCCAGACCTAATTTCAGATCTCCGATAATATAATTTCTTTCCTTATTCTTTTAGGTTTTTGTTGATGGGTTTGGGTTTTTTTAGCCTATAAATCAGTCTTCCATGACCTGAAAGTAATTCCAAATATTTTCATTAAAAAGTGTTTTGCCTAGACTTAAGTAAATAACTGATTTCTATTTTGAACCAAGGGAAAAAAAAAAATGCTAAAATTACCTTTGCATCAAGCTAATACAAAAAGCTCACCTCTCTCAATGAAATGAAATCCTTGATATAAATATAACTGTCCAGATATCTGAAGTCAAAATAAGATCACAAATCAAGATATTTATTGTAAGAAAATTGCTATCTTCCTCTTAAAATAAGGAAGGCTATTTACAGGGGGGAAACGGAGGTAGAGGGTGGAGGGCAGGGGGCAGTGCATTAATTTTTGGCTGCTCTGAAATATTGTTTCTATTTTCTTATCGTGATAAAAAGGACTCATCAAATTCTGTACAGATATGGCCATCCTCAAGCTAGGTTTTTTTCATTAAATAGATTATTCAAGGAAAATTGTTTCCTTCTCTGCTTGAGCCAGTCCTGCTCTCTTTAAGTGATATGGGTTTTGTTTTTTGATTTAATGAGCTTTGGGTCAGGGTCTCAGACTACAGATTCATTACAGCAGGGAATATCCCATGCCTTCTCTTTTCACCTATAATGGCTCATGATACTAATTTATTTATAAGAAATTATCTTACTGGAATAGATCACCAGTAGCTTGCTCTTTGGACAAAAAAATCTCCACTGCAAATCCTTAAATTTAATTTTTTTCCTTCAACATCATTGTTCGTTTAGGTCTGATCAGCACAGTATCAACACTAATGCAGATACAGCTGTCAGGCTAGTGATGCCTTTCTTCAAATAAATCTGTTTATGTGGAGAAAATATAAGGAAGACTACTGATGATTTCAGTTTTTCAAGATAGAATCTGCTCTGGCATAAAAAAACTTTAAACCATTAAAAGAAAGCTACCGCAGATAAGCTGGGCCACTTGACCTATCTCATGAGCAAATGAATGCACCTGTGATCTTCAAATCTTCCCATGCAGTGTCCCCAGGAGCAATTTACAAAAGTTATCCCAGCTGGACAGAACGAGTGAAGCAGCCCAGAGTTAAGTATTGTTTGCTGGATCTCCCTAAACATTAGAGTGTAAAACACTGTTTTTTTAGGAATATCTTACTCTGATTTCTGCCTCCATCTGTGTGTGTTCACAGATGATATTAGTGCCTGGCAGTCATTTTGCCGATCTGTTTTGACTACACGGGTTAAATGGTAATGGATAGCGAAACCCCTTATGCACAGGGTAGGCTATTCAATCCCCTATAGAGAAAGCTGACCCCGCTTATGTCCCTATTTGAGAGCTCAGCAGTATGCTGAGATGAAAAAGGAAGACTTTGGGAAGAGCGGATGATGCCAGCAAAATTATGAAGAGGAGCTTTTGTTTCCGCCGCTGTATTCTTACAGAAAAAAAAGCCTTAGATGTTTCTGACGGGAACTGTAGGCATAAAATAAAAGATTGATTTTGTTGAAGGTCCACTGAGAGCTGTACTGAACAACAGACTCACAGATGAAGAGGGAAGGAATCTTTATTATGCAGCCTCAGAGCTTTCACCGCCAGGAGCTCACCGGCTCAGAGGAGGAAGGGAGCGCATGTAATGAATATATACTGACCTTCTGAAGCAGGATCTTGCATGACTTTTTGTTAGCATTTTTGTCTATGAGAAAAAGTCACTTAATGCGACTGCTTACTGCTTAATGTTATGTAAAGGACAGGCTGTTCCTAAAATAAAACTCCTTCTCCATGGAATACAATTTTCTAGTGAAATAAATGGCTTCTTATTAAGAGATGCTCAAACAACTTCAGTATTTGAGGCCTGAACAAGATTTCCAAGACTGTAAATCTTTCGTAACTTTATCCTCTTTTTCTTTATGCTATAATCTCAGATGCCAGGTATGAACAAGTAGAGACTTATTTTATCTACACCACTTCTCAGAATAGTGTCATTCATAGTATGCACAGCCTGAGAACTAGGCTGTGAAACGAGAGAAGGTTGCTCATCCCATGATGAAATGAGCTGAAGACATGCTCGTACCATTTCTCTTCTGCACAGTTAAGTTAGTTTCAGAGCCAAGAAGTGACAAAGCTCTGGCTTCACTGACTTTCCCCATAACCCCTTAGAGAGCCATAGAAATGAAAGCAGACCAGTCAGTCCCTGCCATTTAGATAGATGAACTAGGGCACCAAAGGCAAGTTAACTGGCATTATAGACATTTCTAGAACATTTTACAGCAATGACCTGAAATGTATAGCAGTAAATATGCAGCCACATTCAAGCATCTTGCTACCAATTATCATAGCAATTAGGAAAAGCATCACAAAACCTACTCGCCAAAGCAAACGAGGCTTAGTTGGTTCTGGTTTCCACCCCTCCTCCCACCTTCCTCCATAATTTTCAAACTCAGTAGTGAATTTCAGTCACCTTGACAGGGAGGGGTAGCCTTCAGAGAAACTGGGGTGCTGCAAGTTTCTGAAAAATGAAGGAAAATATTCAGGCAAATATCTTTAACAGAAGGCTGATGTCTGTACTGTGCGTTCAGTTATATTACCTAGCTAGATCCCATAAGAGATAGTGTCAGAGGAAAGGAAGATTCATAAAATCTCTGCTTAATGTAGAAAAGGGTTTCTTTCCCAGTGAAGAGGTATCTTTTTCATAAAACTGATAGAATAATTTTTTTTTAAAATGGCTTTGTTTTCCTGGATGTCATGAACCAGACAATAATAATTACCTATATTGATTCTTGCTGCCACTTGCTAAAATTTGTCTCCCAAACTCACTCTTGCCCCTTCAAAAGCTGAAAGCTGTTATTATACCCAGTTATTCATCTCTTGGGCCCCTCTCTGTATACAATTAACAATGAATTAGGGCCTCACATGAGGACAGATGGAAATGTAAACACAATGCTGCAACTAATGGAAGGAAGGGCTTCCAAAAAACATGATAGGGAATTTACTCACTTCATCCACTTGACTGTATTCAGAGTACAGCCTGCTAGTTCCAGTTCAAAAGGCCTTTTCTTTACCAGCTAGACCAGTTTGAAAATCATTTATTATCTTCTGATGATAGAAAGCCACACAAGTTGGTGTGTCCAGGTTCTTGAAATGTTAGAAATAGAAAAGAAAAAAAAAATAGACTGTATATGAATATTCAAATTATAAAGTACAGTAAGTAAAATGTGTAGAGTAGAAAGTTTCATCAACGGTTAAATACATCTAACTAGAAAGTAAGGAGAAACAACAGGAAACAAGCAGATGTTTTATTCACAAAAAATAAAAGAAGGTTTCATCTTACACATACTGCTAGCCTTTATCTTGTAAAAGAAAAAAAAAAACAGTATGTGAAAAAACCAATATTTTCACTCAAAAAAAAAAATGGATCAAATATGTCTGACTAAACTAAAGGTCAAGCAACATTTATAGCTTCCTGAAAGACAGTATATTTTTTACAACCATTCAGCTAATTCATCCATATGCTTTATATGTACCTGCAAGAGTTGACAACGACTTGAATGCTTTGTAGCAAAAGAAATAAATGCAAACTGCTAGGAGACAACGTCAGCAAGCAAACCACTGCAGCCACTGAAATGAAGACACTTCAAGAGGTGCAACTTTCAGAAGGCAGGAGAAACCATACTCCCTTCTCCAGGATTTGATCAGTGGCCAACTGATATTTGAATTGTGTGTATAAGTGTATTTGTAGTCACTGTAATTTTTTTTGAACCTTTTAATTCTTTAGCCCCTTCAACATTCTCACCTTTTCCTTCCAGTCATTAACTTGTCTTCCCTACTCCTTCCTCCAAACTTTTTCTTTTACTTGGTTGTGCCAGTCTATTATTCCTTCACTTACAAGGGATGCTGCATGTGTTCAGAAGCAGTGGGCAGCTGCCAGTCATAGAATCATAGAAT
>VXAK01011438.1:0-10017 GCA_013399435.1 Arenaria interpres | reverse complement strand
TTTCTGAAAAGCTGGTGTGATTTTGAATTGTGTGTTATTTCCAAATGTTTTTCCAATTATTACTCCATGATCTGGGCTAAAATGAGTATTTAGTATCTAAAATTCAATGAATTCAATTTCAATGAATGGTGGGGAAGGATGGTATGAAAAGGGCTTTCGATTAGTTTTAGCTCCAAACTCTTTGGTAAAAAATAATTATAACCAAAAGAAAGTGAAATAAGTCACATTTCTTATAATTTATTTGTTTAGGTCTTTAACTGGAAGTGACTTATCCTTATTACATGATATATATGATGACGATGACAAAACCAGACTGAAGACAACTATTTTGCACTGCTCTTACCTACAGTGCTGTTTTTCTTGATTCATATGCATTCATAAATTACCTGATGCGTTCTGGCTGGAGCATATATTCTCTGTAATAACAAATATGTCTAATGTACACTGCTATCTTTAGATTCTGCCCTAATAACCATGTTTTCCATGAAGAAATTGTCTTCTCTTTGAACAATTCCCAGTGGCCCACAACAGTAGAAGAATATATTTTACTCATATTGTTCCTCCACCGGACTACTTTTCACATTGACATGCCCGATCTGCATTGACATAGATTTAGGAATCCTGATAATGGCTTTCACCAATTAATATTTCATTTAAAAAAAAACAAAGCCTGTTTATCCTGTTCATAGCAGAGTTTGTCTCCACTATACTTTATGCACAATTAATACTTAACAGCAGTGAAAAGAAATATTTTTTTTAAAAGATCAGTGCGTTTAATTTGATTCTTAAATAGATACAAGGGGTTTTTTTATGAAATTTTTAGGCTTTCTCCTTTTTTTTTGTCATGCTCTTATCAATGTTAAATCAGAAATTAAATAAGCTTTATTTATCTACATGAAAACTCAATAAATTTATCATTATCATCTTGTTATTATGAGCGGGATTGGCAGTAGACTATCGTTTCTCAAGTCAAAAGGTACTTTCTGCTTTATTTTTTTTTTAATGCTGCTTGCTTTTGTATTAACAGTTCAAGATTTTTGATAGGATTGGACTAAAATTTACAAAAACTTTTCCTGAAAGAAGGGTAATTGTCAATTAACATTTAAATTTTGCTCTCTTTTCTAATTCTGTAGCCTTTATGAAGGTAGTTCCTCTGTGGAATATTATTCTGAAACTGCTTTTTTCCTGCATTCTCTTCAAATATCTTGTAATGGTTACCATTAGAGGTTCTAGGCTGGACGGTATGGCAATTCTAAAAAATGTTGCATTATCGAATTCTCATTTTAAAGGTAATTATTTCACAGGATTATGATTATGCAAGTGAATGAGGTGAGGAAATTATCTTATTCCTCTTTGGCTGAATTCTTTAACAAAAAAATTAATGAAGTAGGTAATAAGGTATGCTAATAATTAGAAGCATGGATGCAACCTTAACCCTGGAGTAATTCTTCACACCGAAACAATTTTTTGTACTTCTAAATAAGTTGGGATTGATGGGGTTTGGGTGTGGTTTTGGTTTGGTTTTTTGCTTAATGACAGGGCTCTACACTTAGGGAGAAAGTGATTCGGTTCAAGAAGTTTCATTCTGAAATCCAACAATATTAAAAAGTTGCATATGTTAGAGCAGTATTTCTATTTATATTAAATCAACCTTAACAAGAGTTTTACTTGGATGGAAAAATGCCGTTTTATATTGCTTATATATTATCAGAGCTGTTTTCAGTATATATATTGCTATATTATCAGAGCTGTTTTCTTAGTATGCAATTAAACCAGAACTTTAATACAATAGATGTGTGCCTATGGAAGAGTTGTGGGGTTTGACTTGTTGAGTTTTTGTTGTGGTTTGAGTTTTTTTTTTTTAATAATAACATGACTAACAGCTGTTTGGGGGAAAAAAAAACCAAAGCATAATTTCTCCTGCATGATTTTGAGATGCTTGCAAGTTTAAAGCAAAATTATTTTTAAAAAGTCAGTTTGCTTCTTGCATCAGGAGGTTAAAATCAGGCACTCTGGATGTAGTCATACCAAAGTGCTGCATTGTGGTAGGTTTATTGAATGGTATTTTTTGGTTTGATTGTTGACATACTGATTTCTGTTTCAGTTGTCCTAATATTGTTTCAGTTTCCCTAAAAATAAATCAATAAATTAAATGATAATTTCCTCACCAGACAGGATTAATCTTTCTGTGGAAGTAAATTTGGAATATAAAGTTGAATTTATTTTCTTTTTTTCCCAAAATACTGGGCAAGAATGTCACCTTTTCTTTCTGTACCACAAGCTTTCTTTTTTTTTTTTCTTAACATACAGTTGTGAGGTTTTTTTCACATTGCTAGATGTGGATAGATGTGGCACAGTACTGTGACAGACAGATATCAAAAGAAACCATTCACTTAGATCTTTCTTTTGCACTGTGACAAGCATATCGCCAAGACATTAAAGTGCAAGCTCCTTATTTTTATTTTTTATGTGAAAGCCTTAGAGAGGAGAGGAGAGAAATGATCACTAGAAGAACTGTAATGTTAAAAGCACAAAAGAACTAATATATTTTAATGGTAATTTTTTCTGACTTTATTTTCCAAAACATGGAGGATATCTCTTATATTTTCTTTTGTTTAAATTGTCTAATATGTCAGAATTAAATAATAATTAAATTATATTAAATAATAATAATTAAACTGAGGTTTATCTTTCAAGGGAATGAACATTCTTGTTTCACTGAACGATCATGACAGATGCAAGACTGAAGCAAAACTCTACAACTTAGTGTTAGTACATGGAACCACATAATTTAAATGATAATAATATAATTTAATAATAATCGTAATAATAATTTAGTTAATTGACAGTAGCAGAAAATTTGACCACAGATTCTATGACAGTAAATTGACTCTTTAGGGAAATTGGATTATCTCTTAGGTTAAAGAGTATATATTTTAAAATAATAGTTGCTCTTCCATATATAAATATTCTTAAAGAAAAATCTGAAGAAGATCTACTGTGTTTAACTCATCTGAGAATTTAGTCTGTATTATCAAAAGGAGTTTAAAATACTTTATTTAGTACCAGTAATGGGCTTTTCTTTTGGGGCGGGGGTGGTGGGTGCGGATGTCAGTCTGGAAGTGAAACAAGAATGTTCATTCCCTTGAAAGANTAGAGGGAAAAAAAAAACCCCACAATTAACCAAAAACCACTTCTTTTCCCAGAGTATGTTTCTGTTTTGGTTATCTACCTGTCTATCCCTTTGTGCCGGCATTCTCAAGAGTGAGAGCATTTACTTTACAGACACAGGCCTTCCCCTCTTGCTCAGAGGCTTTGCCCTCTTAAAGGCCTTATACAGAGAAACAGAGAAGAGAATAATCATCTTTCCTTCCCAGTTTCTTCCAGCAGTTCACATGGGGTAAAATTCTCTCCTCTGTTTTCCTTTATTATAATTTAAGTTTCTGTGTTACTTAAACAAAAGTGTGAAGTTTTTAAAGCAGCCCCTTAAAACACACATTAGTAACTGACATAAGTGGCTCTGTGGCTTAACTTGAAGCTGATTAGTAAAGTCACAACTCTGCGAGAATGGTTGCAAAAAAAAAAAAGGTCTATTTTTTGGCTATTGGATGATTGGATCCCCGCTGAATTACCTTAACGTAGTTTTCTGACCCAGAGACAAAATGAGCGGGCAGCAAAGTTTCTGTGTTGCTTATATATGTGTGCAGGAAGAGCAGAGCTCCCTGGATGCAGCTTGCCTGGGAATGGAAGCCCTTGATCGGGAGGAAGAGCAGACCTACTGGGGACTTTCAAGACCAGCCAGGAGAGAATTGTTTGGGCCTGCTCCACATCATCCTCTTCAGCTCTGCTATTCAGCACTGGAGGTGAGGAACCATCATCTCCTCTGCTCAGTTACAGGAAAAGCACACTAAACTTTTTGCACTGACAACACACATCCTGGTGACTCCCACATGGCATATGTTCCTTTAGTTTCCTTATCTTGTGTTTTCATAAGGAAAATGTAAGACATCTCCTGCAGTGGCTCAGTTATAGGTTGTGGTTGCCAGATCCCTCACTTCTGTCACCTGTTCTGTTGGGTTGCTGATCTTGTGATGTGAGCTTCTCTTGCTCTGCACTGGCTGTTAGAGGTTTATGCTGTAGATGACTTGAAAGCCTTGGTGCATTTGCCTTTTGCAATCCTAACAACAATATCTGTAGTATGCAGACTTTCCGTACCATTTCATAGATTTTTCAAGAGCTATGCTGTCTTCTTGCTTTAAGAAGAAAAAATATAAGTATGTTTTAAAGCAAATGTTTTTTAAAATTGCCTTCAAACCTGTAAATCTCAAACCTGCAATCTATTTCCTTTGCTCTGGGTGACTGTTTACCCTGGACTCACTCAGTCCTGCTGCTTTCTATGGTAACACAACCTTTTCCATGCTCCCCACAACTGTAAACTTTCTCTCACTTTGTGACATGTTTTCCAAACATGGTAAAACTGGCCGCTCATGGCTTGGATGGGTGTACTTTGCTGAGTGAAAAACTGGCTGTATGGTCAGGCGCAAAGAGGGCGAGTCACAAGTGGTATTCCTCAGGGCTCAGTATTGGGGCCAGTTCTGTTCAATATCTTTATCAATGAGCTAGATAAGGAGATTGAGTGCACCCTCAGTAAGTTTGCAGACAACACCAAATTGAGCAGGAGTGTTGAATTGCTTGTGGGTATACAGGCTATACAGAGAGATCTGGATAGGTCAGATTGATGCGTTGAGGCAAATGGTAGGAGAATCAAGAAGGCCAAATGCTGGGTTCTGCACTTGGATCACTACAACCCCATGAAACGCTACAGGCTTGGGGAAGTGTGGCTCGAAAGCTGCCCAGTGGAAAAAGGACCTGGGTGTGTTCATCCATAGCTAACAGTGTGAGCCAGCAGTGTGCACATATGGTCAAGAAGGCCAATACCCTCCTGACTTCTATCAGAAGTAGTGTGGCCAGGAGGACTAAGAAGGTATCATTCTCCTTTACTGAGCACTGGTGAGGCCCCACCTTAAATTCTGTGTTCAGTTTTGGGCCCATCACTACAAGATAGACATTGAGGTGCTGGAGTGTATCCAAAGAAGGGCAACAAAGCTGGTGAAGGGTCTGGAACGCAAGTCTTTTGAGGGAACTGGGGTTATTTAGCCTGGAGAAAAGGAGGCTGAGGGGAGACCTTATTGCTCTCTACAACTACCTGAGAGGAGGTTGTAGCAAGGTGGCTGTCAGTCTCTTCTCCAAAGTAGCAAGAGATAGGACAGGAGGAAATGGCCTCAAGTTGTGCCAGGGGAGGTTTAGGTTGGATATTCAGAAAAGTTTCTTTGCTGAAAGGGTTGTCAAGTGTTGGAACAGTCTGCCCAGAGAAGTGGTTGAGTCACCATCACTAGGTGCTAGGGAATGTTAGGTTAATGATTGGACTTCATGACCTTTTCCAACCTAAATGATTCTATGATTCTGTAAAAACTCCACACACATTGCCATGGTTTTAATCTTCCCCACAGCACCATTAAGTCATAGCTGCTCCTATTTATTAGATGTCAGCAGTGCTTCCCCAGAGCTTTGGGGGCACAAGGGAGCTGAGTTGCTGCCTCTTGTGTTTGACCACAAGAGTCTTGTTTACAATCTTATTTTAGGTATCCCCAGGCAGATATTGCCTGTAATCACTCCTCTACGGGAATGAGTGTAGGGAAACCATTGGGAGGTGGGCCTGTTCACCCCAGAGATGTGGGGTGAATGTGGGGCTTTCCCCACTGTGCTTCTCTCGGTTCTCCCTCCCAATCCAGTCCCCCTTACAGGTAGGGATAGAATAGAGATGTAGGCAGTGCACGTCAAAGCGTGGTGCTTACAAGTTTCCTATTCAGAAAGCATCAGAAGATTGTTATGGAGGAAGAATATTCACTATAGGTAATATAATTTGTAATATTATTTTCCTTTCTGTTTCTGAAAGAGTGGGAGAAAAAAGGAGGCTGTAATAGGACCAGGAGACTGTTTTTTATAGTAATTTGTCATTTGTAGTCAGAACAAATGAAGAAGGACTTACAAATTTTTTTCACCCATGTTACACGTCAGTGAGTTCAGGTAACTATTGTGCTATCTCAACACTAATTTTTGTGAGTAAAAAACCCAAACAAAACCACCAAAAATAACCCTCCCAAAAAATCAGTTCCCTGCACAAGATGTTTCTGTGTTTTCCCTGTCAGGCTGTTTCTTCCCATCACAATCAAGTTTTGTTTGGATTCACAGTGTATGCAATTATCATCTGTATGTAGAAAAATGAACAAAATCTGTAAGAAGGAGTATGCGCAAGCTGAAAATTGTTGAAGAAGTTAGAAACATTTTTTTTCCCCAGCTTCTTTTTTATTTTTTTAAAAAGAAGTGTTGACCTTTGTCATCAACTTGAGATTTTCCAGCAAATGAATTGGTATTAAAAAATCAGAATCAAAACCAGAATAATTATAATGGCACTGGATGAATATCAGCCGTGGGAAAAAAAAAAAAAATCACAGTAAAGTTACTGAGAATAAATGTAATTGAAGAGATTTCTTTAGTGGTATATGGAGACCAAGTTCAAATGAATACTTAAAAACCTACATGTAATTCTAAATCTGACAGAACATTCATGCTTAGTTTTTAATATATAAATATTTGAATACCAGGGATTAAATTATAATCTCTACAAGAAAGGGAATGCTGTGTGAGCATAAAAAGTGTGAGCTTTATATGCTTTTTGTTTTACTCAGTAGCCATTTTTATAAATGTACAGTGCAAACACAGAATTCTGCTTTGAAAATGCACAGTAAATAGTGTGGATTTCTCTGTCACTAAATACTTTCAATCAAATGGCAAAATAGTGGTTTTTTTACTCTCTTTCCTCTTCCAGTCCCTAATTCGCCAATTAAACTCTGCAGCAAAAGACTCAAATGATACGCTTAGTAATCTCATCCTGCTCCCTGCCTGAACACACAGCAAACCAAACATATGTCACCAAGGATGTAGGTGCCAGCCTTTGCTTTGTGTAGTCTGTGGATTTGGCAACCAGGTGTTTTGGAGATCAGGACTGAGAGACGCCAGCACAAGCACAGAGTGAAATCTCCTCCAAAGCCCTTGTCATTTGATTTAATGTTGTTTTCGCTGTTTTCCTCACATAAATTCAAGATGGACTCACTGTTTTACAATGGCAAGGAAGTTTTGAATGTGGTTATTACCACTGTGTTTTGAAGCCATGAGACTGAAGAATTTGGAAAGATCATCTCTGTATTAAATGAGATCTCTGGCCCTGCCAGTGACAAAACCATTGTCAGTTCATTAATGCTGACAGTAGTAAATCTTTTCCCAAACAATAACACAATAAAAAGCACTAAAATACAATTCTTTTTTACTGCTAATAATTAGAAATTGTCTAACATTTAAAGTTGGAGGGAGATGGAACCTGAATCCCCTACTGTAATACCCAATTTAACTGTGTCTACGATGGATACCTTTGTCTACATGCTCATTCTTTTCTGAATTCTGCTGAGTCTCTGAACTCTGCCTTTCATAATGGCAATTTGTGAACTATTTAAAGTAATAATTTTTAAGTTTCTTTCCATTCAGTCTTTACCTAGTTTGCTTTTCTGAATGAAGATGGTTGAGTTGGTCTGTCTCTGTTTTCTTTGATATACATTAAATGCCTTAAATCTTTTCAGATGTCTCTGCACAGAGTCAGTATATAATGACCCTTCTAAGTTTTTTTCATTTCTAAATTATTCTTTACCTACCTCTGGAGGTACTTCTAAATCCTTCTGTAGCCCTCCAAACTTCTGCAGTATTTCACTTTGAGTTGGAGTATATAGAATGGAACACAATGGTATCTAGGAGAATATAATTCATATTCCTCCAGCAAAATATTTTACATTATTTTCCATCTCTTCACCCACCTTACCATTTTGATGATATTTCTATTATAGCTATTTCAGCACTATTAATGTTTTTAGTGTGCTCACTTGCAGCGACATGTCAAGACTTTTGCCTCAATAGACACAGTTAATTTAAAACTCAACAATATGTATGACTCATGCAAATTTTCACAGCATGACTTGACTTGCACAATTTTAATCTGCCATTGTGCTGCCAAAGTACACAATATTGGTTGGTACCTCTGGACTTCACTAATTTAAGAGACTGGTGTCATTATATTGCTGTATAGCCTCCTGTCCCGAGTGTAAACAAATACATTCAACTGTGGGTTAAAAGACATGAGATTTTTATATGATGAAAATTGACAGCTTATTCCATTTATTTCCATTTATTTTAGAATATTTTAACACATAGGTAGTGTTTCAAGAATGTTAACTAACTGCCTATCTATCACCATATTCTTCCCTCGTGTACCTGGGGTGGCTAGTGTTGTCTCTGTTTTGCATGTAAGGAAACTAAGACAGACAAGCCAGAATAAATGAGGCATCTCACAGTGGGATTTTGCATGAAAAGAGAGTAGCAATTCTTTACCTTTAATTTATGGAAGCTTTCCTTACCACCTTTGAACTGTTTTTTTGGGAATAGGTTCTGAGCAGGGATCTTGTAATCTGCAGGACACTGATTGAGAGAGTACGCAGTGATCTTCATAATAGCCCTCATGATAACTTGGAGTCCTGTTGTATATCTTTTTTAAAGAACCAGCTCTGAAGTACCTGCAGTAAGCCCATGGATCTTCCTGTCCTGTGTAGCCTTTAAAGTCAAAACATAAATGAGCACATAAAATCACTGTACTGGTCACAACTCTTCATATTATTTTTGTATTTGCGCTTTTGCTCATATAGAAACTGAGTGCATTGAAAATGTTTGTTTTTTTTTCCCGCTGTAGAGTTAGTTCTAAGAAGTTGGTGTAGAAGGTCTAACACTCTCAAGTGTCATGTTCTGCTGTAGTTTTATGTATTTGTTTATACTCTGGACAGCAGGATATGCAGCAATGCAGCAAAATTTGCGAATGACTTAGTCCTGACAGTTTGAAATGCTGAAAAGGCATCTGTAAGCTGTCTTTGAATTGCTTTTTGCCATCTACTCCAAACCAATTTCTATTCTGAGTAAAGAGAAAGTCTTTTGTTAAATAGCTAAAAATTAGGAACTTCTCTGTCTGGTTTTCAGACGTAATGCTTCTCAGGTACAGCCTGTAGGATCTCCTTCTCCTTTCTCATGGTCATGAGTTTGGTGGACTACTTCTGTTTAGACTCAGCCCCTCCATCCCTTTCAGGTCAACTATAGCGGTTTTAGAACATGATCTGTGCTCATTAAGGACTATTATTACATATAGAATAGACCACACGATACAGGTATTATTATTGAATTTATCATACCTGTGGAAATAAAAAGTTAGTAGAAGAATTATAATCTTGAATCATTACATTTCTTAAACTTATAGATATCAACAATAACTAAATAAAAAGAAACAGGGCTTTAGTTTTGAATTAATATTAAAACTTTGGATATTTTTAGTGAGTGCTGCTGTTATGGTTTTGAATCTATCTGCCTCCTAACTGCAATGATATTTGTTAGTGAGAGTTTCCAGAGAACATAGTAAGGAGAGTGTTTTCCTCCACTGGTGATAATTTTGTGAATCCTTTCAGTATCATCTAGTATCTGATTGGTTTTGTGTTATTATGCTGCCTGAACTGAAGTACCTTATTGATATTCACCATACTTCTTATTACAATGGTAAATTGGGAAAAATTCTATGAAAGATGATGGGATTATACTGCTATGAAATTAATGTGAGTGGGAGGAGAACTTGGTTTGATATTTATTTTGTTTCCTTAATTAATTGTTTCATCCAAATGTTTTGAAACGTATACTTCCATTTGAATTACAGTAGATTCTTTTATTTGAAACAATTTCCCTTCCCCAGTAAAATATTAAATATCTTAGACATCCACCCCCCCCTCCACAATTTATGAAGTTGTATAGAATGTAAGAAATTTGCAACCTAAAGAGTAACGCAAGGTTGATCTGAAATACAACATCTATCTCTTCTCT
>VXAK01011433.1:50147-79365 GCA_013399435.1 Arenaria interpres | reverse complement strand
GCTCCCTCAGCTGCTCCTCAGAAACTCTCCAGATCCCCCTCCTTGTGCTCCACACCCCTCTCTGGCTCCGTTGCCCTTCTCTGGACACACTCCAGCCCCTCAATGTCTGTCCTGGTGTGAGGGGCCCAAAACCGGACACAGCTCTCAAGATGGGGCCTCCCCAGTGCCCTCTCCAGGGTGACCATCACTGGCCCAGCCCTGCTGGCCACACTGTTCCTGACACAGGCCAGGAAAAAAAATTAGTTGAAGTAGCTCCGCACCGGGCAGCCCCATGCAGTGCCCAGGGTACACCGAGGGGAAAGGCACCCCGTTAATTACATGAGCAATGGGGCTATTTTTAAATGGGCGTTGTTAGGCTGGAGGTATTGAGCGGCGGCCGCGGGACTGATTGATGACCCAGCCTCGTTAGAGGCAGAACGCAGCCAGGCTGCCCTGAAAATAGGGCACACGGCGTGCCCTCCCTCCCTCCCGCCGCTCTGCTGTCTTTAGATGCTGTGGCCCACAACAGTGGTTAACACTCACCCAGCCAAGGCCACCTCTCATTTGACAGGGTACTCGCTAAATGTTGCTTTTTGTCACTCCCGTGTCTTTTAAGTGATTATTGCACCTTAGTGATTTCAAAGGGGATTTAAAAAATGCTCTATTCGCAATGTATCGCTGGTTCCACTGAGCTTAACAAATCATAAAAGTAGTAATGGAAAGTTACAGATTTTATCATCCTGCTGTCTTTTCAGTCCCTGGTTTAAAATAGAAGTTCATTATTCTATTTCCACAGAGGAGAAAATAAATCTACATCATACTGAGCCGAAAGAAAGCTGTTTACAGACACACTTCAACATAGTTCAATATTTAATGTTGTTACTGAACAATCTTTTGCTAATAAAAAAAAGGCTTTTCTCACTGTAAAGCTTTCCTTTTTCTGGAAAACTTTCATAAGAAATTTTAATATTTTATCAGGTTTAGGTTTGAATGACAACACTGCATCTATATTTTCAGTACACATCTTTCCTAAAGCGTTATTAAAATGTCTAGGGGCTGAACACAGAAAACTGGCTCTGAACGTAAAAGATTAACTATTTAAAAAAGATATCTATTTAAAAACATGCTAGTATTTTGTAGTGTATTATTGAAAATGTCATAGAAAATTCATTGAGGCTATAAACCAAGTTGAAACAAACTCCTGCAAAGCGTAAGTAGCTTTTAATATTTTATTACTCAGTTATTTTCTCAACTCTGTTGTTCTCTGATTTCATTACTTTATGGGGATGAAAGAGCAATCCCCTGGCCCACATCAAGAGACCCTTTTTAAGAGTCCTGTGGTACAGCGTGGTGAAAGCACCCAGGGGAGCACCTCATAGGACAGAAACCTTCTAGTTGTTGGGACTGGACTGAGTGCCCTCTGATGAGGGTAACATTGTGTGTCAACCAGTTAAAAACCCCGCACTAGAACTTCCTTCAGCCGTCTGTCATCAGCAGAGAGCATGAAAGTAAGAAATAGCTTTAGATGACATAAACTGTTTAGGCGACATAAACCAGTAAAAGTGGCTTCAGAGTGGCCACTTGTTAAATCAATCCCTGTCATTAGTGTTATCTGCTAAACGCAGAGGGTGGATTCACCTCCCCTCTGTGCTGGGCTTCAGCCTCCCTACGTCAATGGAATTTTTCTAACTGTCTCCTGTGGCAGGGAGCCTGACCCAACTTCTGGCCAGGTGAATTGATATTTGGTTTCCAGTAACAATATAATACTAGAGGCATGAGTAAGATGCTCGCCCCTCCTTTAGCAGGGTTGGACTGTGTGGTAACTTCCCTGCAGTTTTGTGCGTTTTGGATGTCTGTCAAACAGGCAGAGGCAGAGAGCGCTGACACATTATACATGGAGACCTGCTTTCAGAACTTCCTACCTCACCTCGGCACCAATGCAAAATAATCAAAACAACTGCCAAAGCAAGACAAATCATTGCCCTTCTCCACCCAAGATGCAGCACGATGTTGATGAGCGCCAGCGTCCCAAAGGAGCCGCAGCAGAAGCACATAGCTGGGGACAGCGCAGGGGGGGAAAAGAAGGATCCACCTCTCCAGCAGCAGCAAGCCATTAGATCACCTCTAATATCTAATTAGATCACCACCACATTAGATCAACGTACAGCCGCAACTGCGCTGGGAAATCAGGCACAGACCTGGTGTGATCCGACACACACCAGCATCCCGCCGGGGCTGGGGCTCTCTCCTGACGGGGGAACTGCCATGTCACCAGGAGCTTCTTCAGGGCTGACAAGAAGATGGATTAACCACAAACCTAAGGAAAACAAAGCAGAGAACATTCAGATTTACTGGAAAAACTGTTTTCCCGGAAAACTACCAGGAGAAAATCACTATAAACATTGACAATTACATTTGTCAGGCATTTCTTTACAAAATTGTTGTGCTTCTGAGCTAGTATTTATGCTCCTGTGGCATATTGACAATGCTATGACAATTACAGAAGTTTTAAATAAATACTAAACAAAATCTACCACAAATCATCTAAGATCAAACATTGTATCCTTTTTCCTTTTGCTTTTAGCTCATTTAAATAAAGCACTCATTTTTCAAGCTGTCTCTTCTCTTGTTGATTAACTTTCTTCAATGGCCAAAGAAACTTTGTAAAATTCATGTCAATTTACTTTGCTCCTAGGGAATGTAGGATTATTCAGGACGAGTAGTTGATCTGCTTCATTTTCTGTGTTTCTATCAGTAATTCATAGTTTACAGAAAATGAAAAAAACAAACCCACATTTTTGGGATATTTTAAAAAGAATCCTAATAGAATTGTGTGACCTGATCTGTGAGGTCTGGTGTCACAAAGGCTTTGAAAAGTGACTGCTAATTACTCTTAAAGGCCTCTGACATAGCCAGGGGCCTGTTTTTTGGACAATGCAGGAAACCCTTACGGTTTACTGTCTCTCATGGCACGTCAGCTTTCCAGTCAGCAGAGTAACTTAATAGTTTGGGTGAAGGGAGGACAGCCATCCCCAGAGAGCAGCGGCCTGCTGGCAGAAGGCCCCAAGCTGATGTGAGACACAGAACTGCCATCGCTGCGCAGAGGCTTTTCTTCTCTCTTGGCAATTGAGCTGAGAATGTCTTACCTTGCTTTGTTTATGGGAAATGCAAATCTCATGAGATTTTTTTATGCAAACTGATTCTTTCTCTTGGATTTCATGTTCTGTCTGTGTTTAATAAACCTTGGTTTTGATCCGATGACTGTGGTGCTGATAATCCCAGGCAGACATCCCTGGGGAGAAAAAAGGAAAAGGGGGGAAAAAAAGAAAAAGAAATCTGAAACCTTTATGGAAAAGTGATGAAAAGTAAAGTTTCTCAAATGTACACGTCCTGTCAGGCTCACTCAGCAACGCGTGAGTATGATCTCCACGTGACACCTCCCAGCGCAGGTAGGTGGGAGGTGAGGGAGAGCATCCAACAGACCGAGAGGTGAGATCTGACGAGAGACTTAACACAGAACCTTTTAACAGATTCCCTGAGAAATACAGTGGCTTCCAGTGAGTCATACCCGACACCGACTGTAGCGCTGCCTGACTCAGGACCGCAGCCGCTCATCTCTGTGGCACCCACGAGCAATGCCGTCTCTCCTGTCACACCACCCAGGGCAGGTGACACACCACGTGCCACCCCTCAGGGCCACTGTCCCTTTAGTATCCTTGCCCTGGCCCCATGGCCCTCACCGTGAGCTCTCCTCACCAGTGCTCCAGGTGCTGGTCACCCCTTGCAAGGAACAAACCCCTCAAACCCATAAGACTGCTGTAATTAACGCTCAGGCTCGTCTAGTTGGGGTCTTGTCTCAGCCTGTGGCCAGCAGCAAACAAGGCAAGGAGGCAGTGACACTTCTACTGGGAGACCTCCCAGCTCCTCGCAGCTCAAAGGCTTCCTGAACCACAGTCCGTACCTTTGGATTTTGTAGGCTTTGATACGTTTTTCTTCTCTGAAATGGTCAAAATCCTTTTTTGAACCTATGTAAATTTTTGGCATTACCCTGGAATAACAAATTCCAACATATTGTGTGAAAAATTACTTCCTCCTGTTTGCTTCTCTACAGTTTTAACTATTTAATTTTATTTCTCCTGTTTCTTATATTATAGTTAATAGGGAACAATCATCTGCTGTTCAGCTTCTCCTGGGATTGATGCTTTTTCTGGCTCATAACCCCATCTCTCAGCCCCCTACTGGGCTGTAGACCTCTAGCACACCTCATCCCTACAAGTGCACAAGCTTTTCTTAACCTTTGCTCATCCCTGTGGCCCTCTCACACCTTCTCAGTCTGTTACATCTGTTCTGGGCTTTAGTTTCCAGGATTTTGGAAGCAGAAGAGTGAGGTGAGGGCTCTGAAAGGATTTATACTGTGCCATTTTAGCATGTTCTGTTCAGTTTGCTGTTTCCTTCCTAGAAATTCTGAAGCTGCCTGCTCGGGAGGGCTGCCTTGGGGTGGTTTGACAGCTCCAGGGTGTTAGTGGATGTCTCCATAACCTACCCACAGCAAGGTCAGGAACCTGGGTAAGTAGGGCAGAGCACAGCACTGAGTTTCTGTACTGGGGCTGGCTCTGTGTTGCTCTGCATTTATCCATATTAAATGTCATCTTGCTGTGCTCCTGCCCACTCATTCAGTAGCATAAAATTATTGTGCAACTCTTCCCAGCTGGCTTTTTTTTTTTAAATTATCTTTAATAATTTAACAACCACCAGTAAAAACTTTCCCTTCATGATCTTGAACAAACCACTTACAAGTATACCTAGTGTCGGGTTGCAGCACAGATCCCTACGAAACTCTGCTTGTCATCTTTCTGCATCGCAAAAACTGATCATCTTTTGCCTTTTATTCCATAGTTGATTATTGGCCCATGGAAGGAGCCTCCTTTTTCACCTGTCACCATCTGGAAAGTTCTCCTAAACCCCGGCTCTGTCAGGCAGATCGCTGCTCTCCACACACTCAGTAACTTTTTCAGAGTGACGCAGCAGACACATGGAGGCAAATCCCCACTCCAAACGGCGTTCACTCTTCCCTGCCATTCCACATTTGCCCAGGTGTCTACTGATGTCACCACTTCTGCCAACTTGACTATGAAGCTGGACCTGATGGAGGGTGGTTCCCAGGTGGAGCCCTTTCTAACCTGGTGAGGCTGCTGTCACCCGCCGCTCCTCTCCACAAAGAGCCATTCCATTTGTTGCCACTCTAAGTGAATCCTTGCTTTGGTCAACAGCCACCCTGCCCGCGTGCAGTCTGCCCTTCTGAACTCTTCCTTTAATTACCTTTTCTACCAGCTTTCGTAGTTCTGTGTAGTTCTTCGATCAGGAAGTCCTACAACAGGTCTCCCTCTGTATCTATAAAGGTATTCAGTCCCAGCATGATGGGTCACTCTGTGACCTTTGGAGTGACCTTTACAAGAATCCATTCCAGCATTTTTGGTTCTAAGCAGTGCTGGCTTGGATCTTGATTTATGTAAAAATGAGAAGAGGCTCTTCTTCTCTCGTCTGTCCAACAGCCGATGGAAGGATTCATGTTTTAGATTCTGGAACAGTTTTATTTCCTTGTAAAGCATCACGTACGGACATTGTCATAAATTGTGTGCTCAATTATCATCCTGAATGCGTGATAAGGCTGAAAAAAAGACCAGAAGATGTTGTTTGATGCTCTTGCCCTTCTAGTAGTCAGCCTGATGCTCAGTTATCTCCCTTTTTGAATTTCCACATGAAAGGCTTTTCTACTCCTAGACCAGACAGCTCGTTTCTACATTTTTAGCTGCAGAAGATCCATAGCCTGATTTACAAAACAGGTGAAAGAAGCAGCTCAGCAGGCAGGCCCCCAACTCTTCCAGTGTCTGCTGCAGGCAGGAAGATGCATCCATCCCCATGCAGGAAAGGACCTGCGGCAGAGGACACCCTCACGACTGTTGCACGTCCGTCACTTCTGCCCAGCTACACCGGCCGGTGCACAGCACCAGCCAACACCTTCCAAAGAGAACAGGTGGAAATTCTGTCAACGACTGTCATGCACCTGCTAACAGGCCAGCTTCAACGTTCCGTAGGAACAGCAGGGCTTTTTCCTTATCAATCCCCTTTGATTTTTCATGGGTGTGCAGCACAGAGGCAGGTGACCCATTCACCATGATCAACCACTGAGAAACGGCGACCCTGCTTTTGCCAATTTTAATAGCCAAGTCACACACAACAGAAAACATTATGTTCAGCATCTATCTAGATGAGGTCCTGGGGGCAAGCATACAGTTAAAGACTGAAAATACACCATGCTCAAGCCAGTATTTGTTTAAAAACTCTGCTGGTCTCTTGCATTTTATGGCAAATGCATAACTTGTATATAGGGAGATAGTTATTCAGCTGCTGTGATAAATCCTGCCCCAAACTCATAATGTGCCATTGTCATGCCTTAGCAGGCTGTGCCCCAAGGCTATGATTTTAAGCAACCATGTTCTGTTGCCCCTTGTTTTACTGTTAATAGATTTTGTAGGCCACCTGCCTTTTTAATCCCCCTATCCTCTTTTTTTTCTTTTTTTTTTTTCCTTTCTGCTCTAGCACTAGCTTTTTAACCCCCTCCCAGCCCGTTATAGGTTGGCTACTTGGGAATAAGAGCACTGACAAACAGGATCCCATGTCAGCAGGCCTGCAGCTTTCTGTAACAGGGACTTTTGGCTGAAGATCTGGTACTTAGAGCATTAGGAAGGCTGTCCTACTAAATACGTCTTTTCTTAGCACATATGTCCTATTAAAGCTGGTGTACCACCTTGAGAACTGGCGCAATGCCGCGCTGACACATGGGCATGGTGGTACACTCTGTATAAGCTTGAAATGTGCTTGCCGAGGGTAGGATTCCAAGCCTGGGACACTGCAATGATATTTTTGGCTGCCATCCTCACAGGGAAAATCCAGAGCCAATGTTTTCTATGCTCACTAACCCCCAGCACTCTGTTTTAGGCATCTCATGTCTGATTACCAGCGATAGCAAGACTTAGGCAATTCCAGCTTACCTCAATGTCCCCGAGCAGTGTTTCTGCCAATGCAGAAAATCTGAGCAATAGTTCTAGCCCCCTCCCCATGCTGGGGGCTGGTCTGCAACACCTGGGACAGCATACACCAGCGATCTGCAGTGACAGCTGCCTTTCACTGTTGGGAATTCAACAATAAACAACATTTATACAGCCAAAAGCAACCAGCTCTGAGGAAGGAAGGAAGGAAGAGAGAGGTCAGTTCCAGTTGTGAAGCCCTGCCCATGGGAAGAGGGACATGGGGATTTAGGTCTGACAGAAGTTTCCAGACCATTGCCTGTATTGCTCATTTTCTGCAGAATTATCCATGAGGAAATTTGCACCGTTTGAACTTGACCAGTGGTAAGAGGTTGCACTGCTGGGAGGGAGCACAACCTGTCCGAATGGCCTCTCCTCTGTCACTCCTGTCCCAAACAGCAACCAGCTAAACCACCCCACCCGTTGCATCGGAATTCCAACCCAGGCATGCATATCACTTGCTTTAGGGTGGAGAGCTCGCCCTGTACTTTGGGTTTCCAAATCAGTGTCTGTCTTGCAGATGGCAATCACTTCTCCTACTGTCTCTGTAGGGTTCTCCCATTCTAAGTGCGAAGTGGCAGCACAGTAGCTTTGGAGAGGTTTATCCAAGTTGTGACAAGCCCTTCTCCTGCTCCTGGGAGGTTTTAGAAGCAGAAGGATGGCTTTTCTTTACAGCAAAAAAATATATGCAAAATCTTGACATATGCGAAAGAGTGACATCATGGGCCAAATTAGCAACTGGTACAAACCACCACTGCTCTGCTTACTTCAGTGGAACTGTTACCCGTCTGCCCCAGTTGCGTGTTTGTCCTAGGCCCAGTGTACGGCAGGAACACCCCTCTTGCACAGGCACCCGCACTATTCAGACAGCCTGAGGGGCCTGGGTGTCCATCACAACCCATCTCCCAGCCCCGGGTGAGGGCAGGAGCCAAGCCCCTGCTGTTGTTCGTGCTCAGGACCTGCACTAGGACAGACACCCGAGCCTGCGGGATGGAAATTCACTGCAGCACACGGCGGCCTCGTCCCTTGGTCTGGCCGGTGGTAGGAGCAAAAAACCTGAGGGCGTTTGCTGCGCAATCTAGTTACCAAAGCCCAGGAGCCAAACAACGAGTTAGCCTAGAGAAAAAGCTCTCTCTTCCATGCCTTACAGACATATGTATCTGCTTTGTCTTCCTTACCTCTTTCATTTTGTTAAAATAAAATAGCATTAAGGGCAAACCACAAAGGAGAGGGATGCGTAAAAGTTCTACTTTATAAGTACACCAACATAAAAGCTAAATGCAATTACTCATGTACAGTTACCTCAGATCCTACTGACAGAACTCAGAGACGTATATACATTTTAGTATCTGATATTTTTTTTCTTATCACAAGCAATGCAACTGACTTTTACAACCTATTTGCAACCACTGAAATTCTTGATTGTAAGAGCTGTTGTATAGCAGAACTGCCCCTTCTGACCAGGCAGTTAGGTTAATTGCTAGCAGCAAACGAGGAGGTGCTGTGAGGGACCCCTGCAGACAGACACCCCGAGAGTCAGGGTGCTGAGGACAGAGTGGCCTGTAGCAGCACGCCAGCTCATTTAGGCAGCGCGGCGGTCGGTAATTAGAGAGCAGGCGCACTCAGCACCCCACGTCCTGATAAAGCCAGCTCCATACGTGCTGCCAAGAAAGCGACACGATGTGCAGCGCGATGATGGAGCCAGGGGAGCTGCACTGAAACTGCCGCCAATGCCCCTGGAGGGAAGTCCTGGTCAAGAGCTGGGAGGCAAACAGGGACCTGCCGAAGGATTTGTATCTCACCGCCGCCCGGAGGGCAACGCAACCAGCATTTGCAAGTAGCGGTGACTCTGCTGCTCACTCGTGTGATTCTGGGTGGTGTTCTCATACCGAGCTCCGCTATTGCCATGAAAAGCCCAGGTTAGGTCCATGTAAATAGTCAGGGAGTCACGTGTGCCTGGATTTATCTGCTGGGATTCTCTACAAAGTCTTGTGTGCCCTTATCTGATTTCTCATCTTATGCTGTAGCTGTTACAGATCCAGTAATTAGAAATACTACAGCCATTTCCATCCACTCTTTTGATGAACTGCTTAGGACTGCCTCTGACACACTGAGATTCTGCACACACACACACTCCATGTTAAGAGCATTAAATTAACCCTTTAGAAATACCGTTTCCCACTTTGTGAGCATCGGCAGCCTACTAACAGATGCAGAATATATTGCTACTTCTTCTGTGAGAAATGTGTAGACTGATGGGGAAAATCATTAAAGTTGAAGCTAGGAAAGGCTAATTAGATAATCCAACCCTCCTCCCAGTGTATGTCAGTTTATATTAATAATGCAATACATTATTACGGCTATCCCTACTTTTTTAATGTCATCTTTATGAAGGAGAATTGGTTTCCTTACCTCAAATTCAGACGACCTCAGGAATTTGCTTTTTTAGAATTCAAGGCAGGTCAGTCAAAATGGATCTTTTCCACAGTCTTTGTATTCTCATGGCAGAGCCACAGCTCCACCTCATCAGGCCTCAAGTTTCAGGAAGAGCAGCAGCAGATCCCCGAAAGATGACCTTTTAGACCCTTTATAATGTGAGAAGCATACAATTAATAACATGCAAACTACTTCCAGGGGGTATGTCAAGAAATTTCAGCCCCACCACCTTTTTTCCTGTTGTAAAGAGAGGTTTGATCTCCCTCTCTCAACAGGAGCAATCACCTTCACCATTGCTGGGCCTTCGGTTCGCGTCTATGAATTAAGACAGTATTAACAGAGGCTCTGGGGAGTTTCCAAGGCACATGGAGGTCTTCAGGTGAAAAACCTGAGATAGAAATGCTAATCTTTATTTGTGTTCTCTACAGTTTCTAATGTTTGGTTTTCTGCGTCATTGGAAAATGAGCCTTTTCTCTATCTTCTATCTCGGCCATTCAAGACCGACACCTCTTAGAGCAGTTCTTGGACTTGAATGTTTAGCTACTGCCTGGAGAGAAGTCAATGATCTGAGAAAGCCTGAGGACTTCACTCACACTGCACATTGGCGTAAACAGGAACTAATTTTACTCAAGCCCAAGAAAACAGTAAAAAGATTATTTTTTTTAACCGAAGGGCTCATATAGTCATTTCTTCCCTCAGAGCTGTTACCTGTCCTGCCTCCCAGTGGTGCTAAGGCTTGGGCAGCCCAGGAAATCTCACAGAAGCCACCATCCTTCACCTCTCTCCCAGCAAAACCAGCCACAACACTGACAAACGCAAGCTGTCCAGGTGTGCTCTGCTGAAACACCTTCTTCCTAAACAAGGTTTCAAGTGTATTAACGCAGGGCTATGAAAATCTGGGAAAAAAGTGACCTTTGTGGTTTCCTCCAAATAATGTCCCCAAATAAAATCCTTCAGCAAAAATCCCGGTTCTTGAATAAAACATGCTACATTAAAAGAAGCACAATTATTTTTAAGTTGGCGTTTTTTGTGCAGCCAGAGAGTTTAGCTGCCTCCTGGCTATAGCAAAGCCAAGATTTGTAAGGGGCAAGTCATCTCCTTTCTCTGTTGTCCGGCTGCAGAAAGCTGCCTGGAGGCCCTGGCAGGTCCTCGGCACAGCAAATAACAGCATCACTCTGGATGGGATGGACGATTAGGCTCCAGCCCCACGGGGTGATTGGCAGGATATGGCATAAATCCCATCAGCTCAAGCTGAGGCATTTAGATATTAGTGCTTAATGAGCTGTTTGGTTCCATTTAGTTTCGTATTGCTTTTAAGTATTTCTGTGCGTTCAACCAAAGAAAATTGCAATAGCACAATTTATTAAATGAACTTCTCAAAGAATCTTAAAGCACAGGAATACCGTAGCAATGAGCACTGCAGCAATAACATTTGAGAATGTAAAGGAAACTTGTAAGTATTTCAACAGAATTTTCATTAGTGTGACTGCAGCGTGAAAATTAATCAGTCATCTGTATGTTAGTTGAATTATCTTTATAAACAGTTCATTTGCAGACTGAGGAAAGCGGGATGCATACCATGCAATCCGTGATATGTAAAAGAGATCCGAAATATTTCCCGTCTGTTTTCCCACACTGTTTGTCTAACTTAAACCCAAGCTGCAAGTGCATTTGTGTATCATCGATAATACTAGCCATAAACGCAGCCTGTGTGTCTGCCTGGCAATGAGATTACAGCAGAAATATATATGAATGAACGTGGAGTGGGGCCAGCACACAGTGCTCTGGACGTGCTGCACTGGGAGGTAGGAGTTGGGGGTTCACCCCCGTGGGCAGCGCAGCCCCCCAGCCCCTCACTTGCTCCCAGCAGCGGGATGGGGGAGAACCAGAAGCGTAAAAGGGCCAAAACTGGTGGGGTGAGTTTAATAGGGAGTTTAATAGGTAAAGCAAAGCTCCTTCTCTCCTCCCCACCGCAGGCGTTCACCCCCCAGGACAGCCGGGCTCCATCACGCCCAACGGTGGCTGGGGAAGACAAACGCCATCGCCCCAAACATCCCCTTCCTGCTCCTTCCCAGCTTCCACTGGGAACGTGATGGTGATGCCGTGTGGTCGGGACATCCCTCGGGCAGGGGTCCCAGCTGGGCCCTCTCCCGGCCCCTGCTGGTGGGGCAGGGTGAGGAGCAGAGAAGACCTTGGGGCTGTGCAAGCCCTGCTCAGGAAAAGCTATAACATCCCTGTGTTATCAACACTGCTGAGGTCACAAACCTTTACCCAGACACTGGAGATGAAGATGATTTGTGAGACACGGTATCTCTCTTCAAAACACAGATTCAGAACCTTCTAATAATTATAGAATCATAGAATACTTTGGGTGGGAAGGGACCTTAAAGCCCACCCAGTGTCACCCCCTGCCCTGGGCAGGGACACCTCCCATCAGACCAGGTTGCTCCAAGCCCCTTCCAACCTGGCCTTGAACCCCTCCAGGGATGGGGCAGCCACAGCTTCTCCGGGCAACCTGGGCCAGGCTCTCACCACCCTCACACCAAAGAATTTCTTCCTCACATCTCATCTCAATCTCCCCTCTTTCAGTGTCAAACCCTTCCCCCTCATCCTACAGCTCCCCTCCCTGACCAAGAGTCCCTCCCCAGCTGTCCTGGAGCCCCTTGTGGGACTGGAAGGGGCTCTAAAGTCTGTACTTGAGGAGCCTTAATTGGAGATGGACCTCAGTGATTACTCACCCGCTCCTTTTCTAAGAGCTATCGCCAAACAACCTCATAACAGCAGGTTTTGTCAATCCCAAGCATTTTGTGCACATAGAAATAAGCACTTTGTGAGTATGTATCACAGGGATATCTGGTGATAGCTGTCATAACAACCACTATAACCTACACACTTCTGTAAGTGTATCCATAAGGCTGACAAAAGCCATCTAGATGTCTTGCTACTTCGGTTTAACATTACAAGAGAGTTCTGGCGTGGGATTGGAAAAAACAGTTACAAAAATCCATACACCAAAACACTCAGGGAAGCACTCACTGTAAGCCTTTCAAGGAGCTCAAAATGGCACTTCACCCTTGGCTGTAAAGTCCACATGGGACCCTTGGCCCAGCATCCTACCAGTCAGACACTCCAAGCACCAGGAACAAGGGAAGAAGAGGGAAGAAATGAAACAGAAAAGATATGAAGGGATCAGCTAGAGGAGCACTGGGAGGAGTGTAGTGAGCAAAAGGGTGAGTAGGAGGAAAATAAATCTGAGATGTAGGCGGGTGAGAGGTACATAAAGCCATGAAGATGATACCAGATTACAAAGTCGTGAGTCAAACACTGAAGCATGAAATAAGTCTACAAAGGGTATCCCAGATTCTTCCAATTCACACAAAAACTTCTGCAATTAACACTCTCTGCCAGAGATTTGTTACGCAAAATCAATATTCATCTCTGTGGGTTAAATAATGTTTGAAGAGTGAGTCATACAGCTGATGTATGGATGTGAGCCTGAGTGGTTCCACAGGTTCAAAATGTGCACAAAATATAATAAAGGAAAAGAGGGGGATTAAATATTGTGCAAAATATAAAAACTGAAATTGTTTTGAAAAGTCTCGCCCTGAAAAAGGAGGAATTCGTGTGGGTCATACTTACGTGCCAGATAGATGGGATTTTTCAGGATCTTGGCACTGTCTCCCACTGCACTGCAGTCAGCTCTCCACAACATGAAGTTACTTTCCTCCAGCCTTGTTTTTGACCCCTCAGTATCTGGTATTTGTGTACCTCGGAGCAGGGATGTCCTTCTCCTAAACGTGCCTGCAAAACAGGGGATAATAGAAATGATTTTTCTTTTAAAATGAGGGCCACGCACACAGACAGAGACTGAGACGGCCAGGCAGGGCCAGGGGCACGGGGTGGGCCGAGGCCAGGCTGGGACAGCAGCCCACTGAAAAGCAAGCCCTGCAACAAACAGAGCAAATTTAGGCTCTGGAGAGGAATCAGTTCAATCCACCCAACCTCTGAATTACACTCATGGACATTTCTTTCTTCATCAACCATACAGTGGGCTCACACACTTAACCTGGCGAACAAAAAACGGGCAAAAGCAGATTACGTGTGAAACCTGTGATGTTTTCTCTTGACTTAAAATTTTATCTGCACATACTATTTTTTTCTGTAAGTTTACACTCCCTTTACAGCATCTCCTAAACTTTGTGGCCTCATGGACAGCAGTCAACTCAATTTGCTCCCTAGACCACCAAATACTCGTATCTGCTATTATTCTTTTTATGTCTGATGTTTATGTGGGCTGTTTGCCTCTTGGGAACCACGGCCCCACGGGCCACCGCTGCAGTGCAAGCCAGAGCTTTTCCGAATGCCCTCCTGTATTAAATACAGCGTGGGGCTCCTCCAGCATTCCAAAGCTGCTCATCCTCTGTGCTGCTAAGAAAATCACTGAATTTTTTAGACAGATTTTGATACAGAAATTTGATTTCCTTTGTTAGGTGCTTTAGTGGGTATTTTGCTTCTCGTTCCAGAGTATTGCCTCCGTAGAAATCAAAGCGATTCAGGATTTCAGTCCGTATTTACATTTTCCCAATATCCTCCATCAGAGCTGCAGAGCCAGGGAGCACTCATTAATAACTAAGCACTTTGACTGAGAGACACTTGAAACTGGGATTAATTTTCCTAACCCGTACATGGCCTCTCGTGTCAGCTGCTCGATCCTTGCCCTGACAATGTGCAGGCTCAAAGCGGCATCATCATTAGCCGTATGGACCGGGACTGCAGGCCTCCGGGCTGGCTTCTGCCCGGTCCTCACCCTCTGGAGCTGCTGGCCCCGTCCCTGCTGACTCCAGACTGCGTGTATGCAGCACGGGAGACGCTTTACCCGTCCTGCAAGAGTGGAAATGCTGCACATTCACGCCAGTACCTTCTGGCAGGTATTTCTTCAGCGTTATTGCAGCACGTCCATCGTTTTACCTGAAAATAAGACTGAGGCTGTAATCAAGCCTACTAAAATAATAAACTACATAAGTTTAAGAAAATACAGTGGCTGCAGTGAGGAGAAAGTGCATTTGGCAGCCGCAAAGCCTGTCGTAGCACCAGCAGTGCTGAGGTGATGGCAGGGCGATGCTGCCGGGACTGGGGAAGGGCCGGGGAGGGCAGGAGCAGAACGAAGGGCCAGGTCTGTGCCTGAGCAAGTACAGGAACGGGCTGCAAAGCCACCAAACACCTTTGATGTGGCTCCCCAGAAAGACAGCAGAGGTGGCCGAAGCAGAGCTCACAAGGGCCGATTTCAAACAGGCCGCTTGGCTAACCCTAATCTCCTCCATCACACCTTGCCGAGGAGCTGTTGCACAGACAGCTCCTCCTCCTTCCCCTCATAATCACTTGGGAATGGCTCTGAGACAAGTCAGGACTTTCTGCCCGATCTGTTCTTGGCAGAGCAGCGAGGTGTTTCGTGCAAGGACTGCGCCGCCCAGCTCTCCGCTTCCAAACACAGAGTGGTAGCTGGGGCTCCCTCCACGAGCACGCTCTGCTTGCTCAGGAGCAAACCAAAGCACAACTAGAGGGGTCTTTTGACAGATAAAACATCTCCAGCCGTTTTCACTTATTCATGCTGCTCTAGGTATTTACGTTTCTTGCCTGGGACATAACATTTCCAGTGGAAATCTGGGGGAGATGAACTACCCTGAAAGCCTTGCAGGATTTTATGTAAATATTTTCAGACTGGATTTGAACAGCCTTTTCTCCTCCACAGAGTCAATTAGTAAGTACAGGATAGTGAAGTGTAGTAAAGGATGATTCTAAAAGGAACATGGAATTACCACCTATTTGAGTTTAGTGATATAAGCCGGAAGGCTGATCGTGAAATTGTAAGCCGTGGAGAATGATAAACAAGCTTAGGCCAGATTTTATGGCTTTGCTAGGAGGAGCTGAACTTCAGCTTACTTGTGCAGCCACTCGGGATCCACCGACGTCCCGGCCACGTGCTGGTATGGTGTCACGTAAAATCAGTGTGAGCCCCTTCAGCGCCTGGGTTGAGGGTATGGGTCTCTGTTCTGAACCCAGCGCTAACCTCTGAGATAAAGCCTTTCTCTCTTTTCACCACCAAGGGCACAGGAAAAAGCGTAAGCTGGGCACAGCCAGGACAACAAGCAGCAGTTTTGTGAAACAAGACGAAGTATTAAAAGCATTGTGTCCTGAGCTATTCACTCCCTGTTCTTGAGTCCAGTGAGCACTCCCCGTGGTGCAAATATTAATGCACTAGAACCATAAACCCAGGAGAACTACGAGTAAAACTCCTCTGGTATTTTCAAAGATGAAACATTGTGTGCTGCAGGAGAGACAAGGTGTCAGCTCTGTTTGAAAAGGAGACTAGGGAGGTTTATCTTTCCGGATGAAATTCAGTCCTGACTGGCTAAACGTCATGTGGAGACTGTTCTCCTGGCGTTTCTGTATTCATCTCCATCTGGTGTGCTTGGAAGAAGAGCCAGAAGAATGCAGGGAGTGACACCTCTTCCTGCCAGAAGACCCTCCAGGTAGCAGATAATGCCAATGGCAGGACGTGCTCTTCAGGGAGGGGATCACGTACCTCCTTGACTCAAACAACCTTCAGAAGAGCAAGTTCCTCCTCTGACACAGAAAGATCTGTAGATAAATCTTCATCAGCATGGAAGACCTATAAATCCATTAGAAATACTGAGTCTTAAGCTGCCTAAGGGTCATCAGGTTTGCACTTGTGTACCAGAGAAAGATTTTTTTGCTCGTCTGTTGTTTAAATTCTGAACACAGCCTTTTCTGCTGACACTTACAGGGATCTGGCAGAGGGAAGCTGGGGACAGCACGTCTCAATCCACTGAAGTCAGGCTCTTCAGAGCTCCTCTGCTGAGACAACAATTCTGAGAGCAAGATGGTTGCCATTTACATGCTGCCAAAAGAATAGAAAATAGTAAGAGACACATGAAATGTTTACCTCATTATTTCCTTACTGGTTATTTCCAGTGACTTGCAGCTCCAAGGCTTTCCAGCGGCATGCCGGGCTCTCCAGTTGGGCAGCATCCCTATGGCAGCAGAGCCTGAACTTTCCAGGAAAGAAATACAGGACCTGGGAGGACTCTGTGAGGCAAACACTATCTGCAGGAATGTCAATCAGCTCGAACCTAAGTGACTCGATTACCTGAGGATACAGGCTGAACACTACAGAGAACCCGATTCTCAGCCTCCCCAAGCAAGAGTCAGGAATAATTCTCCAGAGATGCGTTAAATTATTCTAGAATACGTCTTATAATGTGGCATTTGTGTAAGCCTTCGCAGTTAATTTTCTTGCTGAGTGGGAGGAGGATTAGTAAAGAGAGAAAAAAGACATTAGTTAAGGTATTGAATCTTTGGTGGTGTCAAAACCTGAAGTATGCGTAGCTCTGTAAATGGCCATACCTCTTTACAGAGTCAACACAGATTTCTTTATTGTATACCTATGATCTTCTGTCTCATAAAGCTGGTCAGTCATATGAACTGTTTTTAAATGATATTAAATTAAAATATTGGGTTTTTTAAAATTAAAATATATAAAAACCTGTAGTTTTACCCACCCATTGCAAGCACCTGAACAAAAGCTCTCCACCTTCAAAGCAAACAAATGGAGCCCTCCCATTTTCCAGAACCCCTCATCCTTCTTTAAAATTGTGAATGAAAATAAGTTTTCTTGATGTCATGTTGCACCAAGGCAATGGTAAGGTAGGTTTCGCCCTCCAGGAGCACCCCAATTGCTGGTGCAGCCCTGCCAGATGATGAGCTGAACACCAGAGACGGTCTGGTGTCTCTGAGCAGCAGCAGTAGCTGAAATAATTAAAATAAATCCACCTTTGAAGCAAGCTCAGTCAATAGATGCTAACTCACCACATCTAATCGTTCCATGCTTCCTCCTGTGAAGCTTGGAATAAAAGGGTCTCTTTCCAAGACACTGTATTTAAGCAAATCAACAAAGAGAAAAAGAGAAAGCATGCTTATGTGGGTGCACACATATAACATAAATATATCATTGAATATTTTTTTGTGCAAATAGCAGCACTTTTGGAGAAGCTGCAAAAATTTAATGCAGATGTGTCTACATTAAAATTGCTGACATTTTTAATAGAACACAACACATAAAGCATAATTCACATTTACCAGAAGTCCAGCACTTTGGCATTTCTACTTTGCTTACTTTGGGAGTTTAATCAAATGAACGCTATCAACTCTAACATCATAAATCAGCCATTTTAAGAAGTAATGGGGGCTTAAAGTAACATGAGTGAATGAATTTCTAGTTAGCTCATGCTTCTCTGCATATTAAGTCTTGAACTTACTCCAAATGCCTATCGGAAAAAAAAAAAGTCAAAGGGAGATACATTTTTACTGTGTAGATGTCTGATAATAATGAATTCTCATTTATTAAAGCACTAAATATGTGATTCTCTCTGCTTTGCAGCTCACGAGCACCCTGAAAAATTCCAGTGTTCAGAGACAACATAAAAACGAGCCAGCTATGGAAGATGCCACGCTGTAGCACTGTGTACAAAGGCTCCAACACCATCTCCAACCCATATGAAAATGCAGACGAGCCCAGATGTGACAGTCCAAATTCTCCTACTTCTAAGGGATGGGCTAAGGATTACAACAGTGAGCAGAGCACCCCAAGCCCCAACTGCTGTTAGCACAGCTGATTGGCAAGTACAACCTCTCCCTCCCCTCAACATGTCTTTAATCTTTCCCATGGCTCAGGGAACTTAACGTGAGCTCTGCTGTGTGACTTCTTTTCTGGAATACTTTCCCCTTAGATTCAGGCTTCAAGCCATGTCTATAGGGAACAGCATTTTAAGCTCCATGAAGCACCTTTCTGTAGAGACATGGTACACAGAAAGAGGAAAAAGACCCAAATAATTTACTTTCACTATGCATGAAGTTTAGTCGATCACGTCAGTACTTCCTGTCCTGTTATACATTAGCGAAGACTGAACAGATTTTTTGACTAGTTAAATGGATGCAAACTTGCCATGACTGCTTGAAATCATCCGAACGCATGCTCTCCGCTGGCTAATTGCTAACCAGCACAAAACACAGTGCCCACCACCCTGCTGACTCTCCTTCTACGTACACGTGTTAAAGTTATGCACACAGTGCAGTACCCACAAAAAATGATACACAGCCTGCAAAAGAACCACAGAAGCTAAAAGACAGGAAAAGAAGGATGCCATGGCCAGTTTTTTAGAAAGACTATATGTGGCCGCTTTATTGTAAAGCCTCTAAAATATATATAGCCATGGCTGCTGATACAAGCCCACTCAGTAAATGTTACATAAAATGACTCTGGAGAGGTTGCTAAAAGCAGTAACTTCCCTTAAAAACAAACAAACTGACTCACTTTCACATGGCATGTCTTTGGTAAAACGGCGAGATGCTGCTATGTCCTGGATAAACACCGTCACTCTGAGAGACACCCGCATCCCGGCCCCGGGGCGGAACCACGTGGGTGATGCTGCCCTCGGTACCACCGACCCAGGCTGGCCTCGGGCACAGCGGGGGTTCCTCACCCCTTGCCCAGCGCCCACCTCTCCAGGGAGCTCTTGCTAGAAGTCTCAGTGATGATATGACCTATCACACAGAGCTGGATGCGCTCCTTACAAACTCTTCTTGAGACAGAAAAAAAATCCCCATAACCTACTATTGCTTTCACGCCTTAGACCTGCGGTAGCCTGTCCAGACACGCCAGGCTGCGCGGCAAGAGAGCAATTGTAGGGTACGAGCCCATGACATAATAATCCATTAAGAGCATCTGGATGCGTAGCCTGCAGCCACAATCATTTGTCCTTGGTATTCTTCTACTTTATTCTCCATAATCGCATTCAATGCCTGCCACAGTGTGCGGCAGCATTTAAGTCACTAAAATTACTTTACTAGAACATATCTCTTGGAATTGCTTTAAGGGTTATTTAATGTTTGTACAATACTTTGAATTTGTAAGTAATATTATTGCTTTAATACCTTTCTTTCTCCTGGGGAATTCCATTGTTACGGTGAATTTTCATGCAATTATCACTAAAATTGCCTGGCAGACTAGTTTCTCCCATGTTTCTAGCAGGGCAGCGAGTCAGGAGTATACTAATAACCAATGTATTCTATCTGGGGTAACAGTCCTAAGGAAACCCCGCACAAAGGACTCGATGAATAATGTTACAGTAATTTCTGCTCATAGAAGTGCCTCCAACAGTAGCTGCAGGGAAGCACAAGATGGATCCCCTTTGTAAGCTCCATAAAATAATAGCAGGGTTTTGTTGCTGCTTCAGTCAAGCCAACATACATTACCTTCTCTCAGCAAGTATGAAAGCAGCAAATTACCCAAAATGTGCTCAGTTTTGTGCACCCAACAACGCGGGTCACAAAGTCAATAATATACAAAAACAATTGCTCAGAGATGAACAATGAAATACATTACGCGTAAGCTAAACAAGAATAATGCTCCCTCCAGGAAAGACACATCAAAATCACAAAGGACAGCTTGCTGCACAGATTGCAGGGAAGAAAAGGGACAGTCAGAAAATACCGAATTTTGATTTGTGGAAACACAGACTCACAGGGGGAAAAAAATAGAAAAAATCCTTCTACAATAAAAAACCCCCAAAAAGGGCAGACTTCCTAAGTGTACTTTGACAGTAAAATTTTGGTTTTCAAAAGTGACCAGAGATCAGTTCTGTAAGAAAATCCAAGGCCTAGGGTAAAACCTGAAGTCCGTAACACAAGACTACTGCATTCACATCTTTTCTGTTTCTACCCAGCTGAACAAACAGCGGCGCTCACACAAGGCAGGGGCTGCGCAGCCGGTCCTCGGAAAGAGCAAATCTGTCAGCAAAACTCCAGTCCCACTGAAATACCAAACGGGAAGCCAAGTAGGAATGAAGCTCCTGAATACTTGCATGGTTCCAGCACAAAATCATTTCAGCTCTGCTGGGAGAACAAAAAAAAAAAGAAGAAAAAAAAAGAAAAATAAGTTATCTTTCACGAAAAGTGTAAATACTGAATTATGCACCTGCATGGCAAAACCCCCAAAGGCCCAAACCGGGTCCCATCAGGGTGCAGGAATAACAGATGCATCCCATCTCCGGAGGGGTCTGGCGGTGGCTGGGGCAGGGTTCTCCCTGCTTTCCTTCTCTTTCTCTTTGCACAGCCCTCTCCCCTGGCGAGCTGGCAGAGGCAAAGCCCAACGGTGGTCATGGGCAAATTCCCCCCATCAGAAAGGAAATATGATGAGAACCTGCCCAGAAATTGGGTCACTCGCTTTGCAGTTCCTCGTCCTTATCCAAGAGCCCTTCGTTTCCAGGTATTTCGGTGAGAGCGTGAGTATATCCTACTATTCTGAATTTAGCATTGAAACCAACATCATTCGTAATTTCACAGGCTTCAGCAGCTCACAGAGCACTGCAACAGCTGAAGCTAAGTCTGAAATTTATCCAAACCATGCAGGATTTCCATTCCCTTCTGCCTCCCTCTGTCACAATAATCTTAAGTGACAGTAAATATAGCTAATGCTTTAAAAGCATTATTTTAAAACTTCACAGCCAACATTCTCCAAAGCGTGCAATGAAGATAGCTGTCTTGAGTTTTAGATCTTTTGTTCAAGCCTGTACTTAGTGAGACTGAATCTCCAGGCAGTTCAGTACCTTTCCCCTGAAAAGTCTGGCTTCCTCTAAGTGTCTTAACATTGAGTTCATTAAAACCTTCAAAGCAAATAACAATTATTTGCCAAAGCGCCTTAACACGACAATTGGATCTTACTGCAAATCCAGTTCCAGAGGACCAAATTTTGACACATCATGTCTGTCATCCCACTCATTCAAGAAATACCAAGGTTTATGCTGCATAAATCCAAGCTGCTGGTCAAGTGGGTGCCCCCACCTTCCCTCTCCTTGGCTCTGCTCGTTCCTACCAGCCCGTTACACTGGGGCACCCTTCGGGCAGCCCTGTGATAAGCCATGATAGGCAACCGATCCAGCTGAAGCTTTTTTCTTGGGGTGGAGAGATGAAATTCGCTTTCAGCATGGTCATTCAGTGGATCCAGTGCGACCGCACGGATGCACAAACCCTCCGTTATGAAGGAGACGGGCAGAGCCGGGGCCAGCGGAGGGAAAGGGGGCTGCAGAAATGCCGGTGTGACCCTGGCTCTGGAGCACACTGTGCTTCCTGAGGAGCCACAGCATCCCAGGAGTCACCAAACCTGCCAGCGCCCGACTGTGGCACCCAGCGCCGATGGCAGCGTTTCAGCGGTGTGGTCCTCCATCTACGGGCCAGAGGCAGCAACAGCACCCGCACGGGAGGCTGCGATGACATTAAACACCATTGCCTTTAGCAGCCAACACCATCACTGGAGACTTAGAAAACAGGTGGATCAAGGGTTCCTTCTGTGTCTGCCAGAAACACTAAGTCCTGATTTCACAGTTTCCCTTTGGGAAAAAGCTGCCCTCCTCACGTGAGCATCACCAGCTCACTTGACTGGGAAGAGATCTTCTTCACAGAAGCAGCAATGTCTGTAAAATCCATGTGCATGCATTATTGCTTATCCTGTTAATCAGACTTTCATTTTTACTGTATCGAGCTTTGGGGGGAAAAAAAACCCAACCCAACCCAAAAAAATCTTGCAAAATGTAAGACTTCCGTTATTAGGAGATTTCTTAAGGTTGTGGCACAAAATGACACCACTCCTTTTCTTGATTTTAGTGACTAACATTCCATCTGAAATCACATTCCTATTTGAAGAGACATGAAGGCATGGGTACTCTTATGCCCTGAGAATTATCTCTAGAGTTCTGTCTACTATTGATTTGTTGGTTCCTTCACTTTTAAATATTGACTTTACAATATTGAATCTTCCAAAGCTGAGGAAGTAAAAGGTCTGGACTCAGGCCCTTTGACACTCAAACAGGGCTTTAACCTAGGAAGACCTCTACTCTATCAATTTTGCCTGAAAGCTTTTAATTTAAATAGTGAAAAAAAGCAGAAAGAAGGAAACAAAATCATAAATATTACAAGTGCCTTACTTCCAACGTTAGCTCTGAGGAAGAAATGGTTCAACGCTGCCTATCTTCTGCTTCAACCCACCGAGCTATGGACTAATGCAACCTGCAGTCAGGAGGAGCAAAAAAGGAGTTATATGTAAAAAGCATATGGCGTAAGGAGACGGACTGCTTTGGGGAGCGCAAGCCTTTCTTCAGGTCTGAAAGAGAACCAGCAAACACCAAACTAATTACAGGACAGAAACACCCACTCTCAGCTTAATTTATAGTTTAGGTAGTTGGGTTAAGCCCTGTAAATTTTTCCCAAGCTGCACTTGGCCTGCAGAATTCTGGATCTGGTTCAGAACTGAGGAAGTGCTCACGCACCCGAAAAGCTGACCCTTCTTCAGATACAGAAGTTGCTATTAAAGGAAGATATTACCTTTGTACAAGCCTTCCTCTTCCTTAGTGCTTTAGCGATTAGAGCTATAAAGTTATTGTTATTACAGGATGGGTACAATTATATTTCTCACGTTTATCACTACATCACTTTGGAGGGGCTGATGCTGACTGGTGCCATCACAAAGTGTGCCTTGTGATTCAGCCCGAATCTCTGCCATGCCAGATAGAAGCCACTTGGAAAATATAACCTAAGAGTAGAAGTTTCTTAGTCAAGTTATCAGAGCAGGTCTGAGTGAAAAAAAAAAAACAACCAACCAACCAACCTAAACCCATGCATTTTGGATGCAATTGTTGCATACAGAAAAACACGTCTTTCCACGAAGCTTTGATGAAGAATGGTCACTGAAAAAAAACTCCTCTCTTTGGAAAATGCTACAGCCAAATCTTCATCTACGTCAGGAATACTTTAAATCAGGATATTTTAAATCAATTTAGATTAACCTTCATAAGCACCAAAAAAAAACATCCAACCTGTCCAAAGCTGCCAGTGAAGCTACAACATAAAGTTAAACCTCAATCTAGGAATCCTGCAATTCTACGTTTTCAAAACAGGCAGATGAGTGCACCTTTCACACATTTTAATCAACACAGAAACACATGATTATTTTAGCATATGGTGTTGTCACAGTAATTTCAAAATTACTGTCTAAATTACTTTTGCTTCCAGATTAGCTAAAAGATATAGATAACTTTTTTTTTTCCCCTGTTTGGGTTAATTGGCAGAGAAAGCAATGCAGAAATGAACAGGAAAAAGACTGTTTCCCAGCGCAGCCTGGGAACCAAAGAGGATCCAGTCTGGAAATTCCAGCAGCTTGGAGTCAGGCTGTCAGAGGCATCTACAGCCTTGGGACCCCCCAGGACATCGACAGGGCTTGGGTGCATCGTCCTTCCCGGAACGCGGCAAGAAGGAGTCCTACCAGCTGATGGCAAAGAGATCTATCTCCAAAGATGAAGTCTGGCACAGAAATAATTGGCCATTTCACAAACTTACAGTTGGTCTTTGTTTAATAAAGCCAGTCAAAGTAAACTGAGACTGTGCCGGGATCCGGGATGACATGACTCCGTTAGGTGTTTAATCCCTGATGGTAAGTGATGTCCTTCTCGGCCCCCTAAAGAGCTTCTAGATGAAAGGCAGGTTTCTAGAATGGAGTTTTATAGAAAACATGAATAGAAAGAAAAGCCACATCATTCCCTGTTTTCTGCATATTAGGAAAAGATTCAAAAAAGAATGTGAATAAATATGTATCACAGAACTGCTTGAATATATAATTGCTGACGTATAACTCTTGCTAAATAGGAACAACTATTTGTGTTAGGTTCAAGTCAAGTGCCCATCAATATCTGGAACAACTAGATCTCAGGAAGAGTGAACCCTGCCTGGACACTGGGCTCAGCTATTTAAAACAAGACCTGCTCATTGCTTTAAAACAAACCCCAACATTAAAAATGAGAACCAAGGGTTGCTATTGTAATACTGTATCTTATTTTATACAGCTCATTCTGAAAAGGATGATCAAAATAAAAGATAGCTTTTGGTTTTGAGAGCCTAGACCAATATTCAGCAAGTTTTGGGTGCGATTTCAAGTTTAGCCACAAACTGCCAGTATGCTTTGAAGAAAAAGAAAACCGGTATCTGTGTCTTTTTTTTCCCCCTACACAAAATGTGGCCACAATTCCCATTTCTCAAAAAAAGAAATAATGCCTGAAGCTCTAAGACATGCTGGTGATGAGGATTACTGCGAAACCAAACAAACTTGGGTTATGCAACTTTATATTCACCCTGGGGGTTGTACGGAAATCTGCAGGAGATTGATGGGAAAAATAACAGCCTGCCTGGCAGATTCAAAATACTGCCGTACCTGGGCTTGTTTTCAGTTCGCTTATCTCGAAGCGATTCTGTTTATTAAAAACAAACTTGCTTTCCATCCACCAGGAATTAACAGAAGCCAGGGTTAACTTCTCCAGGCAACAGCAGCTCCTCTCGCAAGGCTTTGAAGGACGCACCGGCTCGTTACGGAAGGTTCATCCTTTGGCAGGATGTTCCCTTGTTCCCTCTTCTCCCTCTCCTAAAAACTCCGCAGGAACAGGGACACAAGAACCACTTCTGCTCCAGTCCTCCTGACTTCCCAGGAAATCTCAGCTCTGATGTGGTGAGTCCCAAACGCTGACAAAACGGGGCAAACGGGAACCGTGAGTAGAGGGAGGGAAAGAGAGAAGGAGCAACAGTGCAGAAACGAGGGCATTTTTGACTAGAGCACGTTGCTGGTTTGGGGCAAAGGGGCCTGAGTGAAAGACGGGATTGAGGGACAAGGGAGAGGAAGGAAGTACACAGGAGAAAAATCCAGCAACAGACCAAGATGAGGGGCTGTGAGAGGCAGCAGTGGAAGTTTGTTCATCCTGCCGGCGATTTACAGAATGGCTGCTGCATTTCCCTCAAGCACAGACCAGCACTGTGTTATGTGTGAAAAGTAGTATTTGGACAGGGCCATTAGTCACTGCTATAGCAATTAATCACTGTTAAGGGGCCTTTTTATCTCTAATAACCTTCTTCCTGAAAGGGCGTCATGCAAATCTCGCATACAGCTACCTAATGAAAACTGATCTAGAAACCAAACATTCAGCCCTGGACATGAATTAACTTCCTGGACAGAACTGGAATTGTCAAAGGCATAAGTAAACCTCTGCTGCTTTGTTAAGCCAGAATGTTACTGATTTTTAATTAACCTCGGTTTTACTCCCGTGGGAGGAATTTGAGGCAGGTAGCAAAAGAGAAAGGTGCTGAAAGACACAGCTTTGGAAGCCAGCATCGCATTTTAGGTCTAGGAAAAAAAAAAAGTCTATTTCAACAAGACTTTTTCTGGCACAGGAAAATTGAGTATTGTTGCTACTGAAAAATAAGCCAAGCAATCTCTCATATCTGTCGATCCAAAACAAAGATCACTTTTATTACAGAGCAGCATCCACAAGTGGGCAGGTTCTATTCCTGCAACAGCTACTCACAAATTAATAGCTAAATCTCAGCCAGGTTCTCCCATATGTATAATGATCAAACACTGTTATTAGCTGAGCCTGCAGCAGGAGATCAAAAGCTATGATAGTCTGATGGTGTATTGATTAAAAACTGCAAGATACCAACCTTTTCCTTATTTCCCCCTGCTTGTCTACCTGTTCAATAAGATGACTAGTGTCGATGCCAAACCCAGGACGTACTTTAAGGCAGAAACTGCATTTCTCATTTCACGAATAGAAGAAATTCTACTCATTTTTGTAATATGACGAGTTACAAAGGTGCAACACATCGAATGCCGGTATGGCCACAGCCACATGGAAGCTGGTCTAGTTGGGGGTGTCCCTGCTGACTGCGGGGAGGTTGGACTAGATTCGGCCTGGACGATTCTATGATAAGCCGTTTCTTGGATACAGTCCCTTGAATCTCACTGTGTTTGCACGTGGATAACAGCCTCTTCAGGAGAGGGTCTGGGTAAGGGGGAGCAAACCAGATGCCTTCCAGGGAATCCTCCTTACTCGCTAAAAGACAAGGGGATTTTGCATTACTAAAATATTCTGATGTATGAAGAAGCTTTTCATTCCACTTAGGTTTGATCAATATGGAAAGTTTCAGCCCAAGGGGCTGGTTTTAAAATGGATGACAACATTGGAAAGCACTAGCTGCAGCTTTGACGCTATCTTCTGTGGGTAAGAAGTGGACCTGGAATACAGCAGCTGGTTCATGAGGGGAAATTAACCCAAACCATGCAAACTGACAGCATAGCAAAGACACCAGAGCTGTACTTGGGGTGCATGTAAACCAGCATTGCTGCACAGATATCACTTCCTCCCAGTTTTGAGCACCTTCCCCAACTGTTTTCCTCCACCACTGTCCCACTGTCCCCATTCAATACAAACGTTTGAGTTCACGGGGAATCTGACCAAACTGTAGGTCCTGCAGAACTCACCAACAGTGCTGACACAAAGCAGAACAGAGAGACAACAAGAACGGAGCCAAACACCACGAAGGGTTATGATGATACCATAACAATCAGCTTTTACCCTGTCTTTAACGAGATACAGTACTGTGGATGCTGGCAGATGAGCCTCAGTTCCCATTATTGTAGCCAGCTTCAAAAAGGAGCTGCCAGGAGGGGTGTAGCAAAACAAATCCAGGAACAGAATGCTGTGGAATGATTTTCAGTAAAGTTTTGGAGGTTCCACTTATACAAAAAAAGTCAAATAAAAAAAATAAATAAAGTTTTACTTAAAAGAAAATAAAGAAGCTGGGCTGGTTTAGAAAGAAAACATGGCAGAAGCCCATGTTTAACTTAGAGCAGCCAGCCACTGAGGAAAAAAATGGAAAGCATTATTGCAGAAAGCACATTAAACACTAGAGCATTTGGCTTATGTTACAGTTCCCATCATCACTTTGAGAGATAGCTAATATGTTCCATTTTTTCTATTTAATCACATGAGTAAACATATCTGCATTTCACTTGCCATAAACTGCATTATTTGTGAATAAAAATGCATGAAGAAATTTCATAATAATTTTTAAAATAGTTCTTTATTCTTTAGGAACATTTAGTGACCATTTTGCTCTAAACTGAAATATGTAATAGACTTCTAAAATCTTTGTAATGGCACTGCAGGAAACAGATATCTGGAAAACAATAAAAAGAGCCTAGACAATTCTTCTCGCTACACAGACTGGTGCAGGCTACTGTCAGCAGCTTCACAAACAGACCTTCCTAACGTCACCATTCCTGACACCTGCTCCAAACATTCATTTCTTGGCTCGTATCAGCACCCTGCACTGATTCAAAATTGCCCTGGGACCCTGGTGTGCCCAGGACATTCGTGGGCTGGGGGTTAATTCCTGCCGGGGCTGTCACTGCAGAGCCACCAGCTCTGAGCTCTGGAGGTGACACCCATCACAGCAGGTCACCATAATGGTACAGACTGATGGGCACAAGCCACATTTCGGGATGCAGGGAAGAGCCTGTGGGGATAGCATGGGGTGGGACGGCCAGGGGAGGAACCACAGCGGGAGAAGGGAGGGATCCAGCTGGTCTGGGGAAGAACTGCCCGATCAATCAGTGCAGTCTGTCCTGAGTTGTCATTAAACTCCATCCCCAAATACTTTTCCAGGTGAGGGACTCTCTAGTCTCTGTGCGCACCAGTGTACAGAGAGGTTGAAGTGCCAGCAGGATGAAGCAGGTGGTGCCGTTTGCTTGCAGACACCTCCTGCAAGCAGGACGGCTGCCAGGGCCACCACCCGAATGCAGATATAGGGCAGGTGCCTCTGTGCCTGCGGCAGCAAAACAATAAGGTGAAGGCCTTTGAGAGAGGGTGACCCGATCGACAAACCCAGGATACACACAAAGCAGCAAAACCTCTCAATCTCCAGACTTCAAGCCAGGGGAACTAGCAGCCAAGTACAGCAGCATCCAGGATCACATTAGTATGGTGCACGAAAACTCATGTAGTTAACACTTACAGTTGGAGCTTGTCACGTTCATTTGATGAGTTCCCAGTAGGCTCTGGAGATGTTCACATCTATTTTGCTGCAGCCTGAAAGAAGAAAAATACAGTGAAGAGGACTGCAAATAGATACAGCGTGTAGTAGAATTGCACTATGGTCAACCCTAAACATAACTGCTTTATTTGTTACCTAATTAATGAGCAGAACTACTGGTCTCAAGTCTTAACAATACTATGATTGAGCATCCTTCAACTCTCCAATCCTTCCTTAAAAGGCCTTGGGAACCAGGAGTCCATTTTCACCTTTTACAAAGGCCAAAAGGTTAAAGTCCTGCTCTGGCCATTTGGGTCCCGCAGTGGTGAGCTGTCGAGCCGGGGCCGGGCTCCCTCAGCACAGGCCTCTGCTCCACCAGTGCCCGGCCTTTGTCGCCAGGGCCTGTGGCTGCCTCCTCGTCCCCCGCAGCCGTTTGGAAGCCACTACTTCAGGGGGATGTGCCCCAAGACCCCGCGCGAGCCGCTCTGCACCGACCTGAGAGAACGGCTCTGCCATGGAGGCACTCGCAGCATCTCCTCTGGGCGACGGGACCGCCACCATGGGCCCAGCAGGGACACAGGCAGGGGGGCGACCCTCTGGCAGGTAGTGAGGAAGGGGGATATCGAAGTCTCTTTGGGGTAATGGCTTCTCTTTGTGCCTTGCTACCGCCGCCGTCAACGTTTTCACCTCAGGATTCAGCTTTCTGCCCTTCGGGCCCGGGGCCCCGCCCT
>VXAK01011433.1:12897-49618 GCA_013399435.1 Arenaria interpres | reverse complement strand
GCTGCCCGGTGGCGGGTCGCGGCTGAGGGGAGGCGGGGGGGAGGAGATGTCAGGGCAGAGCTCTGTCACAAACCGCAGGAGACCCTGACAGGAAACGCTTGTCTTTCTCAAAATCTCACCTCCTTAATCTTCAGCCCTATGTTTTGTTTGGGTTTTTGTTGGGTTTTTTTTTCGAAATTTTATGTTATTGGGAGATTTAAAAGCGGGAAGGCCTCGCTCTGCCCCCTCAGGCTCCAGGTGTGAAGGCCGTACCTCACAGCCCCAGCCCCCTACCTCACGGCCCCAGGGGAGCCCTTTTTTTCTTTTTTTTCCGTCGGACCGGGGAGGTTCCAGGAGCGCAATGAATATTTAAACCATTAAAAATTAATTCGGTGGCTTCCTCAGGGGACCGTGAGGCGGTCGGAGCAAGAGCCCTTCTGCCAGGTGAGGAGGCCTTTGCTCGGGGCCAGCATAGGGCCCGGTTGGGACCCGGGGTGGCCCAACCGGGGCCCGCGGCGGCCCAATTGGGCCACCACGGGACCCGACCGGGCCACTGGTACCTCCCACCCACTCAATGGGCTCTTCTGACCTCTCCGCCTGAAGGGACAGCAGGGTTTCAGGAGTGTGGACCTAAGCCCTCACAGTGATTCGAGTCTCTTTTCCTCTCTCTTCCACCCAAAAAAGATGTGCCTTCGTTGAGTGTTGGACTTCCCGCAGCCTCTCCCCTGGCCCGGAAACTTTGGGTTAAGGAAAGAAGAAGAATTTGCTGGGAGGTAAGGCATGGGGGGAACGAACGCAGCTTTGCTTTCGTCCCCAAGCTCCGGCAAGTACCGCTGTTTTACTGACTTGCTTTTGTGGCCTTGGGCTAGTTGTTCTGCTTCTGTTTTTTTTCCTTTTTTTTATTTTTATTTTTTAAATTTTTCCTCCCACATCTATAAATGAGGAAAATAGCTTTCAGGTTGTGGGGTGGTTTACTCGTTAGTCAATGTTTATACAGCCTTTAGAGCAGTAATAGATGTCTTTGTTTAGGAACTGTAATAATTCTGCAACAGAAAATACAGGCAAAGTTACTTGAGGGTTGGGAGATGAGAAGCGTTTTTTGACCCGCCAAAAAATGAGTATCTCAGTCATGTTTCCTACTGCTTTGTGTCTATAGCTTAAATAGCATCCCTTCTCTTAGAGTCTGAATGGAACTGTGTTAAATGGAGCAGCTAATGAAGCATTTCACCACTGGTTTGAATGTCAGCAGAAACGATTTGAAGCTGAAGAAGCCATACTGTACAGGGAGCTTCTGGCAATAAATAGCTTCTGGTAATGAGTAACAGTTCAGTGTCTTTTATCTCGTGTGTGTGGTGGGGGGTCTGGATCTAAATGGCTGAAGAGTGCCCTGGGCGAATCAGTGGGATCTAGAGCTAACCTGGTTCTTGTAGGGTTCCTACCTGTGTAACTGCTGCTAGAGTCCTTGGAGTTAACTCCCTGCACAAGTGTCCACTCTGGCTCAGATTTGCTCACAGCTTTCTGGTTGTTTCTGGTTTTTTTTATTTGTCTTTCTCTTCAAAGTCTGGTTCAGGTGTCAAGTGGTATTTGGTCGTTCTGTGTTTTTCCTTGTCAGCTTCTGCATTGCTGTTACTGACATTCACATTAGAGCATGGTTGATGTTCTATCTGCCCCAGACTTGTATTTGTCTCTTTGTTAACTTGGAGGTGTTGTAAAGATTGGTTTTGGTAACTTCTAAACTGCTCTCTTTGTTTAATTCTCCCTTGTGAGACAGACTGTGTACATTCTTGTCCCATGCTGTGCAGTTTGTGATGGTGAATTCAAAAAGCCACTTACTCACTTTGCATTGAAGCCCTCTATTTAAATTAGCTAGAACTTGTTTTCCATGCTCTTTTGTTGTTGTGGCTTTTATTTTTGATGGCATAGGTAATCATGTTGGGCCTGAGTGTAAATTCTACCTGCATTTAAATATGGGAGGGGTTTGATTTTGTTTTAATTATGAGGGGTTTTGATGTTCTTCCTTGGCTGTTTCCTTTGTGTGGCCTCTGTTAAATGAGATGCTTTGTGTAGACGTAATTGAATGCAGGGTATTAGCCAGGAGCTTCTGAAACCTAATCCTGGCTCTGCCTGTGCCTTACCATATGGCCTTGGGCAAATCACTTAACCTCTCTGTGTTTCTGTACTTGTCGGGGTGAAGGACGTGGTTCTCATTATAGCCCTTGGAGACTGGTGGTACATGAGCTCTCAACCCTGCTTTGATGATGCTCAGCTCTGTGACAGAGCACTGCTGCTGCACCTTGGCTTTTTGGCCAGCTTATGAAATTACTCTGTAATGTGTAGTGGTGTGTTTAGTGCCGTGTGGTTTTTCCTTTCGTGTTCTTATATAAATTAGAAATATATTTTTAATTTGCCAGTAGAGATGGGCAATTTCAGCAAGTTCATGAATGCTTTTGTGGACAAAATAGTGTACAGTTATGCACAGCCAGATGTAAAACAAAAGCAACATCTAAAAGAAAAAAAGAAGAAGAGGGGAAGGCTAAGCAGTGTAGAGAAAACAGAGGAAACAAATCTAGGAAAGAACCAGGTCAGTTGCCAAAGTGACTTTCTGCCCGAGAGGAGGTAGCGTGAAGGGGTTTGGAGAACTAACCAAAAATACCTCTTTTTGTTAAGAAAGCTTTGCAAGGCAAGCTAATTTCTCTATTTGCCTAAAAGAAATGTTCTCTTGTTGTTGCATGCGCATAGGCTCATGAGGTGGAAGTCAGCCCCAGAAACCGTTCTCTAACCTTGTTTCATTACAGATGGAGCCCAACTGAAAGCCCGATAGAGGGGATTCTTCCTGACGGTGCCAGCCTGTAATGCAGTCTCTGGGTTCAGTCACGAACTGCATTGGATAAAGGTCAGTTCAGGAAAATTTCTTTGGTGTCAATTTGAGATGCTGACAGGAAAGGTGCATTGCTGTGTAATCTCCAACCTTCTTAGAAGGAAGTAACCTTGATTTTTTACAGTTAAAAAGTAGCTGCTGGTTATGATAGGAGAGGGTAATATTGAGGAAAATAACTCTATTTAAAGTTCCAGAAATCTTCCACGTCAAATAATATGGTTTATGTGTGCACAAAAATAATTATTTTTTCCTTTATTAAAACAAAGATATGCTGTTTCAGAACATGAGCCTTGGGAGGCAGTGTAATGATCTCTCTAAAAGGCAGGTTGAAACCCCTTCAGAGTATGCTGAAACCTACAGCTTGAACAAAGGTTACCAGCTTCGTTATCTCCTGCAGAGATAACTTGTCTTGACTTGGACTTTAAATGATGGAAAGTCTGCATACCTGTTAATGAAAAATCCTAGTGCAGATAATGGGTAAAATTATTATTTAGTTTCTGCAAGTGGCCCATCTTCAGCCATCCTTTCTTAGCCTCAGGCAGCTTGGGCTGTAGGCTATGGGTGTCTGTTATTGTTATTTTCTGTTAAATTGTTGGTGCCTAGTTAATCTCTTCCTTGCATAGGGTCCTGTTGGCTCATAGTGAGCCATTCACTTATCGGAATGTCCTTCATATTCATTTTCATAGGTAGCAATTTTACCACTTTAACAGGAGGCTGTATTGGTGAGTACACAATGGCCATGGTTTAATTCCAGTGCTTCCTCTAGGAGGAAGGTGTGTTGGTTTGGTTTTTAAATGAGGTGCTTTTCTTTAGGTGGTGCAGTCGTGCAGAACTGAGGTGGGAAGCGTTAGGAGTGAAGGCATTTGGAAGCTGGTGTCCCCCCTGTTTTCATTTTCTTCTGGTCATACTGTGCTTTTTTTTTTTTTTCCTCTTTATTTCTGCCTTCTTCTCCCCCGACCTCCCGAATAGCTTTTGGAGAAAGTGAGATTTCACAGAGCTCGGTAGTTCCAAAGTGTTACAGTTTTACCCTGGTGTTTACCTCCTGATGGTGCAGGTAATTAGTGTCATTATGGCATACCAGGAGGGACTGGAGTTGATTCTTTGTAAAAGAAGGATCTGTGGATATTACAAGGTTGGCTGTGCATGATGCCAATACAAAAAATCTCTTGGAGCTGGAAGTAGTTCAGTTCAGTCAGTCCTTGATCCTCACAGTTAAAAAGGTACAACTGAAACACCTTTTTGGAAACACCTTGTTTAATGAGTGGTTGCCCTTGGCCCATCGTCCGAGGCGGGCTGGGTGTGTTTCCAATTGCAGTATGAGCTGAAGAGACGCCGTCGCTGTCTCCCGGTGCTGTGCCCAGGCGCTTCTGGGTGGCAGAGCTGCCTCGTTCCACTGCACCTGTTTACCCGAAGCAGTTTGTTTGTATAGTGGGAAATAACAGCGCAGGGTGGCTTATGTCCTCGTTTCTCCCGCGTCCTTGTTCTCCACGGTTATGACACTTCTCTTTTCCCACTTCAAGCGTTGGGTGAGTTGATAAACGTAATGTTGAAGTTTTGAGTGAGGCACTGTGTACTTAGGGCACCTCAGCATACAGCTGTGTACACACGGCTCTCCCTTCCGCTCTCTGTGCTGTGCTGTTCCCAGATTTTCATCCTGGTGCTAAAATTTCAAAATTGATGATAAGGGGAGATAGGGAGAAAACAACTAGTCACCAGAGTTTAACCATCTTTTGGTCTTCCTCTGGTGGATGTTAGTGCTGAGGTTATTGCTCATTCTCAGTTAGTGTATGGATTGTGTAAGATGCCTTATTTCTAACCAATAGGTACAACGAGACATTAACTTTATGATGCTATTGCCTGGGGAAAGTGAAACAGACCTTTGCTATTCAGACTAAATTCTAAGTAGCCTCTGCACAACTTGTGGTCACAAATTGCTTGAAACGACCTTTGTTATAAACGTTTTCTGCGAGATGAGGTACTATTGTGAATCAAAATATATACACTTTACATTTTAAAATAGTGTGTGTATTTATCCATGCAGATGTGTATAATACTTGGGGCTGGATGAACAGCAGCAATAGATGATACAACCAAGCTGACTCTACTGAGACAAAACAGGTTCCCCAAGGATTTCTCGTGTTGCAGTGACAGCCTGAGTCTCCAAAAGGGCTGTTTGAATCTTCTGTGATTCTGCTGCCTGGTGAAGCTCTCGGGCCCATCAGGTATGATGTGTGTTCCAGTGTCCTGGGATTTGCACTACTTCACCACGAGCGTTTTATCTGTAGCCATGTCATAATCACTTGAATTTTAACCTTTTTTTGTTGTTGTGGGAATGCTGAGTCAACTAATACTAGGCATGTGTTGGCAGTTTCAAAGTGGGAACTTTCTCCAGGGTCACAGTGCAATGAAGAAGGTGTGTAAGGTCAGGAGTCTGCTCCTCGCTGCCTCGGGTTTGATTAGCTTGTGCTCTCAAATGCGGTTTGAGCGTACTTATTTCAGAAAAGCATGCCTGACCCAGAATGTCTTTACTATGGGTGGAATTGTGGAGCTGTGGCAGCTCTGACGGGGAAGATTATTTCAGGTGTGTTTCCACTGGAGTGGTTTGGCTGTGAGCTGACCCCTTTGGGATGTGCGATGGGAGCGTTCAAGCAGCTGTGTTTTCCTGAAGCAGCTGGGAAGCGGGGTGTGCCTCTGCGTCGGCTGCCAGGAACCTAATTGTCTGTGGTGGTTGGGCAGAGTCTCCTTGCCAGTGGCACCAAGCACCAAGCATGCCTGTTCTGACAGTCACTGGGAGCACTTAGGATGACACTGAAGGGCACACACCACGTATGAGACGTTCTGAATTATAAGGTATGGGTTTTGCCTGCTGCAAAGTGTACGTGGTTGGATTGGAAGAGTTGAGGCTTCAGCTTTGGGATTCAGTTTGCCCAACTTCTAATGTGCTGCTTTGATGGTACTTGATGAGAGTGCCTTGGGTGACAAGAGCATCCCTCCAGTCACAACTGACCTAAAATAATTGTCTGAACTGTTGAGGTTGCCTTTCTTTCTCCAAGGCATTTCAAGAGCTGGGCTTCACCACAGTCACGGCATAGTATATGGGTGCATGCAAAACTCAGTATGTTTCAGAACAAGTGACTGATAGAAATCGTCCCCCTTGAAGAGGCAATTTTGGGGCTGTTCAATTATTTCAAAGTAGTCATTTGATGAAGTAAATGTAACTGTTAGGTATGAAGTAGCTGCATGAATTGATGACCTTAAAGCGTGTCATTTGCATGGCAATCTAACTGAAGCTTAGTAGTGTTTAGAATGAAGGTTATTTCCTTGGCCCATTTGTGCTGATTCATGTTATTTTTACTAACTGCTTTTTTTTTTTTCCCCATAAAGTTTCATAAAGATTAGCTAGAAGGTTTAAGTTGTTCAGAAGATACTTCTATCGACTTCTCCAAGCACTTGTTACCAGTAAAATTTCGTATCTGTTCTGAGTAATATGTCATCTATCTCATATTTTGGAAGTAAATCTAGTTTTATTATTTGCCTGTTTCCTTGTAGAAGCTCTTGTTACAGGTAGATTAGTTGATTAATACATTTTTAATGAAGAACGATGCTCTATTAAAGCATTTGGCTGGGATCAGTGAAGTGAAAATAGAAATGCAATATCCTGCCATGGAAGGGCTTCAGTTCTGGGTGCTGCTGTGTGAGGATTGAATAGCGAGCAGGAGCTGTAGGGGCATTAACTGAACCCCTGTTACCAATGTGGTGGTTCTCTGGCTGGGAGATGGAGTGCCACGCGCTGTCCCAAGGTAACAGTTCTTTGGGGGATACTCTAATGCTCACCTACAGCTATTACCTCATTTCTTGTTTGTACCGGCCTGTGGAAAGTTAGGTGGCAACCGTGTTTTTGGCTGTAGGAGTTTCACTTTACAAATAAAAGAGTATTTTGTTTTCTCCCTGATATTTACAGAACCCTCTGAAAATATGTGTGGTGAGAAGCTGGGCTCCTGGTGTGGTTTGCTACCCCTTCCTCTGTGTTTTACGGTATAAAAACATCTTGCATTTAAGCGACTGCATTGGATGTACTTATCCTGTAACTCATGGGAATCCTCTTTCTTTTCTTATGCCCTAAAAATAGCAATAGCTAAGAATAGCCATATGAATTGCTGCCACCAGGTGAAAAAAATCCTCCCTATGCTTTGAATCATGCTGCTTATTGCCTCTGTTGTATTTTAAGCCAATTTTTTTCCTTCTGTTTGAAGCCCACTGCTGTCTTTTTGGATGGAGAATGCTGGCCTTAAGAAAAAACACAAGCACCTCTGTATTCCTCCTGCTTTGCTGTGTACAGTGGAACTTCCTTTTCCTGAAGAGTCTCTGTTCTTCAGAGTTCTGCTGAATTTGCTGGGTTTGTTAGTGGAGAGCTGGGGATTACCCGTCGTGTCTCGCTGTGCCCTACCCAGCTCTTTCAGGGCCTGTGTCCCACAGCCAGGTTTGCAAAATGATCATTTGTTTCTCTCTGCATTGTCAGAAAGGGTGGATAAATGGATCCTTAGGAAGCAGTCGCTTTGTTTTGCTGGCCCAGGACTTGATACTGGTGACCAGGTTATTCTAAAAGAAAGGGAACTGCAACCTTCCCCAAGGGTGGATCATGAGCCGTCTTTTCAGTTACAGGCGTCATTTCTCAAACATTGTTAAAAGCTGTTGTTTAAACTTGTGCTCATGGGTGAAAAATCGTTCTTAAACCTGTCAGGGTATAAGCTGGGCTGTGGACTTGAGTCTCTTAATACAGGTGTCTGCTTTGATAGAGGCATCAGAGAACGTTGTGGGCTCTGATTTCTTTTTCAGTGGTTGGGCTCACAGCCCTGCAAGTGTCCATCCGGTGGCTCCGTTCACCTCCCTCACAGGCTCTCTTTGGTTCCTGCTCCCTTTCTGCCTTAAAACTGCCCTTATCGGCAAGAGGAGCAGTGTCTTACAGCTGGAGATGGTGGAATAATTACTTCTGCCTCTTAGGGGAAAACGTAATCGGAGTAATACCGCATCTGCTAGAAAGTAAAGGAAAGCTTTTAAAAACATGCACATCGATAAATGTGGAAGTTCTATTCGAGTGGAGAAATTAAAAAAAAAAAAATAAATTGTTTTTACTGTTACTCTGTTGCTGGAGTGTTCCTGCTGACAAGGAGAGCAGGTATCGTTTGACTAGTTCATTGTTGGAGCTCCAAGTGGAGTCCTGGCTTTTAAATGTTTCATGGAGTTTCCCAAGTGGGACTGAAATCCGTTCCGATTTTATTGAACAGGATGCTGGTGTTACCATGTTTTACAGCTGTGGTTTGGCTGTTTTATTGGAGACAACTGTTTCCCTATTGGTTCGGCAAAATGCATTTCCTTGTTTCACAACAATCTGAAGCCTGAAAGCGTTGTGTTTGGATTGCGTTGTTCAGGGCTCGGCAGATGATCACGATTCAATAAATGCTGAGTTGGAGCAGCTACAGAAGATTGGGTGTTTGCCTCCTGCCCGCCCAGGCAGTGATTAGTCCCTGCTGATGAGATTGTCTCCTGGAGCCTCCACGAGTGCCCGAGGCAGACTTCAGCCAGGGCCCCCCTGAGGCAGGAAGCCCCTTTGCATTAACCTGTTTCTTGCTTTGTTTTTGTTTTTTTTTGTTTTTTAATGAGTGGTGATGCTCTTGTAATCTTTCTAGAGTAAAGAAATATGGGACAAAACCAAAATATCTGAGGATGAGGCTTTTCATTTATTTACTTTTTGAAATACATAGTTAAATGTCAGTGAAACATCTTGATACAGTTTTTTGTCCTATTTTAGCTCCAGAGACATAAAGTAGTTCAGAAGGGTCTCCCTCTGAGCTTGCTTTTTGTGCTATTTGAGTTTATGTATCTTGCTTAAAATATTGATGTTGTTATGTTCTAAACCAATAGTCTGTGGCAAGATTTGAGATAGCGTTGTACTAGGTGCTGCATCAACCTGGGGGGTTGTCGTCAGAACAACACGCTCGGGAGGGAGTGATGGGACTGTGAAGGGACTGATGACCAACGGGTATGACATTGTGGGGCTTGTTGTGCTTCACATCCTAAGTTTCTATATCCACAATAAATAAAAATAACAAATTTAGTAGCATTTTAATTCTTTCACTACACATTTGACTTGTTCTAGATGGAGCTGTAACTGGTCTAGGGCCGCTTTGGGTAACATCTATCTGATTTGCAGCATTGCAGTTATGCTCCCTGTGACCCCAAGTTCCTGAAACAGTGTCATACGCAGTGACTCTCCGGAGGAGAATTTAGAGTAAGATTTGTTGTTGTTGTTTACTGCCTTCAAACAAGTGAAGTAAATGTTTTTTTACAAGGTTTACGTTATTCCCAATTAGCTGGTACTTGCCCTGAGGCACGAGCAGACACAAAACCGAGTGACCGAAGCACCATGGAATTTGCACCTGAGTTTTCTGCCCTTTTAGTAAATAAACTCAGGCAGACATAATTAAACTGGTGTTTAGTACTGTTTTCCTCCCCTTTACTTCCCCATACATCAGCCCTGCTGTTGGATCAGCTTAGTTTCCGAAAATAAGGAGGCTGTTAGCCTGGCTTGTGCCTGCTGGGCCGGAACCGGAGCTACCCGTTGCTTCCCGCTGCCCTGGGAGGTGTAGCTGCCCCTGCGGGTGCCCGCCAGACCCAGAGCTGGCCCCAGCCTCACGGGGGGAGATGGTTCTCATTGCCATACTGGCCGTTCTCGTTGCCACACTGGCCATCTCACTGCCAGGTCATCTTGTCGGTGATCTGCATGCCCGCTCTCGGGGGCTGGCTGAGGCTCATGGATGGATGCGGGCTTAGTGGCTACCGAGCTGCTGGGGAAACCTGTCGAGTTCTTCTGATGCTTTCTCTAGACTGAAGTTTTGTTTAATGTGAGGGTTTCTCCTTTTGTGACTTACCTGAAATTGAGTGAAAGCCTCTGTCTTCCGGAGCTGGAAAATGAGGGTCATACAACCAAGAATCAACTGTTTTAAGTGTTCTTTTGAGTATTTCATCAAGCACCAGGTAACAACTGTGTTGTTCCATCTCAGACCCTCCAAGAACTGTTTCCATGGGCACCAAAAGCTCTCTTTGTAAATTTTTGCAGCGTTGGAAGTTAATTCCAAATTTAGGAAAGTTACTTGTATGTAGTGCTTGTGGTGGGATGGAGTTTGCTGCCCTTGAAAATGCATCTCTCCATCCCCAGGCAGCAGGATCCTTTGGGGCTTAAAGTGGGACTTGGGTTACGTGGAGGCAAGTAGGTCTTCTTTTGTGAAATGCTCGTCCTGCCTCTCAGAGGAATGGTGAGGCTTTTCTTGGGTTGGAGTTTTGTTGTGCTAATTATTTTTCTTTCCACCTGCATATGTTCTAATATTACTAATTATTGCTTGAATCTAAGCTTGATGTGAGAGATGATGCCTTCAGAGAAATTTCTAAAGCCTCTTTATTTGTAGCGTTTTTAATTAGTTCTTTCAATGCAGATGCGTAAAAGCAGTGTTCATTTTGGATTATATTATTGTGAAATGGGAAAAGTAGGTGAGATCTTGTTTGAAACAGTTTTATTCCCAGCTCCAGCAAACCAAACCCTTTTTTTTTTTGCCTTACTTTAAAGACTGTTTTGTAAGCAGTTGTTACTTCAGCTCAAGTCTGAGCATAAGCAGTGCACACAAACATAAGAAATTGTCCTTCGGTCTCCTGAGAGGAGATCGTTTTGAGAGCGGACCGCCTCTCTTCCTGCCATATTTAATTCACCCTTGGGTTCTGTGTGCACATCCCGCTGCAGGTGGATGAGCGCTCTCCTCTCTTTCCATGCCCTGCTGGCTCAGCATTCGTTGCCATCTCTGCTGCTCCTGCTGCCGCTTCCTCCCGTCTCCTCTTTCACCCCATGATCGCTCCCCACCTTCCTGTGAACTCCTGACATGGCGTTGACGTCCCAGCTAGCCCGTCTCATGCGGACTAGGTGTCAAGAAACTGAACCCTAAACCACTTTGTTACCCTGTGGCTGGAGAACTCCTTGGCCCTGCAACACCTCCCTGCTCTCTTCCGACCGCGGGTGCCTTTCTGCAGTCTCCCAGCCAGGCGGTCCCCGGCAGTCGGACCACCGTCCCCTCGGCCGCTCCTGGGCCCCAAGGGCAGGGTATATACAGGGCGGGTGGGCCGCCATGCTTCCCAGGAGTCTCTGCTGGCCAGCGGGGATGTTAGCCACAAGGTCTTTGGGCACAGAGACCGTGCCCTCTGCATTTTGTGGTGTCAGGGTTAGTAAATGCAGCCTAAAATCACTGATGTGTGCGATTTCGTTGCTTTCTTCAGAGCAGCTGAGGGGACAGAGGTGTGCTGCTTGTGGGACAGCAGCTCCTGAGATCTCCTGTGGTAGTGGGGTTTCCCAGTTGGCAGCTTAGTTCTTTGAGGAGGTGGAGTGCATACAATTACCTTGAACTTCCTCCCAGCAAACTGTTGCACTGGTGTTCCCAGCTAGCATCACAGCCTGCTTCTCTTTGTATTGTAGGTATTTCCAGTTAGTTATGCATTTGTAATAGAAAACAAATAGAGTGTTTTTTTGATATCTCATCATGATTAATTAGTTCAGTAATCAGTTAGAGAGTCAAGATTAATAGACCAAAGGCTGAATCTCTGTGTGCTGTGAATATGAGCTTACTTTGTCTTGAAGTGAGAGCAGTTTAAAGATATGGTACTTCTTCTTTTAAGGACTGTGCATGTAAGGATCTCCAGCTCTTCGCCTCCACTGGTCCCCACGTAAGGTACTAGCAGGGTAGGATCCTTGACTACTGCAGGGCTTCTTGCAGTCATGTGGATTTTATAGATATTTCAAAAAGAAATTGAGCATTCGGTCCTGCTCCAAATGGACTTTGTCTAACATTCAAACAATTTGGGATTGAAAATGTAAGGAACTTCTTCAGTGCAAAGAAAATCTAAGTGGCTGTAAACCTCAAAGCAGTCAGTGGGTGAGGAGCCTGACCCCGGCTTGCTGGAAAAGCAAAGGCTTCAATGGCTAAGGGCAGGGTTGTCCATATCCCTGTTCAGACGAAAAAAAATTGGTGTTTGTGTTGGCTGTAAGTATTGCTCAGCCAGCCGGAGTTTGCAGGACTGTTAAGAGGCGAGACTAACACCCGACTCAGTAGAGTCTGCCTGGTTTGCCGAGGGAATGAAACCTGGGCACAGCGTGTGAGGAACCCCCTGGACTGCACCTTCCCTAATGATGGATGTGCTGGTTCTCCTCCCATGTCCTCCAAGCCATTAGTGAGTAGTAGGAGATAAAGTTTTGGTTCAGGTTTCTGGTTAATACTTTTCTTCCTTTCTATATCAGGTGAAGTATGGGATTTGATGGGGATGGAGTAGTAGTCGAGAAAGAACAAAAGGAATAGAAAGAGGAGGAATAAACCAAAGTATCACAATGAGGTATTCAGGTGCCTGAGTCTGAGGTTGAATCTCCTGTGTCCTGAGGTGAATTCCCTAACTCCAAGGCTGTTTAGGAAAACAAATGATCTTTTTGTGGAGTTTCAGGTTCCACAACCGTGGTGGTGACTAGCTGTCGTATTCCTGGCTAGTGGCGGCAGTGAGCAGCCTCTAACAGCTTGAGCGGGTCTTGGGAGAAGGTGTATTAGTTCATACTAAATCAAACTGTGCATTCATGTCATACCTGGTGGTTTGGGTTTATTTTGTAAACTGGCAGTCTTGAAACATAACCCTGTGTGCTGGGCAAGCACTGCAGAGCTGCGGCTCCTGGGCATTGCATGCTTTGGGCTCCCAGCCAGCGGCCGTGCCATTTGAGTAGCATATTAAGTGCTCATGTAATATTTATATCTCTCTTATAAGAGAGATTAAGGAGGGAAGACAATTCAGCTTTGCAAAAATAGAAACTAAGGTGGATGTCGGTAGGGTCTGATGTCAGCCCTGATGATTGCCGTTTAGTTCGCAACAGCAGATGGGGTGCGGGGTGGCCCTGGCCTTCCTTCACGCTAGGCAAGAGGGGTCAGCAGAGGGGTACTTGGTGGCTACCTGCTGTGCATGTTATGGTTCTTGGCTTCAGTGATCTTTTAACTTGGTTTTGTTTTAAAGTTTCCAGGGATGAGCAGGAGCGAGGTTGCTCCCCACAGGAGAGCAAGCAGATAGGGGTCCCGGGGTGTGTGAGACAAGCGGGACAGACTCCGAGACAGTGGCCAGGTCCAGCCAGGGTCCAGGCCGTAAGGCAGTGCCACAGTGATGAGGCAGGTTCAGGGTCAAGCCAGGCAGCTGATGTGTAGTTCAGGGTTAGGATCAAGCCCAGCGACGGCCAGAGAGGTACACAGTGTCAAGGCAGAGCTGAAGAGAACATGGACATGGCCACAGCTCTGCTGGAGGCCAGCCCTCCTCTGATGTAGCTCGGACAGGGCCCACAGGCTCAGCCAAAATGTGGCTCCTGGTCTGTGGGTGCTGGAAGCTGGGGCACGGCCGGTCGGGGCCAGAGAGGCTCATTGCATCATCACAACCTTGGGAGTTGTTCAAAAGCTATAATTTGAGTAACCTTTATGGAAAGTGGAGATCCCAGTTTGGGAGATAATGTGTTAGTGCTTGAGGGTGAGGGAGCACGTGCGCTCTCTGAAAAGCCCCAGGCAGAGGTATGCACACACGCATCGCGGCTTCAACTGTCTGGCCGCATGTGTTGAACCACAAATTAGTTATAAACTTCCTCGGGAATTTGCATGCTGAGATGTGGGATCTTGCCCTGACAAACCCTGATGTTCAGCCTGTGGGAGGGGAGAGGGAGCGAGGGCTGGTTTGGGTGAGACTGGGCAGACTGGGATGGAGGACCAGCTGTGTGACCTGAACACTTGATGGCACGACCTGCGCTGGCCTGGTGCTTGATGCCAGGTTCCTTGCCCCACTGTGGCCAAGCAGGGCTCTGGCCCTGTGGCTCCACAGGGAATCATGTAGTGGCCACTCGGAGGAGGCGTTTGTGGGCTCCCTAATTCCTACGCCCCACTCACAGTGCGCTGCGTCATGAGGCAGGGCGTTCCTGAGTCTGCTGGGCGAGCACGTGTAATTACACATAGCAGAACAGGAATGAAGGACTTGCTGTGGAAATAACTGCCTTGTGACTTTGGTCTCTGTTTGAAAACCGAGCACGTGCTCTATGCAGTTCCAAGGAAACTCGTTTCAAACATGGGTTTTGGTGACTAGCATCAACAGAGGAAAATTACAGAGATGTGGTTTCCAGCCACATCTGTTAACTCCTTTCCTTAATTTTTAAAAGGCTTGCAAGGTGCTGGAGGCATGATCTCAGAAAGGGATTCAGAGACCACCTTCGATGAGGATTCCCAGCCTAACGATGAGGTGATGCCATACAGTGACGATGAGACGGAGGACGAGTTGGACAGTCGGCAGCCGACGATCGAACCAGGACAAAACCAAATCAACAGGGGCACCAAGGAGAGCCGAGAGCCGTTGAAGAAAGGTAACGCTATGATAGAAACTTGGTTTGGGTATCAAATGATCCTGAATGCAGAGGCGGAGCCGTGCGTGGATCACTTTGACTTCGGTGATTATTTGTTAGGTAGGACTTGGAATGACCTGTCTGAATCTGTGGGTGAGTAATTGGTGGCAACGCAGTTTAACAAATGTCAGAACGGAAATCGGCTTCATTCCAACTGCAACCAGAGTTCTGTGCCACTGCTTCTTGCGTAAAGCTAATAATCTGCATGGTGACTTTGTCTTAATTAAGGCAGGCCCTAGATGATGTACATAGCCTGTGGTCTGAGAATTGCTTCAACAGAGCTTCAGGTACTTGTGTTCCCCATCCTGGAAATCTGAACCAGAATAAGCCTATTTGCTGTGTTTGGTCAGTTGGTTTGCACGTATGTCTGTTTTCTGAGCCTTGCACAGATGAGATTTCACCTTCAATGCTTGTTTTGTAGCCTTGTGATTTTCTGTATTTGCAGTAGTTTCAGAATCACAGAAAGGTGAGGTGAGTAGGAGGAGTTCAAGTGCAGTCTGTGCTGCCACCAGCATAGGGACATCAATGGGAGGAGCCTCACAGCATGTTTCAGACATACCTGTTCTTAACTTCTGTCCAAGGAAAGTCTATAACTCCCCTAATCATAGAATGATTTGGGTTGGAAGGGACTTTAAAGGCCACCCAGTCCCACCCCTGGATACCTCCCACCAGACCAGGTTGCTCCAAGCCCCCTCCAACCCGGCCTTGAACCTCTCCAGGGACGGGGCAGCCACAGCTTCTCTCGGCAACCTGGGCCAGGCTCTCACCACCCTCACACCAAAGAAGTTCTTCCCCACATCTCATCTCAATCTCCCCTCTTTCAGTGTCAAACCCTTCCCCCTCGTCCTATGGCTCCACTCCCGATAAAGAGTGCTACAACAAGATAAATGTTTCTCTATTATCTTCTCAGCTTGTGACCAGTGTGCTGGAAATGGAAGTTGTAGAGTCACAGTGAAGTCCTGGATGTGTCAAGAGTGAACTTGCTTTGTGTGTTGGGTGGGGAAAAAAAAAAAAGGCTTTGTGCCTAGATTTGAGGTTTTAAGTCTCAGTCGGCCTTATCAGACATAACTACCTTTCAAAGGGCCCTTGGAGCAGCAGCTCCCACCCCATGCCTCTGCCCATCCTTGCTCTCGGGTCACGAGAATTTCATGAAACCCAAAAGAGCGCCCGGTAAGGACAATTACTGTGGGCTGGAGAGAAAGGGGAGGTACTTGGCTGATGAGTCCGGAAAGCTGGATTTCCAAATCCTGTCTGCCTCATCCTTCCCAGGCAGGCGAAGTGCTCCTTGGGTCGGCTCCCAAACTTGATGAAGGAGTTGAGCGGGGAGCTCTTTGATGTGGGCAGGGCCTAGAGTTGTGGGTGTGGGTGGCAGAATTAACTGGGCTCTCGGTAATACAGGCTTGAGGGCAGCAAAGGGATCCGGAGGATCTTGGGTGGGGAGAGGGTAGCCTGTGCAAGAGGGGGCACGGATGCCTGGTGAAATAAAAAAAGCACTTCAGATTTGTACTTTTTTATGGTTGTAAATGAAAACCATCGCACAGTACAGTTATATGAAATAATTGTTTTCAAAAGTTGAGCAGATCTTTTCATCTCTAGAACGTCGGAGAAACCCTGTTTTGGGTTCTCAGTGTTTCGCAGGTGTAACTGAAGCAAACCAAAAGAGGGGAACGAAGGGAATGTAGCATGAATGAATGTTATGCTGATAGGTTTTCAGTTTCTCACAGAACTGCCAAATTGTAAATCACCGCTTTCTCCTACCTCAGATTATATTTTAATTATTAATAAAGACAAATAGCTTGGAAACTTCTTGAAAACCTTGTTTCAGACTGTGTACTAAAAAGCAGGTACTGGTCTTGTTTCGTTTGAAAGTCCCTTTAAAAGATGGCATTTGAGAGAAAAGCTGAAACTGGCAGATTTGTTCCCTCGTGTTTGTATCAGGCATTGACCCGTTTTGCCTTGTCTCTCCCAGACTGCAGCTGGCAAGTTAAAGCAAATGATCCACACTTCTACGAGCAGCCCCAGTTCAAGAGAACAACATTTCTCTGCTTCAAAAAAAGCAAATATGCTGTGAGTTTTCTTTATCTCAGTTACGTAAGAATAGTATTTGTCAGGGTGAGTACTTTCTTAATCTCAGTAAGATCTTTCAAACCACTGGTGATCAGTATAAAAGCCGCAATTAACACTTCCTTAGGATTTCCAGCAAAGGTAGGTAAATATAACTGGTTTGGGGTCTGTGAATGGAAAATCAAGGTATCGAGAGACTGTTTGAGAAATAGAATTAGAAGCCAGGTGTGCTCAGTCCAAATTCCAAGTTTTATCTGCTCAGCTGTGGCTGTTGCAAACACCCACATTGGCGTCATCTTTCGTACAAGAAGTCTCAGGCTGGTATTAAGCAATATCCTGATTAAGCCAGAGTGGGAAAGTCTTAAAAATAGACATTTGGGAATGTCTGATCATTTATACAGTGTCATTCTAAATCCACCTTATTGCAATAAAGGAGACATTTTAATCTCATTTGTCAAGACAAAAGGTTGAATATTTTTTTCCCTGTTTCTAATTTTTTGACTTTTCAAAGTAATAAAGCTGTGGTGCTGGTTGCGAGTGACGGCTTGGACTGCGCGGTTACACGTGGGCTGTCCGGCTTGATCTGGGATGTGAGGCTCGTGTGGTTCCCTTGTACCTACCAAGATACCCGCCCTGCAGACTTGGGCAGTTTGGGTTATCTCAGGCATGAGTATGAACATTTGATAGTAAAACTTCTACAACTGGAGCCGTTCAGAGGGAATTCCTTCATGCTCGGAAGGAGCTAAAGCTTCAGTCTGAGACGCCTTTTGGGATATGTTCATGTCAGTGAAACGCCCCTTTTTTGCCTTGTTTCATTCAGACGGTGACCCAAGTTAAGCTGGTGAGGAAAGGTACATATCTGACAAAGCTGATAGGAAAGGTTTCACTAGTAAAATGCTTTACTTGAAAATACGCATTGTACGTTTGCAATGTCAGAATAATCTGCTGTTGTGAGTGATCCTTGGTTTTCTTCAACAGGGAAATGCAATTAAGACGTACAAGTACAACCCTATCACGTTTTTACCACTGAACCTGTTTGAACAGTTTAAAAGAGCAGCCAACTTCTATTTCTTTGTTCTTCTTATTTTGCAGGTAAGACAGACAGAGAGAGCACTAACTGTGAAGTGAATTTGAGGTGCTAATCTGCTAAGCTGAATAATCCTTGTGACACAATTCAGTGCTATCCCGGCAGGAAATTGCAGTGTACATTGTGAGGGACTGTACCTGAACTACCACAGAAATTAAGCCCATCGTAATAGAAGCCTGGAATGATCTGTGCTAGCTTTGTAATAGGGTGAGCTAGTTCCAAAGGTCATGAATTTTATGGGGAAGAGGTGTTTCTTTTGGTTACTGCTCTGTCAAACATGATGGCCTTAAGTTCCACTCAGGAATCAGGAACACCAACAGGACATACGAGCAACTCCAATTGCTAAAGAGAAGCCGATGCTGAGGGAGGGCAGCACGGTCACACTCTCCCCCCGAGAGTTTTTTTCATCTTCATAACCTGACTTAAAATTCTCCCTCTGATGTGTTGGTTTTCCTTCTTATGTTATAGTCAGTTCACTATTAAATGTCTGACTTGAGCTTGATTGATAATCCCGTATTGAAGGGATTGTATTTGTCTTTTGTAGTCAATTCCCCAGATAACTACCCTGTCATGGTACACAACGCTGGTGCCCTTGCTCCTGGTGCTGGGAATAACTGCAGTCAAGGACCTACTGGATGACATTGTAAGAAACATATTTTCTTTATATGAAAAGCAAAAGAAAACAGTCTAGTTCATTTCTTTAATTGTGAAACACAGTAGGGAGTACATTCTCTGCTCCTGGTTTTCAGACTCGTCACAAAATGGATAACGAGGTTAATAACAGGACGTGTGAAGTCATCAGGGATGGAAGGTTTGTACTGTTCCCTTCTTAACGACGTCAGTCAGGTTTGCCGCCTTGTCACTAAGTTTTGTCACGAATCTTAGCCCAGAGGCGGTAGGGAAAGTTCGGCTTTTGGTTCTTTATTGCCTGGGTAAAAACCTAATTGAAAATGGAAAAGAATTGCCCAAAGAAGTAATTTAAAGTTGATTCTGTGGCACTAAATCTGTGCTAAGAGCAACCTCTTTGGCAAAGGCAGAAATTCACATGCAGGTGAAGAGGAAAGAGAAGAGGTGGTTTGACTTCTAAGTTATAGACCCTCAACTAAATTGCAGTTTCCAAAACTAAAAACCACACCCTGCTGAGATGTAATGTTGTACTAAGGAAAGTTCAATATTTCAAGAATTATAGAGTGGATAGTGTTCTAGATTAAATAGTAATAATTATTAAACTATCTTGATTAGGTTCAAAAACACAAAATGGAAAGATATCAAAGTTGGTGATATCATTCGTCTGAAGAAAAATGCTTTCATTCCTGTAAGTGCTTTAGATATATTTGTTTTATGTTTCTACTGAGTTCTGTAGGAACAGTGAGTGGGGTTTATTTGACACTTATTTGTTTATTTTTATAGGCTGATATTTTGCTGCTGTCCAGCTCGGAACCAAACAGTCTCTGCTACGTAGAGACAGCTGAACTGGATGGGTAAGGCTCTATTTAAGGATTTCTTGGATTTAATTTTGGCTTACTGGTAAAAGTGTGTATTTCAAACTCTAATTGTCACTTGCTAAGCCATACCTGGAAAACCATGTCCAGTTTTTGATTCCCGCAGTTCAAGGATCATTAAAAATTGCTGTGGCACTGGAGTGCCACAAAGATGCCTGAGGTGTTGGACAACATGACATAGGAGGAAAGGGTGAAGGACTTGAATTATTCAGCCTGGAGAGGAGAAGGGCGATTTAATTGGTCTCCCAGTATCTCAAAGATAGTTACAGAGAAGATGCTCTCTTCACAAGGATGCACATTGACAGAAGCAGCAGCAACGGATGCAGGTTGCTTCAGAGGAAATTCTGTCTGCATTCAAGAATAACTGCTCTCTGGTGGTGGGTAATTTGTACCATTGGAAGAGGTGCCTAGAGAAGGGATGGAATTTCGCTGGAAACAGTCAAGGCTGGGCTTGCCAGGGCCCTGGCTAACCTCAGCTAAGGTCCTGCTTCCAACAGCAGGTTGGACTTTTGATTACCAGAGGTCTCTTCCAGCCTGGACTTTTCTATTATTTTAAACTTCTCTTATTCCCTATCAGAGTGGGGAAACAAAAATAACCTGTTTTTCTGTGGAATGTTTTCATAGAAACTGTGTAGATAGTGTGACTCTTACTGTCTCTGTCACGTTGCTTTGTAAATGTTAGTTTAGTTCATATTGTCTGTAATGATACAGAGCTCACCTAATGAGGCGAAATGTTATTTTTTCTGAGCGAGCAGTGTATTCCTCACTCAGCCTTTAGTAACCTTAATAACTTAAACATCACGCGAGACAAGGATCTGCTTGTATTGCGGAAGGTTTGTTCTCTCTTGGAGCTTTTAACAGTATCAGTTATAAATATTGCTTTCAAATAACCATTACTTCAAGCGTAATTATTATGAGTAGAGCAGTGGTTGTGAGAAGCCTCACTTACTGCAGTGAGCAGAGGTAGAGGGGTGAGGTTTCCCTGGTGAAGAAAAGCAGCGGGTGTGAGGTAGTCGCCTGGTTCAGGAATGATTCACGTCCCTGCAAATGCATGGCTTTGCCGTTGCTTCAATTTAGGAGGTTGGTGCCTATGGCATATTGATTTGCTTAATTTAATTTTGTTCAAACTTCCCTTCCTGTATCCGCATTTTTATTAATATGACCTTTTTATCCTTTCTTCTTAGTGAGACTAACCTAAAGTTCAAAATGGCACTGGAGGTAACACACAGATACCTTCAGGAAGAAAGTGCGATGGCAGACTTTGATGGTTTGTACAGTGATATCCTTACAACTATTCAGATGTTGCTCACACACTTTACAGCAGTAAATAAAACCTGGGTGGGGACAGAAGCGTTGCCGACGGCGCCTGTCATTCTGGAGTCCGTGGCTTTTGTCAGGAGGCAGCGTGAGCCGGGTGTGCGAGGGAATGGTGCTGCCGAGCAAAATGCAGTGTGCGTGGAGATGAGACCTTTGCCACGAATGAGCTATGGGTGTCTGTGCCGTATAGCCGTGTGCGGTGGCTCTGTCTGTCTGTCTGCAGCAGTGTAGTGCGGGATGGTTGCTGACTCTCGTGGGGGTCAGACGCTCCTGTAGGCAGGCCTTTATTAGAACTTGAGAATTACTAAAAGAAAAGGTGAACAAAAAGTACCCTATTTGGCAGTAAATGCTGTGGGTACTGGTCTTGTTGCAGAAATGAGCTCTTTCTGCTATTTCAGCCTGGAAAGCAAAATGCTACCCTAAGGTAGCACATCTAAATTATCAGCAGTGCAGCACTGAATATTTGTACACCCTAAATTTCAAATAAATTGTTTATTCAGAACACTCTTTTTCTCAAAAAACCAACCACATGGAGTAAAACTACTTCTCTGGTGGGTGCAAATCAATGCATTTTTATTTAGCTGTTGTATATTAAACATATTCTCCAAATTTTTTAGGACTGATTGAATGTGAAGAACCCAATAACCGGCTGGATAAATTTACCGGAACGTTATTCTGGAGAAACACGAGTTATCCACTGGATGCTGATAAGATTTTGTTACGTGGGTGTAAAATCAGGAATACAGACTTCTGCCATGGAATGGTTATATTTGCAGGTATTTATGAATTGAACATGTGTAATATTTACCAACTAAAAGCTTGCCCTACAGAGTGAAATGACATCTTTATGCTATAAACATTGACTGTATTTTATGTCCCAGTTTTGTAATATTAGCACTTGGTTACATATTGTATCTTTCCTTTTGTTTTTATGCTTTTTTTTAGGTGGTGATACAAAAATAATGAAAAATAGTGGAAAGACAAGATTTAAAAGGACAAAGATTGACTCCCTTATGAATTACATGGTTTATACTGTAAGCCTTTTTGTTTAAAATTCAGGTGTTTGAGTTCATTTTTAAGTGAATAGAGTGAATGCAAAATTAGGAAACTTTTTTTTTTTTTTTCCTTTGCTGTAATAAGTATGTTTCCTCTTTGTTTTGGCCTGATGAGTTGGGGATGGAGTAGGAGGGAATCTAAGAAAGGTGCCTCGCTGTTGGCAGGATGTGCGACCCTAAACTTTAGGTGTAGGGCAGCCTACGTGATGTGGAAAGTGCTTCAAAGCCAGGCTACAATAAGAACCCAGATTATTTGAAGAGATTGTTGTGTGGGAACGGTTTGCTCCCCTTCTTCTTACTTACCAGTGCTTGTAATACTCTATTTTGAACCTGGAGATTTGGGATTTAAGTCAAACAGATGTTTCTGAAGTGTCACGGGCCACTTTGTACACCCTAGATCTTTTTGGTTCTCATCTTGCTGTCGGCTGGCCTGGCCATCGGACACACCTACTGGGAGCAGCAGATCGGCAACTCCTCCTGGTACCTCTACGATGCACAAGACTTAAGTCCTTCCTATCGTGGCTTCCTTAACTTTTGGGGATACATCATTGTTCTGAACACCATGGTCCCCATTTCCCTCTATGTGAGGTAGGTAAATACCTTGGCCTTTAAGACCTGACCTGGTGATAGTGTTGAATTACTTAACTTAGGGATTAATGGTGAATGGACTTAATTTCTCATTGGTACTTCAACTGATGAAAGCATTCTCCCAAGGAATGCCCCCTGACAAAGTGGGAGACTTTGATCCTGCTAGTATTTAACTTCCCAGGCTAATTCTGCAGTCACAGTGTGTGAAGGAAACTACTTGAAAAAAAAATTAGAATAGAAAAATCACGTTTTCCAGATGTATTCCTCAAAAGAGAGGCCCTACTGCTGCATGAAGTGTGAATAATCTTGCCTTTGATAAACCTATCTGTAACATATTTGAAGTCCTCCAACCTCCTACCTGCTCTTCTCCAAATTGTACTTAAAACGCTGTTCACAAGTGGGATTTCTATGTGTTATGGGAGCAGCGCCACCGAGGCTTTTGCCCTGATGAGGTTTTTCCCCTGTTACTGGGGTGTCGCTGAAGCTGAGCGGTGTGGTCTGATGTCAGCGTGAGTGGCCTCTGCAGGGGTGAGGGTGCTCTGTAATGTGCTGGGAAATGTCATTGTTTGTCTTCAGCTCTTTGCTATCTGAGCAATTTGAGTCCTGGGAAAGAGTCAGAGTCCCCTGGATCTGATAATACATCGTTGTTTTAAAATACGAGATGCAGCTGGGAGTGAGAGCGCTCATTTTATTTCATACAGTGTCGAGGTGATTCGTTTGGGCCAAAGCTATTTCATAAACTGGGACCTGCAGATGTATTACTCGGAGAAGGACACGGCCGCCAAGGCCAGGACCACGACGCTCAACGAGCAGCTGGGGCAGATCCACTACATCTTCTCTGACAAGACGGGGACGCTCACACAGAACATCATGACCTTTAAAAAATGTTGCATCAATGGCCAAAGATACGGTAAGTCTGTGCCACACTGCTGTGGTGGAAAGCAGGACCCTGCCAGGCCCCGTGTGGCACAGCTGGCAGCCTCTCACCAGTCTGTACAAAGGAGGAGGAATTGCAGTGCTTGTTTGAAATCAGGTGCATACGAGACCTTTTAGTTTCAACTGAAATTCCACGATTCAGCCCTGGTATTGAGTAAAGCTCCAGTAAAACTGAATTGTTGGGCTTTTCCCACTGTTTTCCTTTCTAAAGGTAGAAATTGATGGACTTGAGTGGAAACTTCCCAGCAAAAAAGTCTGAAAGGAGTAATTTACAGAATGCTTTACTTTTGGTAGAAATGCCTCAGGGACAGAGTTAATCTAGAAGCAAATAGGACAATGTAGTAAGAGCAGCAGTTTTTCATTTCAGTGTTAGTTACTTCATTTACGGTCTTGTCTGGATTGCAGTATTTTGAGCATGCAGCAGATGTGCTCCAAAACTATTGTTTGGTTGGTTCAAATAACGAAGACTGCAGTGTGCTATCACCACTTGCTTTTTAAACATCCCACCTCTGCAGAGAGATGTGGAATTCCTGACAGTGAAAGCTGTGTTAAGCCAAAAATGGATGTTTTATGACAATTCCACTGCATGGCAGTATTTTATTTTTTCTTACATTTGCTTCGGTATCACTAGTATACAAAAGTATCTCGGCTGTCTGTGGATTTGCTTTTTTAAAAATCTGAGCTATCCTATTGTGGTAGCAATTCTATATATTTTTTACTTTGTGAATGAGTTGTAAAAACTTTGTTGTTGTGTCCCGTGGGTTCTGACCGGTGGTGCTCGCATTGCAGGGGACTGGCGGGACGGAGCGGGGCAGCAGCAGAGCCACCCACAGGTAGGTGGGTCTCTTCTGGCCCCAAAGTCCCTGCCATCTGTAGAGCGGGGAACGGTCCCTTGCCGAAACCTGAGGAGATGCAGGGAGGCACAAAGCAACTGCACGTGAGATAACACAAACCCTCTCTTCTTCTGTTTCCTGAGCAGCAAGTGGATTTCAGCTGGAACACCTATGCGGATGGGAAGTTCTCATTCTATGATCACTATCTGATAGAGCAAATAAAATCTGGAAAGGAGCCAGAAATTCAAAAGTTCTTTTTTCTGCTTGCCATTTGTCACACAGTCATGGCTGACAGCACTGATGGTGAGTAAGTTTTTTAGGTGTTTGATGTTTTTCCTTCTGTAAGGGGAAACAGTAATTCAGATTTGCACGAGGGAGAGGTCCAAAAGTAATGCTGATCCCGTAAGTGAGAAGGAGTGTTAGGCTGCTCCTTTAAATGAAGCAACAGCAAGAGGCGATGCTATTCCCTGTGCTGAACTGATCTGACCCTTCATGGAAGGGGGACTGTCTTTATGACAGTTACAGCTGTGGCAAACACGCATCTTAAATAACAGCAGATTTAGAAAGGGGGGAAACAGTTTATACGCAGGTCTTGTGTTTTCATGTAACAGGTCTTCTCTCTGTTCAAAAATATCTTTAAAATCTTAAAAGCGTGAACCTCAAATAAAATGACAATGACACTGGCATAGTCTCTGCTTCCACATACAGATGTGGAAGTACAGATGCATCTGGAAAGTTGTTTTCAGTGTGGAAAAATGAGTGTTTTCAGCATGAGGGTTTCATGCTCTTGCTCCTTCACTCGCAGCCCCATAGACATATTCAAATCATGTATGTCTGTCCTAAGAGTATTGGCAGCAAATAAGCAAAATTAATAACAAAAATATGATGGAAACTAAATTTAGAGTTGGAAATTTATTGAAAAATTCATGAACATGAAAAATAAGGTAAGAAGATTCGATTAAAACATTGAAGAGTAATATTGCTTTGCTCTCGTCTTTGCGAGGTCTCTGTGGCACTGGCAGCCTCCTCTCCTTTCTTGCTCTTCCCACTGATGTTTTCAGGGTTGTTTCCAGTCTGTTACGTTGGCGTCCGTGGCCAAGGATTTGTCTCTTGGAGCTCCCTTTGAAAATGCTTAAATAAATGTATTGAGAAATTAAGATATTAAATATCTGGTTTGAGACAGAGAAGTTACAGTTTTTGCCTTTATACCTGGAGGGAAGAGGGCTCAGTGACCTATCCCATGGGGAAAGTCTGTGTGATGCAAGGGAGGAGGGGTCCCTAGTCCCCCTGCTCTGTGTGCACTGCTCTCGGGTGCTGCAGTTCAGAAGGGGAAAGGGCCTGGCTCTCAGCCGCTCTACAGAAAGGATGTGAATTCCTGTGCGGTGGTGTGCGAGAGCCCAGTAACGCTCCGGTACAACCCGCCTTTCTCTTCTGTTCCATTTCGGTGACACAGGACAGCTCAATTACCAAGCGGCTTCCCCGGATGAAGGCGCCCTGGTTACGGCAGCCAGAAACTTCGGCTACGTTTTTCTCTCACGGACGCAAAATACTATCACTATCAGTGAGATGGGGGTTGAAAGAACGTACGATGTCCTCGCTATCTTGGATTTCAACAGCGACAGAAAACGGATGTCTGTCATTGGTAAGCTGACTGCAACCAGCCTCTATGGAAAAGCTCACTTGGGTTTCAGAGGGGAAAAAGTACATGCGAGGGAGGTTGAAGTCAACAATTCTGGTTGTGTAAGTCCCAGGATAGATTTTAATTCAGATAGCCCTGGATAGCAAAAGAGAGGCTTTGTAGGTGCAAATGTGTCCACGAGACAGTCCTGGTGTTCAGGTGTGGCCTCTGAAGACAATCTTGGGTCCCTTTAGTAGAAGCTTGAAGAAATGCTGTAAAGGTGATTTATTCCCCTTTTTCCCCAGGGAACAAACAAGTTGTATGTTCCTCTAGAAATTGGAGTACTAGGTGTGCAGGTTGAGGTATACATAAACAGATCTTTAGTTTTGATTTTTAACTATCTTTAAAGTTGTCAGTCTTGACTCTGTTAGAGATCTGTTGGTTTTAGGCTATAATTCTGGTGCCTCTTATCTCCAGCATATGTCTCTGCCCAGCTCCTAGAGGCAAGTGAGATGTTAACACTACCAACCATTATCAAAAACGTAATCCTTTGGAGTATAAGTGTCCTCTCAGGTCATGAGAGAGAAGAGGAAATGCACCAATCAACCAGGTTACTTAATTGAACAATATTAGTGGTGAGGAAGATCAATTTGGTGTTGTAGTTTTGGTCCTTGACAGCAGTAGAGTGAACAATCTAATCTGAAACTATTCCTTTATTTAAATGTACTCTAACCTTTTGTCCCACCTCTCGTGTTTTACTCCACAGTAAGAGAATCAGGTGGAAATATCAGGCTGTATTGTAAAGGGGCCGATACGGTAATTTATGAACGGTTGCACCCAAGGAATCTAAAGAGAGAAGCTACAGAAGAAGCACTAGATGTACGTTTGTATTTTATGTGCTGTTTTTAAATTAAAAGTTGTCTATTTCTGACTATAATTTTATTAATTTCCTAAGCTACTAACCAAACACAGACCCATAATTGGTTCTACAAGTCATCCCAAATCTGAGAAATAATCAAAGCAATATTAAGTTTTCACGCATATTCTTAAAAATGCATTCGTTGTCTTTTCATGAGAGGTGAACTTAAATTTTGTCTAGGTGCTTGCTTTTTTTCCATAGTTACCAGTGTTGCAGATCCCTACACTCTGTTCTGTCTGTCACCACGTCAGTCTTCCAGTTCAGCCTGCCTTGTCAGATACAGTTTAATTTTTGGCATTTCTGCAATACCCATGACTAACTGTGCAGTCAGATTTGTTTTCTCAGACTTTACTAAATGCTCATGATCTTAATGCTTAGATTTGGATTGCAAATGAAGAGATTTGGTTTGTGGATATGTCTCTTTTTTAATTACTTTTCAGATTTTTGCAAGTGAAACTCTCAGGACACTCTGCCTGTGCTATAGAGACATTAGTCATGATGAATTTGAAGTGTGGAATAAAAAGCTTTTGGAGGCCAGTGTAGCTGCAACTAATCGTGACGAAGCTCTGGACAAAGTCTATGAGGAAATAGAAAAAAACTTGATTGTAAGTCAAGCTTTAAATTTTTAGTGTACTTTTATGCTTGTATAAGAGAAACAGATCTTTTTGAAAATAAATAATCCTTGTTTATTAGGACATTTTGATTTCGATCTTTTCAGTATTTTACCGGCTTTAGAGCTAAGCCAAATCGTTTAATAGAATTAAAGGAAATGTATTTTAGTACGCGTGTTTCTGTGTTTCTAATATACACTTCTATGTGCAAGAGTTTGTCATTACTGAATTCCTAAGGTGAGCTTGAGTTGTTTCTGTTCTACCTCAAACCAGGACACTTGGCTTGAAGATATATCCAGAATAGTTTCATTCTCTACTGAAAATCAATCAGTTCTCTATGCATATTTATCCTACTAAATACCTATATTTCCTGTATCTCCCAGCTGCTTGGTGCAACAGCTATTGAAGACAAACTACAGGATGGAGTTCCAGAAACTATTTCCAGGCTTTCAAAAGCAGACATTAAAATATGGGTGCTTACTGGTGACAAAAAAGGTGGGTTTGCTTACAGCTAGAGAGCTAGCACAAGACTGATAAGGGCTGGAAGATAAGCTGAGGCAAATGCAGACCAGAAACAAAGCATATGTTTCTAGAAAAGCTTAGTACAAAAGTCCATTTAAATCCCAACTAGAGGGATTTCTACAACATGCAGAACTTCATCCCAGCTATTCCCAGTCCAGAATTACTGGATGGGCTTCTGTGTAACTTCTGTTCCTCCAGCAGCTCGGCCTGGGTGACTGATTTTGTGGCTGTCTTCTGCAGGGAAATGCCCAGCTACTGCTTTTCCCAGTGCAAAGCAAGTGCAGGACAGCCTGCTTTTAACACCAGGCTTGCTTGGCTCTGAGGGCAATGCCAAAACTCGTCTTTTTACAGTGAAAATTTACTTTTCAAATAATAACAAGTGCTGCTGACAGAGACTGATTGGCTTTTCTTTTGGTCGTTGCTAGTCTGCAGGCTGGCAACATGTGTTGTCCAGTCAGTTCAAAATAAGGCATTAAAGGTGTAAGAAATAACGGCTGTACCACCCCCTGGGTGGAGCTGCAGCCAGACCAGTGTCTCTGTGGCGCTGGCAAGAGCCTTGGTTCAGGTGGTCCTGGGTGGCCAGGGCAGGACACTGTGGTGTCCCCTCTGGCTGATTCCTGCTGTGCCTTTGGTGTCACAGCTCTCAGACACAGGGACAGCATCTCCACCAGCAAGTTAAATGGGCCCTGGTAGATCTTTCTTCCCAGGATTGGCTGATGGACTTCTCCAAGTAACTAAAAGTTTTTTGCATCCAGAGCATCTTGTGACAACGCATTCCACCACAGCAATGTATGTTTCATGGGAAATGTTGCATAGGAAATACAATTCCCTGACTTTAAATTCATTAAATTCAGTTGTTGTATGACAAATAATTAACAGGCATTCCCCCAGCTTCTCTGTGCTATGTGTGCTTTAGTTTTTGTAATGAGAGGAACCTTCTTGTACTGAAACATTACTTGAGAGGAGTTCAGGTACTTCTGGCTGTTCCCAACAGTTACTCATGACAGAACTTCGCCTAAATACTTACTTTTTTTTTTTTTTTTTTTTTTTAATTGTAGAAACTGCTGAAAATATTGGATTTTCTTGTGAACTGTTAACAGATGAAACAACAATCTGCTATGGAGAAGATATCAGGCAAGTGAAAAGCACAAAGGATTTCTTTTGTGGATATTAGAAGTGTTCTATTTTTAAAATTTAACCCAGCAGTGACATTGGTTTATCCCACCGTGACACTTCAATGACTGAACAGTATTCCTTGGCAGTTGGTCAGCTGTTGTCCAAACGGTTATACTGCAGGAAAACCAGCATGGGCTGAGAGAAGAACTAGGGCCTTGTAACAGTGTCACAACTCTTCATGGCTCATTTTTCCAAATTTTTCCTTATTTGCAAAACAGCAAGGATATCAAACCAGTGTGATCCTCTTTTCACTGTTGCTCTAGCACTGCTTAGAACATCCCCTGTGGCAGAAGAAGTCCTTGCAGCATGTACTGCACTTGTTCCTTGCAGATTTTCAGTCTGGGACTGATCTAGCTTGAAATTTATCCTTGACTTTTCTGTAATAGTGTCCACCTCTCTTTCCAGTGCTCTTCTTCAAACGAGGCTGGAAAACCAGAGGAACAGAGCTGGATCGAGTGCACATTCCTCTCTAAGAATGAACGAGCCCTTCTTCCAGGACAGTCGAGATCGGGCTTTAATAATCACTGGCTCCTGGCTGGTATGTACAGAAGAGGTTCTCCTGGGTATTGGAGGTTTTGGGGGTCCCACCAAGCCACAGTATCCTTCTCTGAGGACTCTGTTCATATGTCTGCTTTGCTAAACCAAGCAGTGCAAATTCTTTGGCCATTGTGCCACAGACAGAACACATCTCTTTGGTATTTATCTCCAGAAGGATTTTTGGGTTTGAAGGTTCAAAGTAGTGCTCAATAAAATAAGGTCTTTCAAATCACCCTGGCAGCTGCCATCAAAGTAGAGCCAAGCCCCTGCAAAAGCACAGTCTTATTTTCTGTGTTTATTCTTCATGGGGATTCTGGTCTAATGGAAAAAAATGAGAAAGAGGTACTGCCGGTGCTACAAGATGCATGGCTTCAGTACAGGCACAGAAATTGTGCTGGAAATGAGAGATGGGAGTGAAAGGGTGGAAACAGAAGACAAGTTTCCGGCTCAGTGCTTCAATATAGTGCTCTCAGAGGAGCTTAGAAAGCAGAAGAGAGCTTTTAGCAGAGAGGTGACGAGCAGTAATTCTGTGGCTATTAGCCACCCTGTTGGCAGCCTGCTCTTACAGGAGAAAGTGAAGAGCTAAGGACCGTCTGCCCCATCTCAGTGTCCAGCCCTAAACCTGTATCTGTATAGAGAAGTGTCTGTCTGTGTGTAAGGCACAGGAAGCGGGAATCTGGCCGGAGCAGCAGGTAAAATCACAGGTCTGTGTTACCTCCTGCTCCAGCTGAACTGCCCTGGAGCTAACCTGGGTATTTATAGGGCACTTCCAAGTGTGCCAGATGCAGTCGTGCTTCCTCTGGGAGATGGAGAAATAGGAAAGAAGGAAGTTTAAGTATCAGAATGATTTCAAAAGTGAATTTGTTCCCATCAGAAGAAATATTCCTTTGAAATCTGTGAGAAGTGCTGTGACACCAAATACAAGCATTTTCCTTTTGTTAATCCCACCAAGTACATTCTTTCCCTTGTTTCCATAGCTCTTTGTTCACTCCTCTGCACCAGCATTTAATTAAAATGCTATAAATGGGTGACAGGACACTTAATGACGTTAAGTGTGTTGTATAGGCAGTACTCGGAGTGCAGTTTGAAACAAGGTGGAAGGGAACATCGTATATTTTTGTTACACAGAATGAAATCCTACTAGAGAAGAAAAAGAAGAAAAAAAAACTGAAGCTGAAATTCCCTAGAACAGCAGAAGAGGAGAAAAAGCAAGCTGAGAAGAAGAGAAGGGCCGAAGCTTCCAAAGAGCAGCAGCAGCAGAATTTTGTTGATCTGGCCTGTGAGTGCAGAGCGGTGATCTGCTGCCGGGTGACGCCGAAGCAGAAGGCCATGGTGGTGGAGCTAGTGAAGAAGTACAAGAAAGCTATTACTCTGGCAATCGGGGACGGTGCCAATGATGTAAACATGATTAAAAGTAAGGCAGCTGTAGAACTTCTCTCGGTAGGAAAGATCTCTTCTGGGCCTTCTTCTGCCGTCTCTTCACTGTTACTCTTTGTTCAGAAGACTCTGCCATCTGTTTCGTTCCCTGCGTTAACATCACTTCTGTTACCTTCTCTGCCTCTGCTTTCCCTTTTGAGGAAGCCCTTTATGAAATGGTTAGTGGTTTTTGCTGATGTATTTTAGCTTTTTCTGTAGGCGTTCACTGAGAAGGGACCTGAATTACATGTGTTATCGTGTTGTGGGTTACAAAAGCGTCATAGGAAAACAAAGCTATAGCTTAGCTGCCCTGTGCTTGGAGGCACTAGCCATCCTGTATTGCAGCTGGTGCTCTCTGAACTGCTTTCTGAGAAATCCCACTGAGACAGAAACTCCTGGGCTATGCTCTGTTACGAGTGTGTGTGTAAACTGCCTGGCCAGTTGGCTCAGGGTCTACTCGCTCTGTCTCCTGGCTTGATTCTACCATGGTCAAATCCCCCAGCATCTGTTCTGGTGGAACAAGCACTGGGAGGGAATCCAGCAAGGGCGGAGACGTGAGCAGTGGCTAACAGGGCACAGAAGGGGAAATGCGCTGCTGTGTTAGTCTGTAAGGCAGCCTCTTGTGCTGTGTGCAGAAATTAAACCGGGCAGAGGAACGTGAGGCAGAGAATAGGAACCGGTAGAAGATTTCCCCTCGGTCATGTTTTTCCTCTCCCGTTGTTCAACGCAGCGTGTGGTGTTTGTTTCATTACCTGCAGCTGCCCACATCGGAGTTGGAATCAGTGGCCAAGAAGGGATGCAAGCCGTCATGTCGAGTGACTACTCTTTTGGGCAATTCCGCTACCTCCAAAGGCTGCTGCTGGTCCACGGACGATGGTCTTACATTAGGATGTGCAAGTTCTTAAGATACTTTTTCTACAAGAACTTTGCTTTTACACTAGTGCACATCTGGTATTCGTTCTTTAACGGCTTCTCTGCCCAGGTAAGGAGACGTGCTCGTGTGTAATACTGACAGGCAGATCCCCCTTTCTGTCAGTGCAGAATAGCAAAGGCTTAACCGGGGAAGTGACAGGAGCCTGAAGGTATCATCGGTAATTTCTGCAGGAGAACAGGTGGTAACTAAGCTAGTTAGTTACCGGCTAAGCAGCTGGTTGTGACTTCAGAAGCCTCGAGTCAGTATCGTGATTGTACAGGGAGGAAGAGATTGCTGTATAGCGATTTGGGGATGCTTTTCCAGCCCTGCTGCTGAAGATATTCCGAGGTGAAGTTGGACGGTGCACGAATCTATCAGTAGGAAACCAAATCCCAAAGTCAGGCAACATTGGGGGTTTGTAAGGAGCGGGGCAGCTTTATACAGGTGAAAAATAGTCTCAGCAGAGCTATGAGCTAAGGTGCTGCTTGTCTTTGTGGTAAACATTGGGATGGGCAATTTAATGCTGTAGTGGAGCATGTGTGATTTTTCTCTGGAATTGGAAGGAAAAGGTGTAATCAAGAAGAAATCATTAACTCCTGTAACAACTCGTCCTCTTGCAGACAGCTTACGAGGACTGGTTCATCACGCTGTACAACGTCTTGTACTCCAGTCTCCCGGTTCTGCTGGTTGGCCTGCTTGACCAGGTATTCTCCATGATGTTAACAGCAGAGGAATCCAAAGGCATCTAACGCCAAGTCTTTAATTACACCGAGTCTCATTGCTTTGTTTTATGGACAAAGCATTTTGTGGGTTTTGTTTGGTTTTTTGGCTTTTAAAAATGTATTCCTCTTCCCAGTGTGTGAGGTAACAAGGGGCAATAAGCAGAGGGTTACTGAAATAGCCAAAGTTAGTTGGTTCACAGGGCTTCGGTGCTAATAATGTTTGTATAAAATATTTCTTGGGTATTTGTTAGAGACTCACAGGCAGGGCGTGCAGTGGTAGCCCTCGTCTTCTGCTTAGTCACTGTGTAGGGAGAGACCCGACACAACCCACAGCGGTAAAGAGCTGGGCGACTCTGGATGTTCTTGTCTTGGCAAGTGACGGGCTGTCGGTCCAGCAGCCTGGAGACGGGCTCTGCAATCGCTTTGTGAGAGGTGTCCAGAACTGGCTCTTCCCAGTTGCACGCCTTGCTCTGTGCAGAGTCCTGCCCACGCTGCTGTTTGAAGAGGGAAAAAGAATCTGCCACTTCCTCTGGGACACCATGTACTTGAGCTTCTTACTCTTCAAAGCTCACACTGAGAACAAGAAATTACAGCAACTTTTTTTTTTCTTTTCTTTTCCTGCTTTATTAAGGATGTGAGTGACAAATTGAGTCTTCGGTTCCCTAGACTGTACGTTTTGGGACAGAAGGATTTACTTTTTAACTACAAGAAGTTCTTTTTAAGCTTGCTTCATGGAGCTTTAACTTCACTGATAATCTTCTTCATACCATATGGAGCTTACCTTGAAACCATGGGACAAGACGGAGAAGCGCCTTCAGATTATCAGTCATTTGCTGTCACAGCAGCATCTTCTCTTATATTTGTCGTCAACTTGCAGGCAAGTGAGCTTAGCCTCCTGATCTCTCTCGCTCTGAAAACACCTTTTGGGCATGTTCCTACATTTGTCTACTAAAAGCATAACTATAGAAAAAAGCTTCCCCTTTTTTGCCTTCTCTCTGTTGATGCTCTCTCTGACTGATGTGTAACTGGATGAGAGGAGACTTGCCCAAGATGTTGTCAGTCTTCAGGGTAGTTGATACTATTTTGAATTAATAAACTCACTTGGAGCTTTTGTTTGCTTTCAGATTGGCTTGGATACGTCTTACTGGACTTTTATTAATGCTTTTTCAGTATTTGGGAGTATTGCACTTTACTTTGGTATCACGTTTGACTTCCACAGCGCTGGAATCCACGTTCTCTTTCCTTCTGGCTTCCAGTTCACAGGTCAGTCCTTGTGGCTTGTGTTTCTTCTTCCCGTCTCACGCAGCAGAACTACACCCCAAATGTCATGGCATGAACCCTTTCTTTCAATGAAAATGAACTGGAACGTGACGTTGCCCAGCAGTAGGGGTCTGCAAGTGAGAACTAAGTTCAAATTGGTGGGGCAGCTTAAAAGAAAGGGAATGTGGTGATCTGGCAGGGTGTGCGTTTGCCACGTTGCTGTCACTGTTTGGTGGAGGGTAAAACCCCAAAGTGAGATGGAGCCCAATGCTGGTAGCAGCTCCTGGGGGTGTTGCTGGAAGTCCGAGGAGGTGTAAGCAGCAGCAATTTGGACATTTTTGCTTCCTAATTCTCCTAGTGACAAATCTTTCATATGTTGTGTTGCATCTAAGTATCCCCCCTCAAAATAACAAGCCCCCTCAATTTTATGTTCTCATTTTTAAGCTGAGCCCAATGGAAAAAAGGTAGTTGCCTCTAATACAATGTTTTTCTTTGACCTTTACTAAAAGTTTTAGCCTTCTTTTGTAACTTCCTTCTACCTGGATGCTTTATGAATTTCAGAAGTTTATAGGTATGACCCCTGCTTAGTTTGATAGCAAGTTCCGTGAGATTGGGTGTTTGGCTACTAAATATCGCTTGCCAATATGGCCACGTTGTAAGAGAAGTGCTTTATAGAATTGAGTCCTGTTGTGCTCCTGCAGAGTTGAGTCTGTATCGCAGCTTGGTGGTGAGATAAACAGCAGAGTACCTGAACGTTAGCTCAGGAGAGAAGCTGGGGCTTTTAGTATCCTGTCTGTGTTTTAGAATTAGTACACGTGAGCATGTCATAAACTAGTTTTTGCTCTTTTTATTCCTAGGAACTGCTCCAAATGCTCTGAGACAGCCGTACCTCTGGCTGACCATGATTCTATCCATTGCCGTTTGCTTACTTCCTGTAGTGGCAGAGCGGTTCTTTTTTGCAACAGTTTGGCCTTCGGAAAGCGATCGAGTGAGTGAAGTCTTGTGTTATTTGGGTTAATTTGGTGTGTGTTTACTGCCAGGAGTCAGTACTGGTGACGGCATTAGAGGCAAGTGACTGTGCCCTAGGGAGAGCGGCAGGAGACGGGGGCTCAGGCCCATGGCCAGGGCGGGGGGCAGCAGGGCTTTCCCAAGGCCAGACCCAGCCCGCCTTCTGGCTGGGTGACAGCGGTGCTGTGATGTTCTGCCGCCAAAGCAGTGTCACTTTGGCGTGTTCTGATGTCTCAGCATCTTCCTGGTGCTTCTGTGTCGGGGTTCCCTTGTTCCCTGTCAGTGTAGTGGGCAGTTCTTGTTTGCTTCTGTTTTGCCTCAAGCTGGTAGGTAGGGTATGAAAATAGTTACAATTGCAGTTGTGTTGCTTAAAAAGATATTAAAGAAGTGTCAGCATGAGAACACAGGAATAGCTTTCAATTGCATATCTTCAGTCAATTCCAATGAAAGACATTTAAAGATAAAATAGTGAAGTTCAAAATAGTCTTTCTGAGATGTTGATGCGTTACTGCACAAGAGACGTGGGTTAGGGGTGGGTTTTGTCAGAGTTAGGTTGATGGTTGGACTAGATGATCTTAAAGGTACTTTCCAACCTGGACAATTCTACCGTTCTCTGATTCTGTATTCTTGTTTCTAACAAATTTAAAGAGAACCCTCCTGCTGAGCAGTTTAGGGATGTAGAAAAGCACGGGGCTGTTTCCCAGTCAGTAAACGCAAACAAGCCCTTTTCCCCTGTGATCCCTGACCTGCTCTGTCTTTGCTCGCCTGAAGGTCCAGAGGAACCGCAAGAAGTACCTGGTGGAAGAGCAGGGGTGGAAGCGCCGGCAGACCGCCTTTCGCCGCGGGGTGTCGAGCCGCCGCTCCGCCTACGCCTTCTCCCACCAGCGGGGCTACGCCGACCTCATCGCCTCCGGCCGCAGCATCCGCAAGAAGCGGGCTCCTCTGGACGCCGTGCTGGGTGGCAGCGGGACACCAGCCAGAGATGCTCCTCAAATCAGCTGATTTTTCAAAAGCTGAGAAGCTTTTTATCCCAATAATTGCACAAATTTATTTTTTTTTAACAAACTCAGGATATTTTTTTTTTTTTTAACCAAATGGCATCAGGATGTGAAGATTTTTATGCTTTATCTCAGAACTTCCTGGCTTTGGACTACTGGAAACGTAGAAGGGCCAAGAGTTCTCTGCGGAGCTACTCATCCTGGTGCGAGTGATTTGTGTGTGAGGCGAAAGTGAAGGATGTGTCTGCTGGGGAACGGAAACCCAGCGCTGGCATTTTGGGGTTTGTTTTTTTTTTTAAGTGATACCTGGAATTGTGAACTTTTTTCACCTTTTAATAATCCGTTGGTACAAAACTGCAGCTACATTTCATATGTTGTCTTTGAACGCGAACTGCTCCGCAGCAGTTCCCTCCTGCGCGCCGTTTCATTGCACCGCACGGTCACCACGGCAGACCAGAGGGACCCGGACGGTACAGCTGGTGATAAACTTTGGTCGGTGTCAGATTTTATTAGGAATTCTGGCACTTACAGGTGTGGTTTCTGCTCCTTTCCCCAGCAGTTGCCTACATTGCTGTGCTCGGAGAGACGGCTCCTCGCACCTCGTTATAGCACGCGTGACACGGTGTGATGCCCTCGCTGTCCCCTGGAATAAAGCGACCCCAAACAACAGTTAGCAGAGGGGTTCCTCACTTGCTCTTTGTTTCTGGGCCTGGCTCTTTCCAGCTTGGGAATATATTTGTGTCTGCTCCTGGGGTGCGTTTCTGAGCGGGTCTGTCTGCTCTCTGGGGAGCTGCCCCTGGGGCTGGCCCCCCTTGGTGCAGGTCAGCGGTGGGTGCAACAGTCAGAGGGGAACCGGGGCCCGGGTGCTCTCCTGTGGGTCTCCCTTCACTCGCGCCCGAGTCCAGCCTCACCACGGAAAACGCGTTTCTGGGAGAGTCTCTTCACGTTTGCACGTACTTTGACTCTTCGCGGGGAGAGGAAGGAGTGTGTGGTTCACCTGTGTGTGTTCACCTGTGTGTGTTTCACCTGTGGCCGCGGGGTGTGTAGCCCGGACCGGGCCAGCCCGCTCTGGGTGAAGGGGGTGTACGTTTCACACGGCGGAGGCGAATAAACGCCCCTTATCGTACCGCTCCTCTCCGAGCGAGCGGGCGGGCGGGCAGGGGCGCGGGAGCGGGGCCTGAGCAGGGACGGCGACAACTGCCCTCCCGCGGGGCCGCCCCGGTACCGGCGCGGGAGGGCGCGGCCGGGCGGCTGACGCAAGGCGGCGGCGGATTGGCTGAGG
>VXAK01011433.1:0-12698 GCA_013399435.1 Arenaria interpres | reverse complement strand
GGCAGCGGGTCGGTGCCTGGGAGCCGCCGGGCGGGGGGCGGCGGGGGCGCTCAGGGACCGTGTGCCCGGGCGCTGGCCAGAGGAGGGGGCGCTGTCCGTGCTTGCAATTAGCAGTTAATTTCCGGGCTCGGGTTTGGCCTGAGCTTCTCTCCGCCTGCCGCCTCCCTCCCTGCAAAAACGGGTTTCTCCAAAGGCTGATTCCGTTCTGGCTGCTGCTGGGCGGCCGTGGCTCTCCAGGGTTCAGTGCCTTGGGGGCGCCTGGGCCTTCAGCGTAACGCACCGCGTGGACGGGGCTCTAGCATGAGACGTTTAAAATAAGCCTCGCCCTGCCTGGCCGTCTGGTTGGTTTATGGCTGCCGATAACCGCGAAGGCTTTTATGCCCTTCTGTGTTTCCAGTTGTGCCTGAACGTTTCTGTAGCTGATTATTTCTCTTTGAGTAATTGCCCGTGTTTGTCGCGCCTTGCAGAGGAACTGTACGTTTCGGAACGAGAGGGCAACGATTCCACTGGCGATGGGACACAAAAGAAACCCTTCAAGACCGTTTTGAAGGTAACTGGAAAACATCTCCTGGTGGTTTTGAAGAGTATGAACTGCACCTCAGGTCAATGACTGACCTTTCTTTCTAACTGTAGATTTTATAGCTGTTTTTGCAGCTCTGCCTGGCAGGACCAGAAGTGGGGCGTCTGCTCGGTCTCTTGGAGGATGGTTCCTTTCACTGGCAGCGCCATTGATTCTCTTCTTCTCTCCCCCTCGTTAGGCTCTGATGACGGCAGGAAAGGAACCGTTTCCTACTATCTACGTGGATTCACAAAAAGAAAACGAGGTGCTGTAGCATTAGAGCTTCCTGGTAGAAATCATTTAACGCTCCTTTGTGGGAAGGGACACAATGTAACCTGTTGTCTTCTGCTCTCTCCTTGGATTCTTTTAGAGATGGGCCATTATTTCAAAGTCGCAGATGAAAAATGTCAAAAAGCTGTGGCACAGGGAGCAAATGAAGAACGAAGCCAAGGAGAAGAAGGAGGTAGGTGCAGATGATGCCACATTGGAGGCAACATGCCACTGTTCTTTGCCAAAACCAGTAAGCAGTGTTCTTGTCATTCCCACCCGGCCAAAAATGCCTCAGTTTGTTCTTGTCGGTGTGAAGAAGAGTTGTTCGTTGGTAATTTTAAAGAGTGGGAATCTTACAAAGCCTGGTTACAGCTATTTTAATGCAGTACTTATTTACACCAGGCAGAAGACCTCTTGAGAAGAGAGAAGAACCTGGAGGAAGCCAAGAAAGTTGTTATCAAGAACGATCCTAGTCTTCCAGAGCCGAAATGTGTAAGATGCAGCACATGATGCATGGCCTGTGTCAGAGTGTCTGATCTGCAGTGAGTCTGAGCCCGTCCCTGCTCTGGGGCTCTCACAGCTCCTGAAGGCCCCTCCCTTTTTGCTGTGACTTTTGTTGCTCTGGTTATCTGTGTCCTCTGGTGTATAGACCTTGGTCTTTCTTACGCGTTTGGTGGGTATCACGCATCAGACTTCTCTGTGTCCGTGTTTGTCTGCTGGTAGAGACCGCACTCCTGCCTGAGAAAGGTCGTTGGTGTTGCTTTGTTTGCTTGTTGCAGTGGTGGGGAGCGGAGAGACAGCACTGGGTAGAAGATCTCATTTAAGCTATTGAGGCACGTTCTTACTTGGCTGTTCGTAGGGTGCGGCTGGGTTTGGTGGTTGGTGCAGCCCTTGGCTTGGTCAGCAGACACTGTGTGTGCTGCTCCATGGTGGCCTTCTGGATGGGCCCTGTGTAGAAGGGGCTTCTACATACACCTGTAGAAGGTGGTTTTGGCTGGAGCCCTGTGCTCTTACGGCTGCTCTTTATGAAAGGGGCAGCTGGGCTGTTTTGGGGAGGGAGGTGTGATACACGTTTGTATTCTAGGTAATTATGTGGAAAACACCATCTAAATGGTGAATCATTTCTCTATTTGATTGCTTTTATCCTCTGATTTACAGGTGAAGATAGATGCTCTGAAGGCTTACAGAGGCCAGAGGGTGAAGATTTTTGGCTGGATTCACAGATTACGGAGACAAGGTAAACCACAAGCGTTTGGAACCTGTGCAGAGGGGTGGAACACGTTCAGCCTTCACAATTTGGATGCTCACAATGAGTCGGACAGCACCTGTTCTTAATTAATTTTTAAACCATTGGTTAGGTGCTGCCTTTGGTTTATCCTAACAACACTGAAAATTCTGTGTGATGTATGAGCACGTAGACGCTTCTTAGTTGAAATCTTACAGGATTGTCAGTTGGGAGGCCAGTCCTGCAGAATTTCTTTGAAAGACCTGTCTTGTGTTTTAAGCTAATCTGCAAATGGAGGAGCTGTTATCTGGCATCTGTTCATACTGAAAGCAGCAAATTGGAATTTTAAAGTTACATAAAGTAGTGTGACTTCTTTTAAAATGAATTTAGCGAGTAATACCTGCTGTCCGGGTGCTGGGTACCCTGGCTCATGAGGCGGCTTCAGTCGGGGTGCAGAAGTGCAGGGCAGAGGTGGTTCTGACTCCACGGCTGTTGGTTCAGGTTGTCACTGAAGGACTTGGCGAGGCGGTTGTGGATCTGGATATCATGAGCAGTTTCTAGCAAACTCTTGCTCTTGCGGAGAGGTGGGTGACCAGGGTGACACTGCTTTATCCGTGTTGGGTGTGCCCTGGGTCCATGCGTTGAGCATTTCTGCATACAGGCTTGTAGTCCCTCTGGACTGACTGTCACTTGTCACACAGAATACGGCTCTGTGAAAGGCTCCTCTGACTGTGCTAATGGCTCGTTGTTCACCTGGAGCATCTCTGCTTTTTAAAACAGAAGAATGCGATCACAGTCCTTCTACAATAATCTATACATCAGTGGTTAATGTGTCTTGGGACATATGTCCCCCTATTGTCTGTTCAGATGGTCAGTGAATAAAGCTGAACTCTGGATTTACTTTTTTCCTTCCCTTTTTAACTAGGAAAAAATTTGATGTTCGTTGTTTTGAGAGATGGCACGGGTTTTCTTCAGTGTGTCCTGTCAGATGAGCTGGTAAGTTGTGATGATTTAATTATGTTCTGGCATCAAATAAGTGAAGTGTTCATACCTCACCTGTTTTCCTTTTCTATAGATGATTGGAAGTTCTCCTGAACCCGCTGATTAAGTTGTAGTATTGTTAAGTTGTGTCTCCTACCGCTAGAGGTTTTTTGTCAGTGTGAGAGCTATTTAGAAGTGACTGTGAGTTAGTCTCGTCTGTCTGTGGCTCCAGTGGATGTCATAGGAAAGATAAAAACTTCCCGTAACCGTGCCTCTGTCTCCTTTTTTTTCCCCGCAGTGTCAGTGCTACAACGGGCTGGTTCTCTCCACGGAGAGCAGCGTTGCAGTGTACGGGACGCTGAACCTCGTTCCCGAAGGCAAGCAGGTACGGGAGTTAGCGTGTTCGGCTTCTCCCTCTCTTCAGCAGCTTGTCCTTCTCCTGGTGGAAGAAGGAGCCGAGGTGGAAATAGTTACTGGCATGTTTTGCAGATGAAATTTGGATAGGTTTAATTGTTCTAGCTGTCCCTGCCACTCGGGTCCTGTTCCCAAAAGATTGACATAAGGTTAGGGAGCCAAGCTCGGTTAAATGTGAGTACACCCCCCGCCCAGAAGTCGGCAGGATTCCCTTTCCTTCACGGCTTACACTACGGGGGCTTCTAAAAATAAATGCAGCCAAACGGGGATCTCTTTTTTTTTCAACAACTTTATGCAGCTTGATAATCCTGAGTCTCATACTATGTTGCTGCTCGGAATTTATATTCCGGACATTGAAAACACTTGATGTTTTCGTGTCTCATCGCAATGATACAATGCTCCTAACAGATTTTTCACAAGTCTAGTGTTGTTTTTCACTGATTAGACTTTGAAAATCTGCATTTATACCCAGAAAATACCGTGAAGGGAAAAAAAGTTATCATTTTAGGGGACAGAATCCCAGTGTCCCCCACACGGGGGAGCTGGTGAGACCAGAAACGGAGAGGTCTGTTCTGCAGCCGGGCAGGCTGAGCCTGCTGAGGGGGGGTCACCTCTGCTGCCCTGGGGCAGGGGAGACCACCAGCAGGAAAGGTGCCTGGAGCAGAGGAGCTGATTGCTCAGGGGTGCAATAGTGAGATGGTTCTTCCTCTGCTCTGATCTTCAGCTTGTTCGCAGTTTGCTCTCCGGTAGAACGTGGCTCAAATAGTACAAAGATGTTGGCATCCGAGGGGCAAAAACGAGGCTTCTGAAATTCTTGTTTCTCTTCAAATGGGCAGGCCCCGGGAGGCCACGAGCTGAACTGTGATTACTGGGAGCTTATTGGTCTGGCCCCAGCAGGAGGGGCTGACAATCTGCTCAATGAGGACTCGGAGGTCGATGTGCAACTCAACAACAGGCACATGATGATTCGAGGGGAGAACATGTCCAAAATCTTCAAGGTGCGCTCCATGGTGGTGCAGGCCTTCAGGGATCACTTCTTTGCCAACGGCTATTATGAAGTAAGTGTATTTTCCCTTGTCAGCAAATGACTGCTTTAGTCACCTGACTTGATGGCTGTCTTTTTCCTGGAAAAACTGTAGACTTTCTAATTGACCTGAAAAGGACAAAAAAAAAAAAAAAGCAGCTGTTTATTGGGGAACTTATTTGATTGGTTTCATAGACAGAGATCTCTGAGGTGTGTAGACACTCCTGAGGTGTGTGTTACAGCGTGACTCACAAGCAGCCTGCACACCTCTTTCTAATGTGGTGAAGGGAATCAGAGTGAAGTATTTCTCTGTGTGCATATGCAGGCTGTGTAGATGGTGTTCTGGAAGAGTGTGTCTTATGTCATTTCTCTTGTGTCTTGTCATTGTTGTCCTTAATTCTTCGCTCAAATAATGTCAGTCCTGTTCTTTAACAGGTCACACCACCGACTTTAGTCCAGACGCAGGTGGAAGGAGGCTCAACCCTGTTCAAACTGGATTATTTTGGGGAAGAGGCATACTTGACCCAGTCGTCCCAGCTCTACCTGGAGACCTGCATTCCAGCCTTGGGAGACGTTTTCTGTGTTGCTCAGTCCTACAGAGCTGAGCAGTCCAGGACCCGCAGGCACTTGGCAGAGTATGCAGAGAGTACACTGCTTTTCCCTTTATGTAGAGGGGATTTTATAAGGCAGGGAGTAGCAGGCGGTTGGGTGGCGTAGTGTACAGCGAGCAGACAGCGTAACGCTCGTGCAGGACTGAGCAGAAATGTATTTGGGGGTAATACCTTGTCTCCGTGAATGTCCAGCTGGTGATAACACGTTGACACTTAGTGAAGGACGATCTGGGCAAAACAGAGCTGGTAACGTTTTCAGGAAGCTTTGTCTTTTTAGAAAATACAGTTCATGCTGCTGTCTTCCTTTTTTTTTTTTCTTTTCTTTTTTTAAGCTTCACTTTCTTCACAGTGTAGAAGTGGGAGAAATGAAAAAGGGGACAAAAGTGTGTGTTCTTGGGTTGGGCGTTTTTTAACTTGTGCAAATTTTTTTTCATAGCTAAAGATGTGTTGCTTGTGCGTGGTTTTGTAATGGCCTGACTCTGTGTTTCAGATACACTCACATTGAAGCTGAATGTCCTTTCATAAGTTTTGAGGATTTGCTGGACCGCCTGGAGAACTTGGTTTGTGATGTAGTAGACAGAGTCCTGAAATCTCCTGCATCGAGCTTGCTGTACGACCTCAACCCGGTAGGCAGCAACGGGGAACAGTCGGGAGTAGCCGAGAGAACGTGATCTTTAGCCTTTCCTGATCAACGTGTTCATCTGGGGAAGGCAGGGCAGGGCAGTGAGCTCTGCTTGCTTGCTGCTATCGATAATAAGAAAAATATTAAATAACATCAAAAGAATGAAAATGCTGCAAGGCAGGTAATGAGTCTTCCAGAAGCAGGGGACCGTGGGGCAGAAGTTCCTGCCGGCAGGTCCAGGCACCAGCGATGTGCTGGGATTTATTGCAACGTGTGCTGCACTGGTGGAATAAAGCCCTCTATCCCAGAGCTCGTAATATTGATCGGCTGGTACTTGCAGATTGAGCACAAGGGAGCAATGAAACAACTGGTGTTTTACTTCCTACCCTGGAATGTGGAGCTCTGTACGGCTATTCCATTTGTTAGAGACCCTTTGTCTTCTGCTGCCTTTGCATAGAAGATGGCTCTGAGAGACTGCTGACTTTATCCCCGGCACTAGCTCTTCTCTCAGAGCGCAATCAAATTCAGCATCCCTGGTATTTTGACCTGTTTTCCTGATAAACACTGGGAAGTTCAGTTTTAAATTTGGGCTGAGGAGGGGGTGGGAGGTAGGAGACAACAGAAGCGCATTTCCCTCACAACGGCGGGTTCTGACGCTGTTCTGTGCGTGGGGAGGTGAAAATGTTCTCCTGGGGCCCTGTGCGTGAACCTCTGCTCGTGGCTGGGTTTGAAACACCTGCGTGTGCAGTGAATTTGTACAGAAAAGGAAACAGCTTTTAAAATACTCCCCCTCTCCTCTCCTGCCGTCTTTTTCAGCATCTCCTCTGGGAGCAAGACTGGGCTTGGAAGATGGCCGTGTTTGGTTTTCGCTTTTCAGTACCGACCTTGATTTGTTTGTTTATTTATTAAATAATAATAATTGGTTGATACACGAGCTGGAAAAAGTAGCGTGTGTGCTTCAAGTCTGGAAGTTGCTGATCAACTAGAAAAATATTCTTCTAAAATGGCACTCCTCCAACTGTTGTTATTTCTACTCTTATTCACAGGGCTTCCAGCCCCCTAAACGTCCGTTCCGACGAATGAACTACTCTGAAGCCATCGAGTGGTTAAAGGAACACGATGTGAAGAAGGAAGATGGCACTTACTATGAGTTTGGGGAAGTAAGTCTTTCTGAGGCTCTGTAGAAGCTACAACCAAACAGAACCCCGCTGCCTCGCACTAAGGGTGTGCACTTCCCTCGAAGAACAGTGTGTTTGGACCACGGTGCTGTTGGTGTGTGAGTCTGTTGTGGTTTGTGTGGAATGATTAGGAGTGAAATTCTAGTCCCATGCAAGTTAAAGGGAATTCTGCTCTAAACTTGAGCAAGGTCTGGGTTTTTGTCTGCACTGTGCTGGGAGGTGTAGGGACAATGTACTGGGGAAGGCAAGCGTGGGCTGGGTTTTCACAGGACGTCTTTGAATGTTGGAATCAACACCTGTGTTGTCATCTGTCCCTCTGTTCCCTCGCACTCTTCTCCAGCATGTAAGGCAAAATGGCTTGAAGAGCTCAAGAGGACTCGAACTCCCCCTCTTGGTCATCAAAGGATTTAAGAGAACTGAGATTTTTAGGAGGAGATCATATAACTGTTTAACTTCTGTGATTCTATGATAATTATTTAACTTCAAACTCTGCACAGCATTTTCTGAGGGAACCTTGGCAGCTCAAAATCAGTTGGGTTGGGTTTTTTACTATTACTGCTTTTCCCATCTGTAATCAAAGATGATGGAGATGAAGGGAGGGAGAGACCTTCAAACTGCCCTGAACTACAGTTCCAGAGGGAAATGAGGATTAAAACAAGTGACAGGCGTGGCTGCCTTCTACTATTAAAGAAAAAATGTCATCTTCTGACTTTAACTCAGAATCTAAGAAGAGTGTGACACCATTGGTGAAATAAAAGTTTGAATTAAACCTTTTAGGAATAGACAGTTTTTTGACTAAACAAAGTGCGTTTGTTTAACAAGCCACGATCACACCATCGCTGATGTTCCCTGGCTGTCAGTGTGACTGGTGTCATCCCTCGCTTCTCCACAGTTTTTAAACAATGAAATTGGTGAATTGATCAAAATGAAACTTCTGCTAGGTGTTTCGCAGCTTATCAAATTTCAGTCTGAAAACTTAACCTAAATAACCAAATGACTGTGTCTGTGTAACTGGTAAGTTGAGGTTTTCAAAAATAGCCCATATACATAACAAGGAAACTGAAACTTCTTGGTCTTGAAGTTTATGGAAAACAGTATCAGGGAGGAAGGAGAGAAGGCTCTTTGGTGTTTGCTGCTTGTTTGGGAAGTCCACGTTTCAGGTTGGGTTTTCCTCAGATTCCTGTCTGAAACATTAGGAAGAGTTGGATTTTAATTGAACGTTGTTCTTTTTTTTTCATCTGCCATGTATGTTTTTAAATATTTCTTTTTTCTAGGATACGTTTGTTTTAAAAATGTAGGTACTTTAGGAGGAATGTGTGGATACATGTGGTCTGAAACTCTTTGTTTCATGCCCGATAGATGTGGGACTCAAGGTGTTGGAGCGGGTTTGGGTTTAAATACTAACAAAGCCTTCTTTCACCTTAGGATATTCCTGAAGCTCCTGAGAGGTTGATGACAGACACCATTAACGAGCCAATCTTGTTGTGCCGATTTCCCGCAGAGATAAAGTCTTTCTACATGCAGCGCTGCCACGACGATTCCCGGCTTACCGAGTCTGTAAGTTGGTGTTCCGGGCGGTGTCCTGGGCTCTGAGCAGCGCGGGGAGCCTCCACGTCAGCGAGTGTCCGACGAGTCCGCTGCGGGACAATCACGGAGGGGTCTTCCCAGGCTTTGGTTTGGATGTCTCTTGTTGAACCTACAGGAATAAATGAAGGAACTCTGGAGTGTTAAAGAAATGTGGATAGATGATAGTGAGCGTGCCCTTCGCCCTCCTCAGGTCTCGTGGCAATACTTCTGTCACGTCTGGGAGACCGTGCTGACTGACCACTGACTGGGGGGGTGCTTGTCAGAGGGGCTGCTGTGTTTGTGGGGATTTGGGGAGTAGTTTTGGAGAGTTTTTTTTAATGTTGTTGTTGGGTTTTGGTGTTAATTTTACAGTTGAATGTGACCAAGAGTATTGGAGGTTAGGTTAGAGCACCTTGTAGGTTAGTTTATTCCATTTATAAGTTGGGTCTGGAAGCAATTGCCTGCCTTCCTGTCACAGAGAATTAAAATTACACGGTAAAATGTGTTATGGAAATAGAGTTTTAAATCTGGGCTTTTTTTCCTCCCCCTCCTGCAGGCAGTGTAGTTGCAGTAGCTTGATGCCGTGCTGTGTGTTGCAGGTTGACGTGCTGATGCCCAACGTTGGTGAAATCGTTGGAGGCTCCATGCGTACCTGGGACAGCGAGGAGCTACTCGAGGGCTACAGGAGAGAGGGCATCGATCCCACGCCGTACTACTGGTACACTGACCAGGTCTGTAAACAGATGTCTAAGTGGCAAACGTTTCTGCTGGCCCAAGGCGGGTAATCGGTTAACCACTGGCAAAGCGCAGTGGGTACCAGTTGCCGTTGTGTGAGAATCGCTGCTGTTGGCCGTGGTCGCACCCTGCCCGTACCCATCACCTGCCTTGGGCCGGGCTGTGCCGGAGCGTTCCTCTCGCGAGGACGTCTGCAGTGGCGGTGGCTGGATAAAGAGAGGTTGGGCTTTACAGGCTTGAGCGACTGAGCTCTACCTGGTGTGAGGGGAGGGGGAAAGGAGGTGGCCGAACAAGAATCGTTAAGACTTTTACCTTCCACGTTCCTCCTCTTGTCCTTACCCGCCCCAGGAACTCAGGACAACTCAACACAACTATCTTGCCTGAAAGAGCATAGTCCATTTTCCTCATCTTTCAGAAAATACTCTTGGAATGGTTTTGTGGTGCTGTTTTTTCTGGTGGTATTGCTGCAATTATAACATAAATAACAAGAAAATGTTTAAGATCTACTCTCTGGTTTTAATTTCACAGAGGAAATACGGTACGTGCCCTCATGGTGGCTATGGTTTGGGATTAGAGCGGTTCCTAACCTGGATTCTGAACAGACACCACATCCGGGATGTCTGTCTGTACCCACGCTTCGTGCAGCGCTGCAAACCTTAGCGTCCCCGGGAGGAGCGCCCAGGAAACCCAGCAGCCGGGGCTTGGCAAGGAACGATACGCTCTGCTGTCCCACGGCCTGGCCCAGAACAAGACTTAGTGCAACCTGTTGCTGATACACATACTAATTTAGGATGTGAAAAGGAAAATAAACAAACCCCTTTTTTAAAGGAAATCGCTACCAATTAACTGGAAGAAGCCTTAGAAAAAATTGTTAGGTGCATTTATGCTCTCAGCATAAAACAAAGATCCTGATAAGCTGTCGTTTAAAAAACAAGACACGCTTCTGCTTTTAATTTCTGTGATTTAAAGGAATATGCTGGGCATTTGAATATTTTCTTTAATTTGCTTTCATCGGTTTTCTCTTACGGTTTCCTATTGGGGAAATCGGGAGTTGAAGCTCTGTAAATTCCTAAATAGTGACCTCTGCGAATGGTATGAAGAGACATTATCTAAATAGCTCAGCAAAGTACAAAAATGGGAATAATCATATTAAGCGCTGCACTTTTTTAGCTCCTGTTTTTAATGGAAGTTGCGTTGGCGTTTCTGCAGTAGCAGGGTATGGAGTACTGAGCACTAGTTTCTGCTGCGGGAGAGGGGGGTGGGTTGGGTTTGGTTTGGTTTTCCCCATTATTTATTGGTTAGAAAGGCTGAGGCGGTGGTGAGGTGCCCTTTGCTGCTTTTCCTGGTGCCTGTGGACAAGCACTACAGTGGGTCCGTGCACACCCAGCCGGTGCTCAATTGCAGCAGGAGAGGACATGTTCTCAGAGCATCGGCTGTCAGCTCGTGGACACGGGGGTCTTTGTGGTGCCTGCCCAGTGAAGGTCCTGCCATCTCCATACTGATGGACGACCCAGAGGACCTGGTGACTTTGAAGTACAGCTGGATTTTGGCGCTGTGTGCTGACTGAGCTCTCCTCTCCAGGTGAGCTGTAGTTCAGCAGGGCTTTCCCACTGAAGTATGTGTTTGTAGTAGAGCAGTTCCACCTTTCCTCACTGGCTCCCTGTTCTCTTGTGCTCCTGCATCTGAGCGGATTCTCTGGCTGTAATCAAGTTAGCAAGTAGGTTTAATTAAATATTTAATGTGTTGAGTCATCTGTGTGCTTTTTAGTCAGAAATTAAGCAATTCCTTTTACTAGAGAGAAAAAAAAACCTGGTAAATTGGTAGGTGCATCATTTGCTACCAGGATTGAGGCTTGATCTGGATTTGCCATTCATAGAATTGTCGAGCTGTGTGATACCCGTATTTTTGTAATAAACCGCTGGTTTTCTTCATCTTGCATGTTAGATATCTACACTGATCTAAATCAGCAACCAATAAATTATGGCAACATGAGTTGGTGTGTGAGACAGCAGTTCTTGACCTATGATGGCTGTTTCTCTCCTCTCACTTGGCCGTTGTAGGTTACTCGGTAACAGCCTGTCCTGGCACAGGCACTGTCTGTGTGGGCGAACGCACGGGGAAAGGGAGTTTTCAAGTGCAGGGAACGCATATTCCAAAAAAAAATGGAGTGAGCTTTTTTCTTTTTGAACTAATTTCTTTTTAATTAACTTAAAGGCATGATTTGTTTTGTTATATAATTTGTATAGAGCACCTCAGCTGCAACATCCTAGAGAGAACAAATGAGAGATGCTGGAGAAGTGGTTGCCAAGGCAGAAGCTGCGGGAGGAGCGGCCGAGACTCCTGGCTGCCCCAGGCCAGGTCCGTCTCTGCCTCCCTCCCCAGCTGAGACGGTTGGAGCACGTGAGGTTCCTTCCAGAGCTCCTAAATATCTGGATTTAATGTCTCGGGACTAGAAGAACATGGCTTGGTGATCAGTTTTCTGTCCTTAAAACGGGCAGGGCTGAGCTGCTTTGTAAAGGTTAAAAGCCTCGTTACCAGGGGAGCAGGGAGAGGAAGGGCTGAGGAGTTAAGAGGTGCTTGTGGGAGAGGCAGAGCAGATAAAGCAGATAAGGAGCTTAAAAGGTGACTGGGATGAAAGATGCTGAGTGGAACTTAACTGGAGCCTGTGGTGCAGTGCCCTCATCTGCCGGGGAGCAGAGGTGGTACTGGGCAAACCCCTGCCTGGGAAACATCCCCCAGCTGAGCAAAACCCTCTGCCAGTCCACCCGGGGGGGGAATGAGGAGTAAACTCTGTGGGCAGCCGCTGAAACCAAACGTGTGCGGTGATGCTGAAATGCTGCTTCAAACCAAACCTTTGGGATGTTCCCGAGGATTGGTGCAGCTCCTGATTCATCATCAAGGCTCAATGCAGGGCTTTGATCGTTAAGAAAAACCTATTACTGTTAGAGATTGAAAAATGATAAATGTAGCTTGGTTTTATTTCTGTGTCCCATCAGTTGTGGGTTTGTATGGTGTCTTCTCTTTTTTTATTGTGTTCTTAACAAAGTTGCTGAGCTTGATTATGTCTCCAGTGATCTCAGGGGTGATGATCCTGGGTGTTTCTGGCAGCTACTCAGATTGATTCCCAGCATCCGCAAACCGCATCAGGTGGTGACCGGGATGGAGAAGCGCAACCTGCGCTATGAGGGCATGTGGAGGTGCTGCTGGGGATGAATCCAGGTCTGCGGCTGTCTGCTCCCAGCTGGGAAACACTGTTCCTCCCAGCAGGCAAAGGAAATCTCCTCATAAATGATGCTCCGTAAATGCCGTGCGCCTCCCAGTGTGCCATGTGCAGTCCTATGGCAGAGCTCTCCCTCTGCTCCTTGGCAGAGGTGGAATTTGGGAAAGAACAGCCTGTTCTTTCCATTTCTTAGAGACCCCCAGCTCTGGGGAGACCTCCCTGCAGTGCGGCCTCCAGCTCTGGGGGCATCAACTTTAGAAGGACCTGGAGCTGTTGGTCACAAAGATGCTGGG
>VXAK01011430.1:8267-23698 GCA_013399435.1 Arenaria interpres | reverse complement strand
TCAAGAGCTCTTTTTCCTACGTAACTGTTGTTTTTTCCACAAAATGCATACAATTTATATTTGAATTTTTAAAAACTAGTTTCCACGTAGAAACAGATGGTAAGCCTGACTGCTTTACTCCCAATGCATGGAGTATTCTCCTTTAGCCTCATCTGTTTCAACATAAGTATTTATAATACCTATACTAGATTAATAAAGGTTGAGCCTATACAAGGCAGTTTAATACACTTTTAATATCAATCAAAATGTCCAACAGTAGGTGGCGCATGTATTATTTGCAGCGCGAGCATTTCACTGTCTTTCTTCCTGATTTAATTCCATAGTAGTTTCAAAACCATTTACAGGGCAATTGTTGAAAAGCAAGTATCTTGACATAATTTAAAGGGATAATTATTTTTAATTCTTAATTACTACATTAAGAAAGAAGGGAAGAAACAGCAAGCTAGCTTTTCAGGAAATATTAGGCTATAGGAAATTAACTGACAAAACGTGGTGACAGCAGATAAATTACACAAGCACCATTTAAAAATTAACAGAAACGTATACGTTCTGATTCTTTTTAGCCTCATTTTTGTTAGATCAGCTATTTCAAATAAGTAGCTGTGCTAGGCTGACGATTATTATCTCAGCCTCCACAGTTTCAAGTGGAATAGAATTTTCATATAGGAACAAAAACGTGGCCAGGAATAAAAGCTAATAAAACCAGGTCCTATGAACACTAATACAGAAAAAAAGCAGACTTTCCCTATTTCTTTCAAGATACACTTTATTGGGGATATTGAGCACTCAGGATAAGATATTCAAATATCTTTTAATATGTGAAAGTCTCAGACCAGGTTCACAAAAAAATAGCTCACATTTATTTATTGCATATTCAGTATTCAGCCTGTTTTACCGAGTGCTCTGTTCAAATTTGCCTGTGACATCTAGTCTGTTCCATGAAAAATAAATGGTTTCAGACACGCTGCATTTTCAGGTTTCAGGTACGCTTTATCACATTAAACTTGTAAGAAAAAGATAAGAGGCAGACTTTTGTATCAGACACTACGCTTCTGATGCTTCCAGAAGCTATGCCAGTTCTTTATACTTTTAGTGAAAATAATCTAAGACAGGTTTCTTGAATATTTGAAAATCAGTTAAATACGTGAAAATTATAAACAGTTAAAAGCAAACCAGTTGTAGTTTTAAAATTATAAACAGTTAAAGCTGTATGAACAGAGGAATAAGTAAGCAGTATAGGCATTAATAACATGACTTTTTCCATGCTATCATTATTTATGTATTCTAGTAAATCAGTGTCAATTTTGCACTAAAAATACCAACTCCTGTGACATACATGGTATGAAACATTTCATCACAGAATAGTTGAGGCTGGAAGGGATCTCTGGAGACCACCTAGTTCAAGTCTGTAGTTCAAAGTAGAGTCAGCTAGAGCAGTCTGCAATGTCCATTTGAGTTTTGAATACCTTCAAGGTTGGAGACTCTGCAACCTCTCTGTGCAACCTGTTCCAGTGTTTGGCGAACCTCACACTTTCACATGATATCACCATGAAGAGTCTGGCTCCATCGTTCCACCCTCCCATGAAGTATTTATACATACTGCTAACATTGCCCCCGAGCCTTTTCTTCTCCAGGCTGAACAATGTCAGCACCTCTCCTCCTATGTCAGATAACCCTTAATAACCTTTGCGTCCCTTTGCTAGACTCAATCTATGTCTCCAATCAATGTCTGTCTTGTACTGGTGAGGCCAGAACTAGGACACAGAGCTCCAAATGTGCTCTCACCAGCGCTGAGTAGAGGGGAAGGATCACCTTCTTCGACCTGATAGCAACTCTCCTTCTATTGCAGCCCCAGTGCAACCTTACTACATTATGAAATCAAGACGAGGAACATTAAAATCTTTGGAGCACTGAATCCTCTCTCCCAATTAGCAGTTATTTTTCCTTACTGATGAAATGATGAATGAGAGATCCCTACACAAAAAAGCCCAAATTGACAGTTATGACAGGGTGGGAGGCTGGAACCTGGAAACAACTTGGAAACAGGAATTTCCTCTGTCCCAGTTGGTTTACAGCTCAAATTGCCCAAGTAATCAATCTTTCATAGAAAACATACTGAAAATACTGTTACAGAAAACGAACAGCAAATGCAAAGAACCTAGCCATAGCGTATCACTTTCTTTTTTTTGGCTTGTGAAGTTGTATTTTAAATTATTGTGAACACATGCTACCAGTTTAGCTTTAACGATGATTTAGTAAGATAACAGAACTGTCAAGATACTGGCAATTTGATTGAAAATACAAGACCAGGTAATATACCTTTAGGATTTTCTGAGTGGAAATCAGAGAAAGACCAATAGTCCTTTTTACACCACTGAATAGAGGTTAGAGTAAGAGAAGTAAGCTCAGATATGCTAAAAGCAAAATACCTGCTAGTTAAACAAAATGACAAATGTCCAGCACAAATTGGCTTTTCCACTGTAAGAATTCCAAGAGTAGGAAGCATAATCAGGAAAAAGTGTAGAGACTTCTTTTTTCCCATCCCAGCGGCGATTAAGTTCAAAGTACAGCATTCCTTCCCTGTGTTCTAAACTACTCAAAGACCAAGTTACAAGGCCAGCAGCCTTTGAATTGGGGAGCAAGTGTCAACTTTGATCAGCATACTTCTCAGGTCTTGTGCTATAATCATTGTCCCCAAACTGGAAATTTACTGCTAAAATTTTATCAGTGGTTTCATTACAGCTCCACAAATCTATTTTAAGTAGAAAGAATGACGTGACTTGAACATGAGTGTAGCAGTCTGAAATATGTAATTGGCTGCTGGACCATTATCAAAACAATTATAAATGGCACAAAATTAACCAGGAGGTAATTTCTGCTCTCAGAGTCACCAACATTAGATCTCTTTCAATAAATATTTAATATTTTAATTTTAATTATGATTTACTATTTAGTTTAATATTTAATTAACATAATTAATATTTATGAAGACTGGAAAGAGCTGTATTGTGCCTTGATCAAATATGCAGGTATCTAGAACTCTGTAGAGGAAAAAGATATGGCTCTTCATTCAACAGAATTATAGTAACAGAGAAACATTAGGAACAGTAGCATTTCTGCAGTGTTTGTAAATATATCTGTGTGTGTACGTGTAGATTATATACTATAAAAATGTGAATTATCTGTGTGCATAAATATACACGTATGTACACAACCACATACCTATATGCATACATATTTTATCTTTTAAAATACAGCTTTGGCACAAGTTGACTCTGGTTATGATTTGAAGAAAAAAAAAAAATAATCATACAAAGAAATCTGCACAAATAACTGAGATAATGTAACCCAGATAAAGAGACTGGGGGCTTAATTCTGAAGCACTACTGGGAAAAAAATCCCACTGATTCCAATTAAAGTCTACACAATTCAGACACTGAGGTAATGTTGTCGGGCATGATTCAGGGGTAGCAAAAGACAGAAAGACAACACAGACAATAAACAAGAACATTCTAAGTGAGCAGCAAGGGAAAAAAGGGGTGTACCGTTTTTGTATGTTTAGTAAGTATTAAATAACCAAGTATAAAGACTAACAAAGCACAGAAGAAACAAAAGGCAGACTTTTCAGAAGTTCATTTTCATTTTTATCAGACCAATGATACGTTGGATGAAGGTCAACAACATCACTGGAGACAGTAACCACACAGACTAAATTCTCTCAAATTAAAAGTTCCTAAATTTAAGCTTGATGGCAATGAGAAGTATATTATAGCTCAGTTAAGAAAAAGTAATTGAACTGAAGATCAAATTGCAAAGGGAAAGCATACCCTTTATACCTCTTTACAGGCTTTTCTAATTTTTATCACTGTCATACTGTCATAATGGCATATTCTAAGTAGGGAGAAAACAAAAGTGACGATGGAGAGGCTTCTGTAGCCAAGGCAAAGGCCTGATGCATCCCTAGAGCCGAAGCAGACCAACTAACCAATTTATAACAAATTAATATTTGTCTTAAATTTAGACCTAAGAGCACTAGAACAGCCTAACCACTGACAGTAAATAAGAATTTTGCAACATTTAAACAATATGAATAACAAAACCAAGCTAAAAGCATTTTTATAACATAGCTAAGCATACATATTTATATATATGTACGGCAAAGGAGCATACAGAGATTTGTGGCACAGTTGCACAAATGGGGTAGAGAAAAACATCTGCAAGCAGTAAAATCTGAAGACAAAGCATGTAGAGCAGGCAGAAAAGATGTCCAGGGAAACCAGTATCATGCTGCAGAACAAGCAGAAAGTGTCTCATAAAACCAGGGTAATCCTGTAGAATAAGCAAGAAACATGCCTGGCAAAAGCCACAATTCCAGGACCCCAAAATAAAAAGAACTACGACAGGATGGTGTGAGAAGCATAAAAAATCCTAAGGACAGATGAAAAATTGCAGGGGAAAAAGCCTCCTTCAGTTCCAGCTTTCCTTGTTGAAGAGCTCTCAACTGTGATCACCTTGATCTCTGTGACTAAAGACCATGAAGGACCATAGCCACCAGTGTTAAACATTACAGTACCAGGTCCTCGGGGGCTTTTATACTCAGCTCGTTTACACGGTTGTTAAAGAGTTATACTTTGAACATGTGTTGATAATGACTGACAGTAATTAACAAAAAGCCATTGGCAAGATGTATTGTTACTGAATATCAATCTAATAAAGTGTGGCTTTGAAGCTGGTAACCCTCTAAAAATGTTCCCATCACTGGGATTTCTAATTCTCCAATACACGCAAAGACACACCGATACATGCATACACGCGTGCGTATGTTCAGTTGGAACACTTTCCATGTGTATCTCCAACGATAACATTCTGTCACGACTGGAAAAATCCCACACAGTTTGCCAGCATGTTTAAGTAGTTACTTAAAAATTGTTAAAGCTAATTATAAGCTTTTCAAATTTTTACTCTAAAGGAAAATCTGAACAGGGGTAAGAAACTCTGGAAATTGACTATTGGCACAATGACTAATTCAGCACCACATGAGGCAGATGGACAGGTAAATAAAAGCTCTGTTCTTCAGAAATAGGAACCCAGTTTAAAAACAATGATTCCTACCCACATCAAAGCAAAGTAAGTCACATCTGTTTGTAACTGGAAAATTAAATGCGGAAACATACAGGACAGTTGGAATTTCATTAGCTATGTTATTTTGAAAGAGTGTCTTTCTTTAGTTTGGTTTTTTAACTGGGTCAATATGTTGTCAAGACAATGTTTAGCCCAACCTGAGCCGAGTTAAACTCGCACAATATGACATTTCAGCATTGTTGAAAGGTAACATGAACATACGCCCTAACACTGTGCATGCCCTGTAGCAGTATGAGGAGGATACTGGCTACACGTAGCAAATGCCAGTTTTCCTCAAGAAGGGGAGTCTCCTTTGACTCAGAAACGGAGGGGACAGCATTCACTGCAAAGAAGGGCTTCATTCTTAGCCCATGAATGTGACCTTACCTTATCATTAATTAGCAAGTGGTGTATTCAGGTTGTCTTTCATGCTCCTAAAAAATGCATGGTAATCTCCGTCAAGAAGTGTCAAAAGATCTTTACGTGCTTCAGAACACATAATTTTCTACATTTGTAAGGTCAGTTCGACAACCATAAAATGAACTTGGTGAATACATAATAATATATTTTGTTTTCCCTCACGTTGGCTGTTAATGCAATGGATGTAAGGCTGTTCTCATCTGCTACATACTCTTGGCTTTCACCTTTAATGATGAAAGGATACAGATATAGCTGCAAAAAAATTTTCCGCTGTTCCCATTGTTCAACTTATGATTCTCAGAAAATCGTAAAATAAAAAAGACAAAAAGGAGTTCTGCATAACATACAGAAAAACAGAGAAACAAATATAAAGACAAAAATAAAAAAAGGTTTGCTGCATCTCTCAAACATTATGCAAGAAGATCTAGTCTCTACCCATAAAGTGAAAAAGGCTGATGAATTTTGAGAATAATTCTTCACAATCTGGGTGTGTCTCCAGCCAAATTAATTTTTGGTCCTAACCAAACACCAGCAGAAGCTGCAAACGTTTTTTTTTGTGTAAGCTGAATCCAATCCAAATGTTTTGCTCATGATTGGCAGGAATACTTAAAAATATTGTAAAATTTACTTATAACCTCAAATTCGTGTTCATAGCACCACGGGGTGGGGTCAGATTGCTGAGAGTTTTATAGTATCAAGTGCAAAGCTTTGTGAGAAGAAATGAGTGAGTTTTACATTCGGTATTAACAACCCCATGAAACTTCAGTTTCTAGCGCTAGAAGCTGACATTCATTTCAACTTAACATTAGCACTCTGTGACTTCACGCCAGGGGTTGAAAAAACCAATTATTTCATACTATTCCCCTGTGGTCTACATTTAGCTCAAAAATTAAGACTGTCTGTCGTCATGAAACAAATTCTCAATTAATGCTTCATTTTAATAATCTCCTAGAGGAGTCTTTTTGCATAATAAATTTGTTTCATGAGATGTTGTTCTGTGGAAATGTGCTCTGTATGTTACTTCTAAAGATGTCTTCAAATAAACTGATTGGCACAGCAAGAAGAGGAATATTATTACTTAAGCAGTTTCCTACACAAGTGTCTTACAAATTTTTGGGATTGGAAAAAATTCCATTAAATACTTTACTTTTTAAATCAGGGAAATTTACTTATTTATTTACAGATTTCAACACCTTTGGAAAGTACAGTTTGCAAGTGTTGGGCCTTTTGAAAAAGGCTTCCTTGGATGAGGTAGTAAGAAAATTCCAAAGAATGAGACTTCTAGTGGATATCATAGCACATTCAGTTAGCACTATATCTACTGCTTTAACACCTGTAAGTTCTACTTCATATTTATGAGCATTTTTACTAATATTCTTATTATGCTTTATTACCACATAAATACTTAATATGAAAATATTTTAAACACTTAAAATACAGTCTGTTTTTAGAAAGATAAACCACGTGATGTAGGAATGAATATTAATATATTATCAATATATTAATATGAATGTTATCCTCAGCTGCAATTCAGGGCTTGCTTAAACAATAGCGAGATGAACAACACGGGAGATGAATATATCACACAATGAATAAGTAACAGTGCAATGGGAAATGTTGTCCCGAAATGTCCTCCAGCGTCTGTTCATTTTTGAATCATTTGCCTTAATTTTTCTACAGATGTATCTGCAGAATTGTTATAGGAAATCATGAGCCTCACATGAAAATTGAGTTAATTTTCTCTATTTTCATGCTCTTAGTACCTGACCAATTAACATAACCTCAAATCACTAAATACAGACCCACCTGTTCTACCGAAGTTTCTCTTATCCATATGCCCATCTCCTCTCACACATGAACAGAGACCACAATACAGACTACACAAGATTGTGTATACTCCCATTTCCTCAAGTATACGAACACAAAATCCTTGTGCTCCATAAAGGAACAGCGCACCTCAGCCTGCCTGCTTTACACCGCATCATATCACTGTAACTAAATAGATATAAAAACCCCCAAAGTATTTAACTTGATGCAAAGGCCCTACTGTTCAATCTCTACCTCACTTAACCTCAGCATTTCCTTATGTTTACATTGAATGGTGGAAAGCGGTTGCTGAGAGTATCTTTGCCTGTACATCACCTCTGTTTTGACACTCTGCTTCAGTAACGGGGAGAAGATGGCAAAGACTAACAGCAGCAGATCTTTTGTCCTCTTCTTTTCAAAAGCATCATTCCCCATTTGCATGTATGTCAGTCTACAGAACTGATCTTCAAAAGCAAGGACATGCCGTTCCTGCATTCTCTCGTCTTTCCCACAACTGGTTCCATTGGAAGCTACCACGATCAAGAGAAGAGCAGGTTTTGCTGCTACAGTGGAATAATTTTAGTATGATGAAACCAACTATCTTTTGAATAAAAAAACAAAACCAAACCCAGACGACTTTTGCTCCATACTCATCAAAGAACTTTTCAAAAATTTAAGAAGGCTTAAAGAATATTCTCTCCACCTTTAAAGAGAGGAGCCTGGGATGGCCCTGAGCAAAACAAATCTATTAATCCACATTTTCCATAAAGTGACATCTCATTGTAAATCACAGAAGTAATTTTTTATCTTATGATGTGGAAGCCATGAATGAAAGGTGGTGTTTTAGTCCAAATCTAAGGAATATTTCTAACAACAGAATGTAAGTTTTTAATAGTCTGCTTGCAGACCAGTGAGAACGTCAGTCATCCCGAATCTCTGCATTCCATGTATGACCAAACAGTGGGAATGAAAAGTAATTTTTAGTGTTAGAGCACAGTTTTCACAAAGACTCTAGCAGTACTTTTTTCTTTATTCTTAAAAAGGCTTGAGTCCTTCTCATATTGCTACAGTATCTGATGTCCAACTCTACAAAGGCACTCAAGCATTATGTGCTACAGAAATCAGTAGCAGTAGGCAACTAAGTGTAGGGTTTACATTACATTTCTTTGATGAGTTAATACCGATTTGAAAAGTGCTCAAGTTCAAGGAAATATAACTCAAAAAATCTAGAAAATAAAAGATTAGTAAAACATTCTACTACATATAACTTCTAGAAGGTTGTTTCTTAATTTATTAAAAATTTAACTTATTTAATATTTATTGTACTTATAAGTTTTCATGTGATTCTTTTATAAAGGACACAGTATTCAAGTTACTCTCAAAAATTCTTTATGCACAGTAATAATAATTAAATCAGGAATAACTCCTATTCAGCCATTTGATTATGGCGTCACAGGAACCCTTCTCTAGACTTTACTCCAGTATTCCTACTTGAAAATTAATGCTTTTGTCTACATCTATTTCACCAAGTAAGAACAGCAAATTTATTCATCGTAAGTGGACATTATAGGCTTCAGAAGACTGATTGTGCTGGGCACCAGATTACAACCCGAGAAAAACACCGGAGAACTGCCTGGTGTTGTCTGGAAAGAGAATGTGTGCATCAAACATGACTTAGTTGCTTGATGCCCTCAGCCAGGGCCACCGATTACTGAGCAAGAAAAGGGAAAGCCTCCTCCACCAAGAGCAACATTTCAGTACCTTCATTCCACAATGACTGCATCAGCCAAACCAAAGGAATCCTACTCTGTGACTCAAAACTTCGCACAGTATTAAAGGACAGGTTGTATCGTATGATTTGAATATGATTATTTGCCAGGCTATTTCTGAAGTGCCCATAGGTCTGTCAAACTAATTAGTCTCATGCCAGCCATTCTTAGGGCAACAACAAAGACGATGTCAATGAGGTTCTAGACAACAAAGTCATCTAGGTTATAAAAGCCATTGTAGCCAGTTGCAACCATTATCTAGACAGTCCTTTCAGTTAAAAATAAGATGCAGGGCAAAATCCTAAGAAATTTCTGGAACACATAGAAGAACATCATGTGCAAAGAATCACTTCATATTTCATAAGTTCTATTTTTTTTCTGTATGTTTGTAAAGCATATATACCTCTATATATCTAATACATCATATATATATATATATTGCTAATCAAGCATTTACCAACATGGAGCTCTTTTGATTGTTGATTTTTTCTTAAAGCTTTTTTTCCCATGTTCATTTGCACACAGCAATAAGCATAAAAAGGGAACCTTGTCTAATGTTCTTAGTGAGCAACAGAATACTGTAATAAGAAATAAAATTCAATAGAAGTCACAGGAATAAATGAATATTCAGTAAGGAATGTAGAAGCATATATGCTTAAAAAAATAAACATAAAAAGCGGTAACTACCACTTTAAAAAGTGCGGCACATGGTTTGTAACATTTCTACTTTATAACACTCATGTTCAATTATATCCACTTATGTTAATCTTTTGTCAGGTATTTTAGTATTAAGGAAATGTTTTAACAAGATTTCTACAGCTTGATTACAGACAAAGGTGGCTAAATTCACAACTGAATTTGAACAAGCAGCAATTTCAGTAACTGATAAATGTATGCAAATAAAGAATGAGATTTTAACATGCATAAAATTGACTATAATGTACTACTGGAAATAGCTTTTGCAACAACCACCTAAAGTATAGAAAATTATGATTTCAAAGTAGCAAACAATTATAATTATAGTTTTCTTTCCATTATCAGTTAACAGAAACAATATGCATTATTGTAGTTTCTAAAACATTTTATCTGGAAGGATCTTTATACATTACGCTTCTGAGTTCTCTCTCCTAATAAGAGGCAAAGAGACCAAAATATCAGAAATCATCTCAAGAGAGAAGTATTTTTTTGTTCCATCCCAGAGGAACAAAAGTCTCTGCATCAGTAGGAAAGAATTTTCTACTTTGTGTGTCATGGTTTCAGCTGGGATAGAGTTAACTTTTTTACCAGCAGCTGGTGTTGTGCTATGTTATGGATTTGGGATGAGAAATACTTTTGATGGCACAGTGGTGGTTTTAGTCATTGCAAGGCAGTCAAGGCCTTTTCTGCTCCTCATGTCACCACGCCAGCGAGTGGGCTGAGGGGCACAAGGAGCTGGGAGGGGACAAGCTGGGGAGAGAAGAAGGACTGGGGGGTGGGGAAGACATTTGGAGTTAAGGCATTTGTCTTCCTAAGTAACCATTATGCGTGATGGAGCCCAGCTTTTGCTCTACCTATTAAACTCTCTTTATCTCAACCCTCAAGTTTTTCCTCACTTTTACTCTTCCGATTCTCTCCTTCACCCAAACTGGGGCAGCAGGAGTGGGGAGCAAGAGGCTGCATGGTTCAAGTTGCCACCTGGGGTTAAACCACAACAATGTGAAAACCCAATAGTAACAGATCTGGAGATTCAGGTACTATAGATTTCTCTTCACAGTTCCATTCCTCTGAATTTAGTTTTCTAAATCACTGTGGGATTTTTTCAATTTTACTCCTAGAACAAAATAAAACCAAAACCAAACACCCCCCGCCCCAAAACACCTGACTCATTTATGCTAATGCTTTCCCAATGAATGCTTTTTCCTACCTTATCTAGTACTTGATTCACATCCAATTCAAATGTTCCAAGCACTTAAACTAATTATACTCAAAATTCCAATAATTTTAAAATCAAAACTGTCTTAAAACCCATGATAGATAATGAAGAGATACGCGTGTGTGATAATGAAGTGATACATCTCAAACTGACATAATTCTTTAGAGACTTATTATTTTGTGACCCTGATCTCAAAGGATGCTAAAGGTTACATGTGCTAGCCCAAAGATTTAATTTTTTATATAATTAATTTTCCTCTGATTTTCAGATAACATTTTAAAAAAAAAAAAACCAACCACCAACCTGCTTCATTTCCTTATTCTAGTCAGATGACTGACAGTCCCTTAATAATTCCACTCACACTCTCCTTGCTGTTTATATCTGTTCAATATCCGTAGACCTCTACGAATGCCATAGGTGTTTCTTTAACTAAGGCATGCATATTTAACTCACTTAATCTTTTCTCATAAATTATTCTCATACTCTCCAAACAACTTTTCATGCATTTTTCTAAACTGACTCCAGTTCCCCTAATAAGCATCCACCTTGAAATGTTGATAGATAAGGAGCAACTAAGTCTTGTTGGGACTAACTTCTCCTAAATTACAGGAAGAGTGCAAATATGGTTCTTAAGGAGTAAATCCAATGCCTCCAAATTTTGGTCACAAGATCAGTCTATTAATTTGCATTCACTTGTGAATGTGAACACCTACATTGAAATGGGACAGAGTGCCAAATACCCAGTGGAATGATATATTCAGTGAAGGATTGCATTAACACTTTTCTCATTTTTAAGTTATTTTCACAAAGCAGAACTAGTATATACACAGAGGGCAGAATACTCACATACATGTACTTCGAAGTTAAAAATATGACAGAAAGTAGTGGAGAGGGATTCACCTTGAAATAAAAATTGAACATGCCATTTGCAACAAAATAAAGGGAACATGCCCTGTGCAGCAAAATAAAGGGGAATTTGTAGAATGGGCTACCATACTCATATTGGCTTAAGATAACTACCAAAGGTAACGGTGTCTTTCAAAATGCGATGGGACAGGCAAATAATCAACCTGGTAAATTCCTACCCTGACTGTTCAGGCAAACTGCTCTATTATAGGAGAAAATCCTGTGCATTGTATATCCTCAATAAAATCTTATGTCAAGTCCATAACTTGTTGGTTTGTAAGTGCTCAAAATTTCAAATAGATTAAGTACTTCTTGTCTAAAACGTAAGCTAGAAAGTGCAGCAATTTATTTCTTCTCATAAAAAACATATAAGAACTAAAGAGAATACCACAGGTCTCACAGCATGAAACAGCTGCAATTTTACAGAGAGGAAACATGAGAGCTAGATGAAGGACTGAATTTTAGTCATATATCTGTACGGTTCAAAGCGCTGTTTTGGAGCACAGATGCCACAATTAATAAAAATGCATGAGATTTTATTCAGACGATGAAAAGTAAGAAATGCTGAGCTCTTACTTTCAGCTACAATTATGCAGTCAATGCATGCAGCCTGGAGTCAGGTATGGAAATTCTTCCTCACGACTGAATTAAATATTACAATTCATACTAAAATGTAAGCAACTAAACTACCATTTAAGAAAAAGGGAGAAAGAATAAAGGAGGAAGACTAGATTTAAAGTGTTTATAATTTTTTAAGTGAAGAAAACTCAAAAGCATATTGTAGGAGCACTCTTACTATAGCAAGTTTATTAACACAATTAACCCTAAGAACTGCTACCCAGAAGAAAAGGATTTAAATACAGTCACTGACTTTCTATCCCGGGATTTCTTTTATACAATTAAGTTTCTCAAAAATTCTGCACAGCAGCACATTTTCAATTGCACCAAAGTCTATTGCAGACGTAACTGACTCCAGCTTGTCAGGCATCTTGCCATGTTCATAGGCCTTAGGATTCAATGTGCCTCTTGTATGTATGCATGTGTTCTCCTAAGCGCACATCATCTTTGTGACATATGTTCCTTGTAACGGTAGCTTTGCCTCTAAGAAGCTCAAATAAACTATTCTGTATCTATGCATTTTGGAGGTAATACTGCATAGAAAGAGCTATAGGTTTACTATCTTTTAATATTTTTCTCATACTCTTGTCAATAAAGTTACATCACATCATATCAGGTAAAGAAATCAAGATGGTAAAACAATGAAATATGGAGAGGTTCACTGAGTGTCTTTATAACAAGGAAGTCTCGTTAGCGGACACGGGAGAACGATGGTATTCTCTTCTGCCCTTTCAGCGCGGTTACTGTCTGCGAGTCATTTATAGTCCATTAACAAGGGCCAGTGTCTCAGCAGGGGTGAATGAAGCTATCAGATATTATAACTGCTAAGCATCTGTTACTGAATGTTTAAGTCAGTTATTTCCAAATGGTGAAGTAACTACTGAATTTTTTCTTTTATTTTTCTGATCTTGCGTGTAAGAACAAACATTCTCAAATGTTATGAGGTTAGTAATATATTTTTTAAAGTGACTAAGCCCTGATCTGCACTTAGGGATTCAAAACACAAATGAAAAATTTTACAGTAGAAAATTATGCTATAGCTGATTAAGCTAATTCAACTACTCCAGAGGCACGCATTTCAAATTATACAGTTGTTCCTAATAATCACAGCAAATGCTAATGTGATCAGTCACAAAAGTGATGCAATTAGAGCACCCTGTTACACACTCACTCTGTTCCCCTTAAGATTTCATCCTCCTCTTTCAAAAATCTTGGAAAGAGAGCAACTCGCTTCCAAACTTCAGAAGTGGAGACATCTCTATGTCAGCTTATAATAGATCAGTTACTGACCTGACCTGTTCTGAGAAAAGTCTTTCTCTCTTCCTCGGCTAGAGAAATAGCTGTCAGAAGGATATATTTTAACAGAAGTTTTATAAATTTATACTGCTCTTGAGTCCCCATTGAAGCTCCCATACCAACTTCTTCAGATATACATTGTGGTTAAACAGCTAATAGCTGCAATTCTTATTTCAGATTTGGGAAAGGACAGGATTAAATTCTTCAGAAAGATTTGGGATCAAATGCTGTACTGTAGCTAGAAAAATGTCAAATTTTGGAGGCAGCTGAAATCATGAAGAACCTTTCTACCCAGCTTGTTTTTGCCCCTCTTACTACATGATGACAATCTCTGACAAATACCGATTCACTTACACATTTTGAAAACTAAAATAAAACTTGTAATTCAGCTGAAAGATCAAGAACAATATGCAGAACTTTAATAAATATGTAGCAGTTTGCTTGAGCAAGAGTCATTTTGTAGAATGCTTTGAAATAATTTGAAATGCAAGTTACTACTGTACAAGATTCCATACAGTCTTCATTGTTTTTTTCCTCCTGTTAAGATAGTCCTTCAGTAGCTTTATACAGCCACACTCCTTTTTTTTTTTCAGAATTCACTGCAGTAGAGACATGTGTTGTTCTGTTAAAAATTTTCATTTCAGTGACTTTTGGACATAAAAGATGCAACAGCTGAAGTAATGAAAGACATGAAATTGAGGTCTAAATTTGCTACAAGTTCCCTTAAGGTTCAGGGACACGTCTATCAGGCTATGCATATCCCTGTGAGGGAATACTTTCCCATAACCATAACACTACCAAAATTATCCAAGATGGGGAGACAGGTGAGAGCACTCTTTTATGAACACATGGAAGCCAGCAACTGCAACTCTAATGCAAAAAAGACTGAGTCACAGAATCAAGCCTCACAAAATTTGTCATTTGATGTATTTGCTCCATGGAAGGCTAAAACTATATTAGGTAAGTAAATCCTCATCTGATTAAGAACACAGCCTTATAAGCAATGAAAATCATGGATCAACTGGAATTATGAATACAGAGATACCTTCTGTAATACTGTATTTTGTCTAGGTGTCTTGTCCTCTAATTTATGCAGTTTTCTCTTCCTCTTAGATAGATGAAAGAGGTCTAAACCTTCCTGGTGATCAGAAACAAAGGATCATCCTTTGTGCATGTTATTTATGCCAAAAGAGATAATTATTTGTTGAATGATCCAACCAGCAGTTAATGCACATGTTGGAAAGCACATTTTTGAACAACGCATAAAAGAGGCTCTTAAAGAAAAAACCAATACTGTTGGCAATGCATCAACTACAGGAGGTAAATAGAGGGCTTTTTCTTTCACTTGTGAATATTGTGGTATTCATAAGTGAAATGTGTAGTTTTACAAAACAGTAATAACTTTTCAAACAATATATGCAAATAAGTATCAGAGGTACACAGTTTTCTTTTTAGAAACAGAACAGAAACCAAGCAATACATCCAAAGATTACTGCAGCTGCGTTTGGGGTAGAAAAGAAGAAATAATAGGTAAGTACAAAGTGACTAAGTTTTCAAGGGGTGAGACATTTTTTGTGGCAAAT
>VXAK01011428.1:0-10105 GCA_013399435.1 Arenaria interpres | reverse complement strand
GGGGGAAAGAAATAAACAGTTATACTAATACTCTGTCTCTAAAATGGCTAAGTGAAGATGAAGCAGAGTTCAAATAATTTGATATTATGTTACTCCCATTGATCTACGAAGTCTACTTAAGTTAGTATAAAGGCTAGTTAGTATCAATGTCATAGAATCATAGAATTGCCTAGATTGGAAGGGACCTTTCAGATCATGGAGTCCAACCATCAACCTAACACTGGCAAAAAACATCACTAAACCATGTCCGTCAGCACTACATCTACCCATCTTTTAAATACCTCCAGGATGGTCCCTCAACTGCTTTCCTGGGCTGCCTGTTCCAATGCTTAATAATCTTTTCAGTGTAGAATTTTTTCCTAATATCCAATCTAAACTTCCCCTGGCGCAACTTGATGCCATTTCCTCTTGTCCTGTCACCTGTGACTTGGGAGAAGAGACCGACCCCTGCCTCTCTACAACCTGTCTAGGTACTGGAAATGATAAGCCACTTGTAAATAATTAGTCTGTCTCTTAAGTGAAAGGATTAGAAAGATAAGGATACTGCTATTCAAGAGAGAAATATCTAAAGCACTTCCTGATGTCCATGTGCACCTTCCATGACGGTGTGCATATGGGCTCAGGTTCCCTTTGCCCATATACTGTCTGTGGCCAAGACAAGGAACCTCCATACAACTGCCCCAGCGTACTACTACGCTCCTGCCCAGCATTTTGCACCCATTGCCTGTGCGGTCCCTGAACTGAGTGGCATGGTGTGGAGCATGGACAGACACTTTGAGCCTTTCTGCCACCATTCAAGGTTGTTATCTCTGTAACCGTGTTTTGGGCAAGGTGGATGTGAACTCAGACAACCATTGCATGAAATATGTGCTTATTTTTGCAAGTTTGACAGTGGCAGAAACCACCAAGGTCATATTAGACATGAGGAACTATTTTTAAGTTATCTCAAGTGCTACTGCTCAGACAAAACAATTACAAGATGCTGTTTTACAAATAAGACACAGAAAAAACAGTCGTATGTTGGACAAAATAATTAAAAAAAAAAGCTAAAATATTAAAACTTAGATGCTTCCAGTATAAAAAAGGCATATATTCTAATGAATTTTAGGGGTTTGGCCTGCTGAATGAAATATATGAATCCACTGGAAAAGATCCACACATTTTAAAGAGAGAACGCTTACCATGGTAGAATAAATAGGAAGCTCTTTAAATGGGTTAACAAGCAGCAGTATATCACCAATGTAGGTCTGAAAAAAGAAGATATAATTGCTTTATTAAGTAATAAATTAAATCTTTAAGGAGGCTAATGGCTTTCTTCCAAAAAGGACTTTGGTCAAAGTCTCTTAAATCTAGCTATCAATATATTAAACATAATTCATGAATTTAGAGCTTTTAACTTCGTAACTTTAAATTGAGATCTACATTTACAAGTCAGACAGCATAAATTATTCCTTTTGTAATAAAATGGAGTTCTTCATAATGGAAAATTATGCATAGAAGAATCGCACTGCATATATTATTGGTAGATTACTTGAAAGTTAATTTGTAATCTACCATTTGTTAAACTACAAAAATGTGACATACCTACCACATAAACAAGTTCCCCCAGCAATTTTTTATGGGATAGATGACATAATTTAGAAAATCTATATTGATTACCCAGAATTGATACATTAAAATATGTTGCCTGTGGGATAAGATAGAGCAACTGATACATATGTAAGTTTTTATGCATGTGTATGTATAGGTGAACATGTGTACATGCATATAGAAAAAAATCCTGGCTATATCAAAAATAACAAACCATCCACTGATTGCAAAAGTGTCAAATTTGATTCACTCGTATGTGAAAGCTGTACTTGAATATAAGATTGCAGGTCAGCCTTGCTGCTACACTTCTCGCTCCATGTAAGTAGATGTGGCTGTATATGCTCTTAGATTGCAAAAATGCCAGATCTCTGTCTCTGAAGAGGTCAGACAGCAAATCATCATGTGAACAGTCCCAGTCATGCTGCCTTTTTTGAAAGGAAGTATTTTCATTTGGGGAGGTGGAAAATAATGCCTTTCATAGTAAATGTACTATTTTTCTTCGGAAATGCGGTAATTTATTTCCTCTCTCTCCCACCCTGACTTCAGTGTTGGGTTTTCCTGCAGAATGGAACATGAAACAGGAAGCGTTCAGTGCTAAGGAGGATTTTGGTTTGGAATTGGAGTCCAAGGACTTTTCCTTCCAACTCTGAGAACTAAATCACCCAAAGATGCAAGGATTTTCAGCATTGATGCCGACACTCTAGCAAAGCACAATGGTTGCTGTTAAACAGAATATTAATGATTGCTGCCCATAAATTTCAATTAAGCTAAGAATGCCAGAGCAGTGTATCATACCCTCTTAAATAAAATCATCAGTATTTTAAAATAGAAGATGACTTCCTTTTTATAAATATTGAGTATCTGTGCATCCTCCTGAATTCAGTTAAAGTTATCTGTGTTTGGCATCTTCGAAAGAGAAAGCAAAGGAAATACTCATAATAAAATAGGATTTGATCCATTATTCTAAAAGTGAGAATTTTAATTATCATTGAATGCCATAAAAGCTAGAATTGAAGTTCCCAAAATTTCAAAAGTATTCACAGCAACTTGTCAATTCCCCATATTCCTTTATTCTCAACAGTGCAATCAACTTACACATTTAAAAACAATATGCATGTTTCACATTAACAAATCACTCAGCTATTCAGTAAGTTAGAAATAAATTATGAATAAGATACAAACAGGGATACCAAAATTTTCAAGTGCAGATTTTTGTCCAGAAGTAAGCTACACCTAACTGGATGCCTCCCAAGTTTAATACGGCAAAACCAGGAAAACCTGCTTTACAAAAACCTTGCTATAATCATTTCATTTGGTATCTAGATGATTAACATTACAATACAGAGAATGATTTCTATAATATAGGAAAAGATGAGCAATTCAATCTCCCACGTGATTTCTAAGCTTTTTAAATGTAAATTTGTTTTAAATTTCCAGTAATCATGTGCCATATTTAAGTTAACATAATGTTAAAGACAGTAGGATCTCTTGGTAGTTTGAGAGGGAAGATTACAAATGCCTATCAATCTCTACCAATACACTTGCTCTGTGAAATAAACACACAAAATTTTATCCAAACCTATCTAACATGTTATTCCCTTTTTTATTTCTGCTTTTCCTAGATAAGCTTGAGAAATTGCAGGACTTACACACATGTATGTCCTGAACCATTTAAATATTAGTCATGAGTCTGGGACAGATTACTGCCTAATACTTGCGATAGTAATCCGATCTTTCCTATTCTCTCACTTTCTCCATTTTGAAAGTTTACTGTTGAATAGCAACTCACATATATCTGATTATTACTGAAACGCTTCTGAATCTCATAAAGTAGGCTGCTGTCTGTTAGCTCACTCAGAGAAGCCAGGTCATCATTTGGAGCTGGAGGCATCAGCTTGATCTAGAAAACACAAATTAGAGAAATAAAGTAACTTCACAACCAATCATTATGCACCAGAATGTCTTAACCTAAAGTATAAACCTAGATCACTAGAATTTATTGGAAAAAATGCATTAGAAACTGGAAAGTTGTCACTCCTCCCAAACAATTACACATCATTAATCTTAAGCAAGAAACGAACATCAAAAATTATTATCAATGTTAAGGTGTATCACTAGATAAGTCTGATGAACTCTTAAGAACACAGACCCCAACTACAGTGCCATCTGCTATTCCTGAACCCATAAAGATTCCCAGCTCAAATGCAATTCTCCTGCTCTCTTCATTAAATGTTTATGGCAGAAGAAATCAAGGCTATAAAAGTTAGTGCACTTGTAAACTGTTTATTGCACAGTGTTTACAAAGTTCTCACACTACTCTCCATCATACAGGATTTAAAATTCTATTAGAATTTTTCCTGTAGAATAGAAGGAAGTTAATAAGAAGTGGGAATCATTTTGCCAAGGAGACCAGGAGAGATTCAGAAGCAGCTACTTTAGCCAAAACTGGAGAAATAAATGAGCTTAACATTTTTGAGATTTAGGAGGAATAATATAACCTCTGCAAGGTAAACCGAACACTAAGAAAACTGCAACAAAATCCAAAAGACAGAATAGGAAACAGATGCAAAAAGAGTCAGTGATAAAGGAAATTTGATTAAAAACAAAATAAACACTGATACATTAAGCAGTGTGCTTACGAATTAGTATCTACACTTAAAATGCAAGTTGATTCCTTTTTTATGTCAGCCCAAAGAAAAACATCTTTGTACCTGAGCACAATACCTAGAAAGAGAAAATTCTCATGTGAACGATGGTAGAATTAATTGAATTGCTTGTTCAGAGTTTACTAAATTAGTTTCTTGGTGTCTGTTTTGAGGATGGACAATGAAGATGAGTCTTCTTTGTTCTATTGTTCTGCATAAGTTGAAGGCTCAGGAGAAAAGCAGACACTGCCCTTTCTTGAAGAAAGGCATCCTCAGCCTCTGGCACTGGCATGTGGCAGGAAGTCAGTGGCAGAAGCAGCAGGCAGACTGGGAGATTTTGGAGGGAACACGGAGTATGATTCTGGCAAGGAGAAGACCCCAAAAACTGTGGATACTGCTGTTTTAATACTGGGGATCTGATCTCAAACTACTGAACATCCATTGTTTCTGTAGGTTCAAGGTCTAGTTCAGAAATCACAATGCTTAGGGTTCTCCTCCTACACTTGTCAGAGCTGCACTGTGTGATATTGATAAAGAATTTCATCTTAACAAAATAAAGCTAACAATGTCTCTTCATCTTAATGTTTCAAGATTCTTGAAACATACGTAAAAGCACTCATTCACACACAATTTTGCAGGCGAATATGGGCAAACACAGGGAAGTTTGCACTTGTAAACAAACAAGATGAATTAGATATTTTGCATCCTCTCTAAATGATAGATCTTTGGCCTTACCAATATTTTTCTTCTAAAAAATAGGAGTATTGAATACCAGTAGCAAAATATTCAATAAAGAGTCATTAAACAGATGGTATTGCTTACTTTTCTATTTTACCAAGAAGAAACAGACCAGACATCACAACCACAGAACCATTAGCCCTTATGACATGAAACAAAATCTTGTTTTTTCTGTTTAAATATGTCACCAGTTTCACTCATATTCATATGTCAGTATGGTACAAATGAAGTTACCAAACCTTGAAAATTTCTCTAATCTATAAATAGAGAAATACCAATCCAAATCGTAGAATATGAACTTCACACTTTATTTTACACTAAATATTCTTTTGTATTTAGGGTTTTGGTGAAAAAATGACTGCTCTCACATCAGGACAAAAGCTTCTATATGTTAGTTATTCTGATATTATGCAGTTGTTTATAGTCCAAACAAACTGTTATATACATATAGTTGGTTTTCAGTCACTTGCCCAGATCAGCCTACTCTTGTCACAAGCTTAATCACTAAAGAAACTGCAAAATAGAGAAAAATAAATTCTAAGAAGTATTACAGAGCATGTACGAAGCTCCTCACAGATGAAAAGTATAAGTAAGCAGGGCTTGCCACGTCCCAGCTTCTGTTGAGTCCCAGAGCACCGCAGTACCTTTTATCTATGGAGGGCACATTTCTAGTCTTTTTTCTACTTCAAGCCCTGTAGCTATTATTGTATTTTTGTTTCTTGTAATAGGTGTATCCTGAGGATTTTCATAATAATATTGGGGACTTCAAAAAACTTCTTTTTTGGGACTGACACAGTGAATGGAAAAAAATTGTGACCTCTTCTTTAGTCTTTAATCATTTCCTTACTATTCCTCTAAAGTTAAATATATTCAGTAGAAAATAATGCTTAAAACTAGTATATGAGGAAACAGGCAAACTCCTCACAGAAAGCTATCTCCTTTTTTTATCAGCTCTGCCAACAGGCAATAAATGTTGATGACTAAAATGGTATACATAAACCTCATATACATGTAAAAGCATGAATATAAGCAATAGATTTGTCAATGTTTTTCCACTCACTCACTAAAACAAGAAAGGCAGGCATCTAACCTGCATTCCATCTGCAACAGATGTTGAACTAGACAGATAAAGTAGAAACCAATAAAAAAAACGTAAGCAAAATGTACCTTACAACACTAGCTCTAGATATACTAACTGAATAGATGTACAAGGACAAGAGGCAGAAACGCCCAATCACACTTCAAAGATGCTTTCTATTTCCTTCTGTCCCCATAAAAATTGTGAAAAAACACCTCTCATTCCATTGAATACGAAAAGCAATAAATGTACAAATGCAGATGAATAAGTATCTCAAGGAGATTATTTACTAGATTATCTGTTGTAATGATTGTTTCTTACATGTAAATTTCACAATGTATCTTCCCACAGCCCTCATCACACTGATTAATATTTTACAGAAGAGACGTACTCTAAACTCGGGGTGTCTATCAAAATGTTACTGTGACTATTCTCCTTTTTCCTGCCTATTCAAAATACTGTATTCTTAAACTATTTGTATTTTCAGGCTCAGAAAGTAGAATACGAGTTTCAAACAAGACAAACATACACGGGGTGCCTGCTATATCTGTCTGTGTCTGTCTGTCTACCTATTCTAGGGGTTTATTCTTCACCCCATTAAAGTGAATGCAGATTTTTCTGTCACAGAAAAGATGGCATTTCTTACTCTTTTTGTTTTTAATCATGGCAGTTGGATGTAAAGCTGGCTAGAAAACAAGAATTCCACTTGGCAAAAAAAAGTAAATTACATCTTGACATTTGTTTCTGATGATGCACATTGGAATAGAAAAAGATGAACAAAAGAATTCCAAAAACTTTTTAAAGTTTCTTGTAGAGGGAAAGCAGATGAAAGACAGAAGCCTATGGCCTCCTTCCCTTATTAATGTGCTCACCTGGCTTGCGGTAACAAAGCAGGCATAGGTCTTCACTGCCCTCCCTTGTGTCCTATCAAAACTCAGAACACCTGTGCCAGAGAATGACCTTCTCTTAATATATAGCCAGGCTAGAGACAAATGTCTTTATGTGTAAATAAAAGAAGGATTTGGATTTGAGCATTGCCCTGAGGTTCTCCATATTTTCTAAACTGTTAGCACACTTCCTTGTACATTCTTGGCTCATGCCAGCTGGCACTCATGCAGATAAAATCTGCGTATTGTTCAGGTCATGTGTCAATGGTTATTTCCCATTAACTGTTTTGGCATGGCCCCATCTTTTGAGGGAGAAAAGAGTTTTGTCTTATGGGTGGACACTGACCCATCCCATACACCCCTAGGCCAGAGAACAGGCTCTGCCTTGTTTTATTTCATAATCTAGGTATAACCAAAGATTCTGACTCTACAGATAAATGGTTAGAAATGTGAAGTGCTCAGTTAAACTCCAAGTAAGAGAATTGAAATATTCTTCCACCAACTTTTTTTTTTTTCAATGAAGTTTAAGATGTGGTGATTCAGCATTTTCTAACACTCTTTGCATCAAAATTCACAGCTCAGTGAGCAAATAAATCACACCAAAATTAGAAACTCTAAATGCATTAAAATCACAAACGATTTGACCTGGTAGTAAACTTTATTTACACTATTAATAACTTATTTGTGGGATCCTTCAAATTCTGTTCTTCTCATCTATGTTTCTGAGCATACAGATGAGTTTTCTCTATTTTTTCTCAATGCATGTATCTGGCTATCATGCTGATTGCATGATGCATATCTTATAAGACATAGAAGAAAAATAGCCATAAATACAGCATAAGTTCCAATATAACTATGTTTCTGGAAGTAATTACCTTTTGAGATTTTTGTAAAGCTAACAATGAAGATTCTTATTTACCCATTTAAATTACATATATTTAACAGCATTCACAATCTGCTCAGATAATAATAGCTAATAATTTTATTTATTTAAATTCTTGTGTCACTGAAATAAGTATGCATTCTAGCTCTTATGTGTACTACTGCGATCTACACAGTTGTCCCTTGTGTATATGGTAAGTGATACCAGAACAGTCAAAAAGTCATCAGAGGATACTCTATCACATGGTTCATATGGCCAACAATACGTAAACAAGATTATTAAGCCAAAGACAAAATATTTTTTAAAAAAAGACCCAAGCAAGCAAAAGAAAAGATTCACTCTATATTTGTGTGTAGCATGAAGCACATAATTCAATTCCAGGCCAGTAATTTCAATCTGCTATCAGAAAAATATCCCTCCCAGCTGAGAGGAAGAGAAATTGCCAGCTATGATAAAATTCTGAAAATTATTCATACTGCTTTCTTTGTTTGGCAGCACAGACCTTGACATTACAGATGATCAAAGAACATCTTTTACCAAGGAAAAAGCAAAAGCTAATACAAGCCAAGAGAGACCCAAAATGCTTTATCATGCAGTCATTTGATCCCCATGCTTCATGTAATAAAAATCTTACTTCATGAGAAATAAGATTTTGTTAAGGTTTTTTTCATTATTTTTGCAATTAAAAAAACCTGAGGCTACATATAAATTTGAGCTGTTAGTTTTCTCAAAACCAAAAAATTTACAAGCTTTCTCTATTAAAAATGCATGCTTTAGATATAATAAGATGAAATTGTTCTCTCTGTTCCCCCAATAAAGGCCTAATCTGCATTCCATATTGCCTAAGAATGTATGAAATTTCTGACACAAAGCATAGGAAATATCATGCTGATCTATTTCAATAATATATGAACATAAGATCCAAGTAATGACTCCACATATCCTATTGAAAAATTAATCAGTACATGATTACTTTGAATGTAGTTTGGAATGCAACTGGTAAGAATAAAAGATTAGTATACCTAAGAGGCAGAGAGAAGGGGGAAGGGGTTGTTCAAAGCTTTTCTTTGGTATCAGTGCTCAATAAAAATTTTACTTTCCAAATAGTGAAATAAAAAAATGAGAATGTGGAAATATAATCTCTGAAAACTAAGATCTGCATATTATACACACAAATATGGATACGATATACATATAGCTATATTTCATAATGCATGGCAAATAGTACAGCATACAGTCCCTGTCCTCACAGGGTAAGAAGAACTTCATTAAAAGAATATTCAAAGCACGCAGAAATTTTGGTCTTGATTGCTGTTCTTCAACTACGGCAGTTTTTCCTTCCTCTTGATTCCTGTGGCCAGAGGTCAACTGGTGATAGTTATCTCCTTATTCCAGAGGAGAGGAGAATGGAAGAAACAAAGCACTGCTCACAGTAAGCAATGTGTTTAAGCTACTGCAGCTTACTGTTCTGTAAAAAACTGAGACTGCCAACAAATACAACCAAAAAACATTAGCAAAAAATGCTGAAACAAGAAATATCTGTGATGGAAAGGCCAGTTTCCAGTATCAATTATGTCACTTCAAAAAACAAAAAATCCTCATATTTACATTTGACAAAATACGGGAATTCTTTAGTTTACTAAAATTAAACTATGATGAAACTGTTTTACGGTCTTTTGTCCATAACAGCCAAAACATACTAAGCCCTTGCCAAATGAAAAGTTTTGTTAAACTATGATTATTTTTTTAATATAACCAGTCATTTAAAAACACAACAGCTGAAGTAGCACGGTTTCTAACCTATCACATGTTAGTGCTGTTTTCCCAGATAGGACTGTTCCTGCTTACTCATTTCCAAGGGAACATCACTCCTTATTCAGCAACTCTACATGTTGGGCAAAGTTTGCAGCTTCTCCTGCTTCTAAAACACCACAAGTTACACATTCCTTCTAGCTTATGTAGAGTAGAATTAAACAGAGTTTTCTGCAGAAATTTCTCAGCTAATGGAGAAAAGAGATTCATCTTTAATTATGCTGTCTTGTATCTGAATTGTAACTGTTGTAGGAAGTTGCACTGAAGCATGGTGAAACAGTAGAAAGAGTCAAGTTTTGAAAATCTGCCCTGGGACCCTAACTATGATTAATCATGGTCGGGGAGAAAACCACCGGAATGAAAACCTCTGGTTGCTCTTTCTCACCTAGGAGATTAGGTGCTCTTCTTCCAATCAGTTTCTGCATATGTTTTACTGTACAAACTGTAAACTGGGCTGCATAAGGAAGAGTGT
>VXAK01011427.1:0-49444 GCA_013399435.1 Arenaria interpres | reverse complement strand
AGAAATGCCATGAACATTCCTGAAACAGTATTTTAAGCTGTAATACAGACCCATCCCCACAATACAGCCCTCCCTCCCTACCTCCTCTCCCAGGAAAGAGGATGCAAAAAGGAGACTTGTGAAATAAGGCTTAAATTTACATCGGAGGGTTGTTTGGGTTTGGGTTTTTTTTGGTGAAAAAGAAAACACCCAATATATTGAGAGTCTTGATACGCTCTCAAGCGGGCAAAGGAGGGCACAGATTCCCGCAAGTAAACAGGAGAAACTAAATCCTCTGCAGGCAGGCAGGAGCTACCACTGCACAACACAGAGCAGCCTCTATCAGCAAAGGCAAATAAATCCAATGTACCAAACCTAAATGCTTCCTGGGAAAAAGGAATAGAAAAATATTAGGGAAAAAAAAAAATCTGCAAAGCAACTGCTTTGCCACATTTTCTACTCGTCGATACTATGTCTTCTATAAAATATATCTGAGAAGCTATTTTTAACCAGACCCTCCAAAAACCAGAATAACTAACTCACCGATAGACCAGATAGTACTGATTTAGGGTCAAAACCCAAGGAGCTGGGCTTGCAAAGCAGCCTGCCTGTTTAGTGACTCTTGACAAGGAAGCAAAAGTGATTCAAAGGACTTGGAAACCAATGAACAAAAACTGAACCTTGATCTAGTTATAGATGTGTTTTCTCCCAATATAACCCTTTTTTTCCTCTCTTCATGTTGCCATTTCTTTATTTTTCCATTATTTTCTTTTAAATGATGCAGTTTTCTTTTTCAAACACTGCAAGCCAAATTTAATCTCATTTATTGCTTGTAACTTTCACCTATAATTGCTCCTGTCCTTTCTAAAATATCCCTGCCAAAATGAGCTAAGGGGGAGGCAGAAACAGACGTGAAAAGTCCAAAATCCAGAACGTGTGGGGTCAGTCAAGAACCAGCCTCCTACAGACACTGGCCATCCTCTGACAGCCTCCCGACACGAGTGGTGGAGAGAAAGGAAAAGAGGGAGATTCCTCTCCCCGTTGCTCCAAAGCAACGTGATCACCATGAGCCAAGAAAAGGGGATGCCTGTTTTTGATTTCCTCACTCTTCCGGATGAGGTCGGTAAAAGCGCTGAAAAATAATTCAACAAAATATTTTTCCCTTACAAGCTACTCAATAAACAAAAATCTAAAGGAAAAAAAAGGACTGCAATTGGAAAAGAACTCTAAAACCCATACACCTCATACATTTGTATAAACACATTGTAAGCCCTGCCAATTTAAGAGACTCTCCTTCCACCACCCACAACTACTTCCTTTTATCTTATCAGAAAAATAGCTCTTCACCGCTGTAGGCTAATTACACCATCTGTTTAGCCCCAGTACAGTAGCACTAAGACATGGCACATTAATTCCTTAACTTTCCCATGTGGAACTGCTTTGTGCTGCCCTCGTACTCTCAAAGACACAGGGCTGGGCAGAAGGAAAGAGGAAAAAATAAAATTAAAAAAAATAAAATAAGAAAAAAATCCCGTTATTTGTATTCCCTCTTCCTCCAGCACAGCTCTGCTGCCAGGCTTCACAGGGATTTAAGCAATCTGACAATTTCTCTCTACCTCACCCCACTACAACAGTGCCAGTTGTCAGGATCAGCAAGGAAAACCATCAATCACAGCCGCGCACACAATGGAGAAGGCAGAGTCCATGCAAGCTTGCGCCGCTTGTGGTACCGAGCGAGCTGCCCCTCTGGTGGTCAGAGATCCCCGAATCCCACGTTAGAGTCTTTGTTGGGAAACCAGAGATGCACAGCCCGGCATTAAAAAGCAGGATTTCTCCAGCTTTTGAAAAACAGGACGCTCTGCACATAGAATCATAGAATGGTTAGAGTTGGAAGGGACCTTAAAGATCATTGAGTTCCAACCGCCCTGCCCTGGGCAGGGACACCTCCCACCAGACCAGGTTGCTCAGGATGGAGCAGCCACAGCTTCTCTGGGCAACCTGAGACAGGGCCTCACCACCCTTACAGTAAAGAATTTCTTTCTAGTATCTAATCTAAATCTCCCCTCTTTCAGTTTAAAACCATGACCCCTTGTCCTGTCACTACATTCCCTGACCAAGAGTCCCTCTCCAGCTCTCCTGTAGCCCCTTCAGATATTGGAAGGCCATTACAAGGTCTCCCTGGAGCCTTCTCTTCTCCAGGCCGAACAATCCCAGCTCTCTCAGCCTGTCTTCACAGCAGAGGTGCTCCAGCCCTCTGATCATCTTCATGGCCCTCCGCTGGACCCATTCCAACATGTCCTTCCTGTGCTGAGGACTCCAAAGCTGGACACAGTACTCCAGGTAGGGTCTCACAAGAGTAGAGTAGAGGGGATCCCTTCCATCTCTCCAACAGGTCCTGGTCCACCCACCAGGACCAGATACAGCACAGAAACTGATGGTTTTCCCCCAGGGTGGGAGACCCTGCCCAGTATGTCCCACAGCTTCTGGGAGGGGTCTTCACAAGACCTCTTTTTCTTCTATCTTGCTCAATGTCAACAGCCTGGATCCAAGAACTTGCACTCTTCCACTGGAGACCATTGCTCCCTGCACCTGCCCAGATCCACCGGGTGATAAGGTTATTTAACCTCTTTCTAGGTCTCAGATTAATTCCATAGAGACCATTTACCCAGCTGATGTGGACAACTGGACCAAAGACATGAAGAGGGGAGGCAGAAGACATGAGAGGGTAGCAGGTACCAGCAGCTACCTGCAGCAGCCTCTTCAGCCAGCAAAGCTGCAGCAAGAAGGGAAGGCTTGTCTGCATCCTTGCCACTTTTAAGAATTTTCTTCTACAGCTCTAAAAGTTAGAAAATTTGTAGCTAACTTTGAACACATCTGGGATTCTTCTTATTTCTCTCCCCTTTCCCCACCTTAGAATCATTCCTGCATTTGTAGTGTGGTGATACAAAAACCCCATTAGAAAGACATGTTCCAATCTAGAAATAGTTTTCATTAGGAAAAAGAAGAAATACTTGTTCCTGATAAGCATTAAGATTACACCAAAGGTGAAAGGAAAAATCCTTAGACATTTAACATCACTTTGCATTGCTCAGCCAGATAGTTTTATTAACAGTTAATTATGGATTCCTGTTTCTGCTTTATGTCACAGGCTTGGGGTTTGGTTGGTTGGTTGGTTTGTTTAAATAAGGCGCGGTGGAGGTTGGAAAGGGGGAGAACCAGAAATAAGAGAGTATTTCACCTTACGGAGGTTGCTCAAGAGGATATTTACATCCATCTACAAAACAGCAAGGGCACGGGGCCATGGGGAACAAACTGGGACACAGAGGAGGGGAAAAAGCAAAGGTGAATTGAGCCCAATTACAGTCAGTATCTCTGCCCTCAGGTCCCACCAAAAACAAACATCAGGAGGCGTGAACAGGGTAGGGAATGAAATAAGATTATATGCTTTTTTTGTTAAAATATTACCCTTTTATCTTTGCTTATCATTTAAAATGTAGAAACAAAGTACACAGCTATTCTTAACGGCGCATGTAAAAACATTTCCTTGTTAAATTTCTCCTGACCTTCTTAGTGACAAAACTACTCAAAAGGGAAGCAAGGAAAAAAAAAAAAACAAACAAGTGTTAAGTGACTGCAATTAGGCAATTGCACACAGAGAAATGGTAAACACTTGGCCAATGCCACGCAGATTTCATCCCACTATTCGGTGGTGCCTTGCACAAACCCTGTGCGTACAGAACAAACCCCAGCAGAGGCAGAGCTGGGTGCAACGGCGCGAGGAGAGAGAGGGCTGGCTGGGATTCAGGGGCTCCCAGGCAGAAAGGTCAGGGATACACTGTGCAAGACACACTTCATGCGGCACCACGCTTGCTGCTGTTCTCTGAGGCGCTTTCCTATCACAGAGATAAAAAAAAACAAAACCCCACAACCATAGAGCCAAGCATTCAGTGGTACGACAGCCCTGTCTGCCCTTCCAGCTGATGGAAAAGTACCAAACATCAACACCAGCCCCTGGAGCGGAGGATCCCGCCCAACGGCTGCTGTCATTGAACGCCTTCCCACCCGCGGTCACCAGCAAGGCCAGGGGAAGTCACTAGGTAACTTTATTAACCAGGTCATCCATTAACCTAAATCGTAGGACACAAAGTACAGAATCTGTATGTATCAGTTCTGAAGAGGCGCTCGGGAGACTCTTTCCCTTCTCAAAGTCGTGGAAAATTTTGCCAGACGCTCCCCAATTGAGAGACAAGAAATGTTGCGAAAACAACGCATCCATAACGCGAGGGAAATTCTACTCACCGGCCTATCATCTTCTCTTATCTTGATTTATAACACATATTTTTAACATGTGAACATAAACAAAATATATTTTAAAAGTAAAAAAAAAAAAACCAGTTATGTTTGTGTAAGAGGCAGATCCCTGCAACAATGCACTTTTCCCATAGGTACCACCTCTTTGCTCACAGAAACAGTCCACACACCTCCTGTACCCCAATACATACTACTTGGTATAAACCAAGCACCCCGATACTGGTAATCCTAAAATAAATAAATAAATCATCACACGAACAATTCTTCCCCTCTAAGAACATTGTCATTGTCAGATATAAGTGAATCCAGGCAGTTTTGTTGTTGCATAAACTGTAGCTCATTAAAGCACAGGCAAAACTAGTTTGAGTTTTACATGAAGAAAGGGATTTATGGCTTGATGAGAAACAAATTGCCAAAAAAGCCCACTGCAAACTTGCAACCTAATTAAACGCCTTCTGTTACACGTAGCATGAAAACTACCACCACTGCTTTTTATGTCCATAAAACCACTCTTCCTTCTAACTGCTATTTACCTCCTGTTGACCAAGTGCAGAAGAATGCTGGCATGTACCTTCCACAATTTCCATAAGCTCCTCGGGACAGTATAGCCCTGTGTATCGCTACTCTTCTGCTACCATGCAAAGAAACACATTTATAGCCCCAAATAGTGGGGATTTGTTTCTGGGTGGCACGTATATTTGACATTAAACAAGCATCGTCAATAACGGAATTACCCTGTTACGTACTGTAACACATACCATCAAAGTTTAACGACATAGAACCATTTCCCTCACCCCAAAAAGCTCACTAGAGAAGTCAAATTTCAGAAAGATGACTCCCTTGAAACATTTGGCAGCCATACACTCAGATGAAGTAAGTATACATGGAATGCTAAGCACCTCTTCAGTATTTCATTATCTCCCCGGCACACAGCACCATTGTATCAGATACAACACTTTGTCTCGCACCTTTTAATTTTGAAACCAAGTATCCATTAAAATTTGAAATTATTTAAAACAGAACTCCAAACTCTTAAAAACAGACAAAATATTTTAACTGTACACAAAGCAGCAAAGTATCCAAGTCTCTCAGTGAACCAGAAAATAGGAAATAAGAGAAATATAGTCTTGCAATCAAAGCAACAGAAGTCTTGATGCTTTCCAAGATCCTGCACATAAAGTTCTGAACGCTTCAATAGCCAATTTTTCACTCAGTGTCTGTCTTTCAGGAAGACTACTTCCACAAAAATTACAATAATTAACCACAGGGTTCAAGGCAAAACACAGAAAAGCACTTCCCAAATTTCAAACGTCCTTAGCAGATTTCAAACACCTATTATCCAAACGTTATATCCAACTATCCATATCCAATTATGTTTTCAACCCTGGAAAACAAAGGTCAGCTTCGCTACGAGAGAGAGATGTTTTGGTAAAGAGTCAACTAAAAGCAGGCAGGAGACCCTGACTCAGAGCAGACAGCATAAAACTGACTGGGGACCACTACAGAAAGGAGAGATGACATTGGCAACACGTGGCAACAAAGAAATCCCATTTCACACATTTTTCACACAGAAAAAGAATTCTCCAAATTTTTCCTACTGGCAGCAGTATCATAACTCTCACAAGTACTAAAAAGGCCTTCTGAAGGGAACAAACCCAACCTTTTTTTTTTTTAAGACCAAGTCAAACGTACGCACCACGACTGAACTGACTTGGTGACCTGGTGAGAGTCAATCCAGTAACTCTTCCTGGCTCCAAAAGGCCCCCAGAAAAGGTTGCCTTCACTCTGGAAGTTCAAACTGTCAGTAGAAAGCAGAAAAACAAAAAAAGAAAACAAAAGCAAAAAAAAAAAAAAAATCATGACAGCTAAGCAGAGCATAGACTCTTCCAAGAAGCAGTCAAAATCCTCCTCCAGTAATCTGGTGGAAAAATAACATGACAAGTGTGACAAAAACATGTGAAATTACACTCTGAAAGCAAATCCTCGCACCAAGAACTGTCCAGATACAAGGCTGCTTTACATTACATTCCGAGAAGTCTGAATTTACATCACAGATGTAGCTGCATCGAGACTTTCTAACACCGAAATGTTCATACACGTTACAGGTTGCTCAGGAGACTGCTTTTTTGGGGGGGGAGGTTGTTGGGGTTTTTTTTGAAGCCACACACCATCCCCTTGTGCTATTCCCACCACACTTAATGCTTCAAACCTTACATTTTCTTACATGTGAGAAAGTAGAGCTCCTCTAGAGCTGTTTTATCCAAGCACACTGATCAGATAAAAGAGAGATTACCGGTATCTAGAAACAACGTGTCTTAATGCTTACTTTGATTTGTAAAACCCAGGGGGGAAAAAAATCTTGTACTTTAAAAAACTCCATGTCTGAATATTTTGTGTACAAGATGACAGCGGTAAGTCTTTCTATAGACGCCATTTTATAATTCTATACCTATAACATGTAAACTCACGCTATTTTTCTACTCCTATTTCCAAAGTTTCCCAAAGAACTTTAAAGACACTTTATCCAGGTTAGTTTCTGTCCTACAGACCTCCTTCCTAGACCATTTTCCTGGTAGACCACAAAGGCATTGCCATTTTGTATTCGATTATGGAAGTGTCCAACTGTTTTTAAACTCATGTTCTTTAAATTAACTCTATTTCACAGCAGAAATAATTGGGGGTACTGCTGCTACCCCCTGAAGCAAGAGCAGGAACAGCAAGTACAGTCCCAGGCCTTCCCCTCATCTCATGCTGCTGCTGTTCCTCAGCAGAATGATAGAATTGCCTGGGTTGGAAGGAACTTTTCAGATCATCAAGTCCAACCATCAACCCAACACTGACAAAACCCCATCACTAAGCTCCCCTTTAACTCTGTGCTACATTAGAAGGAAGAAAACAGGTCCCAGCATTTCTGTTCCTGCTTCCTTGACTATCCATTAAATCCTGTTTCAACATAAATTAAGCACTAGGTTGTTTCCCCATGTACTGCAGTGGTACACGTACACCGAGTCCACAGCTGCCACAGCCATTGGCACGCTAGAAGTTCATGCCCGACCTTATCCTGTGGCAACTTGTTCAAATACCTTTACCTTTAGCTACACAGGGAAGTTGGAAACAAAGTGCTGCTAAGAAGGAAGGAGATGAAAAGAAAATGAATAGTAAATGAAGGTGTTTTGTTAGAATTGTAGAACTGCCTGGGTGGGAAGGGATCATCCAGTCCAACCATCAACCCAACACTGACAAAACCCATCACTAAACCATGTCCCTCAGCACCACGTCTGCCCGGCTTTTAAATCCCTCCAGGGATGGGGACTCCACCACTGCCCTGGGCAGCCTCTGCCAAGGCTTCATAACCCCTTCAGTGTAAAATTTTTCCTCATATCCATCCTAAACCTCCCCTGGCACAACAGTTTTTCTGATCCACAACAAGAATTACCAAAAATATTCATCATGCAATGTTTAGCAGATGCTGTTCTCTCCCACAACAGCACCTCTCAGACCTTCAGACCACAAAAGATGCAAAAAAGCCCTACAACTTTTTATTCAAGCCTACTTAGTGAGAAAGACACTGTTGACTTGCAATTCTCTGATGCCTAAATACTGAAAGCAAACCCAGAGGCACAACCTAACCCACCTGTGTTCAGTAACTGCTAGAAGAGCAGTCAAACACCAAATGCAGCATCAAGATATAATCATCTCTTAAGAAATTCTGAATGTCTATGTGCTTATATCTCAATTGGCCTTTTCCTCCTCCAGAATGACATCAAAATGAAGAACACTGTATCTACAGTAATAGCTTCACCAGTTTATGAGGTCTAATCACCTGTAATAATGTATATAATTTAATCACCTTTTTCGGCAAAATACTACTTTATCTGTGACAGCCAGAAGACTTAAAATTTGAAAAATTGTGATTCTAAGACCCTGAATTTACCCACAAAGTCTCAACCATTTTGGACCAGTAAGATCTTCTATGTATTAAATCATCTCGTTTTTAAAAAAAAAAAAAAAAATAAAATTGATGCTTTAGAAGTTGTTTTTAAATATTTAGAACCAGACTCTGATCTCAGTAATTTAGGTTCATTGGTGGTATCCCATGACACCAGTGCAGCTCCTAAACATAAGATATTACTTTTTAATAGCTCCATTAAACGTGTTTCAAGAGACAAAACACTTTTGTGAGGCCTGGGGGAACGAAAAAAGAAAGGGAAATTACACTATGTGAGTCAATTATGCTATCTGTGAGTCAACGCTAGCTCCTCTTCACTCTCTAAATATCGACACAGAAGACTGTTTCATAACTGCATTCTGCCTTGGACTTTTTGACAGCGCATGATCATTAATTATTTCCTCCTCCTAGACTTCAAAGGAAAAAACTAGAGGAAAACTATCTAGTTTTTAATAGTTCATGGTAGGTGGTATATGAAAAACATACTAGGAATTCGAACAATACTAATTTAATCTATGATAAAAGTTTATCATAAGGTTAGACATCGCATTATCCACTAGCATCCAAATGGTTTTGTTTATGCAAGCAGCACTTTAAATCATTATTTAATATTCCCAGTCACGAGAGCAACAGTGATATTCATTCATTTCTTCTTTAAAAAATTAAAACAACATCAGAACTCTGAGATGAAAGCTCCCGGTGTGATTGTGCTCATGCAGCTTCTGGGAAGAGACTACTCACAAAAGCAAGGGGATGATTCAGTCTGTCTTTATGTATTTGTTCTTTCATTCTTCTGCAATTGAACATAAATTTGGATTAACCATTCCAGCATTTTGCATTATCTCATTTTCCACGTCATGTGTTAATGACTTTTGGGCTGCTGAACCAGGACCACGTGAGAAATTGTGATCTCAAAGTGAAAAGCCCAATATCCCATTACCCGTATCACAGAATTACAGTTTTCACGAAAACTTACTGTAAGCACATTTCACAGAAATTCACAATAGTTTTGTCTTGTTGCTTTTGTCTATTGAAAATAAGTCTCAAATTTCTACAAAATAGCTTTCTACACCCTGGATTTAAATCCATGATTACTGAAATACTATCTTCTGAAGCGTCTGACAACATCTGAAGCAAGATGGCAAGTATCTTCTTACTTATCTATATTCATTACGAGAATTCCATGTCCCCAAACCTCTTGCAATAGTTATTACAGAGAAACTGTGAAGTGCAGGCAAGAGTAAGTAGCCTCATTAACAATTAGCCAATTTTACTTAGCAATCCCAGAAGAGCAAATAATTGGCTGCCAAGCTCAGCATCCCGCACCAATTCTGCTTTGAAACTACGTGGCAAAAGTGAAATCACTGCAGTCTGCACAAACGGGAGGTTCTGCCTCCAGAGGTGTTTTCCCAGACTATTTGTCTTATTCCTCACACAGTTCCCCAGTTTCCCTGAAGTCACCAAAACTGAAATACAATCAGACAAATTTGGACAATATTTTGTGTGCTCACAGACCATGAGTAAAGCCTTTAAGACCCCGACATTACCACTTCCGATTCCCAGTTTGCAATACTCACTCGTCTTCAGCACAAAATATCCTAAACGGAAATAACACAGGTTAAACTTAATGAATACCTACAGATCTGAATAATTAAATTGCCCATTTTATCAGAAAAGTGCCAATATCTTCTTTTTTTAGTTTCTGTGCGATATCACTGCTTAAACGGTTATTGATCTGAGAATTGAGGAAAAGATATCAGTGCTTACAACTATCCTATGCACCCTTATAACTTGGCATTTAAACCGCCGATAAGGGCATCTCTCCCCCTAGGAGGGCTGCAGCCAATCTGTCAGGCACAGCCTATTCCAGCAAACCTTTCCAACCAAGCAAATACAAAACTCTCCATTAGGTGATCTGCCAGCACACCTTCTAATGCACTAGTTGCCAAACTTGAATAGAAGGAAAACAACACTGAGAAGCATTCAAGCCTGTCGAGATCTATACTATAGCTGCATTTCTCTATACAGGACCTACACTTCAGCTCTGCTGAAGCCAATGACAGGTACTGTCCATGACAAGGTGGCCCTGTCCTCAGACGCTCATCCTTCTGCTGGCATCAGAGAAATGACACAAATGAACAGGACAGCATGGAAACCATGCTAAGGCGTATGGAAAATAAGGAGGTGGCTTGTGACAGCCAATATGGCTTCACTGAGGACAAATCGTGCCTGGCAAACATGGTGGCCTTATGTGATGGGGTTACAGCATTGCTGGATAAGGGAAGAACAACTGACGTCATCTACCTGGACTTGTGCAAAGCGTTTGACATTGTCCCACACAACATCCTTGTCTCTAAATTGGAGAGACGTGGATTTGATGGATGGACCACTCGCTGGATAAGAAATCAGCTGGATGGTCACACTCAAAGAGTCGTGGTCAATGGCTCGATGTTCAAGTGGAGCCCAGTGACAAGTGGTGTTCCTCAGCGGTCAGTACTGATCTGTAAGGTCCCTTCCAACTCTAACCATTCTACAATTCTATGACAGAAGTCAAAACCCTCTCCTTCTGTCAGCAATACACAGTATGTGCAAACAACAAGTTTTTTATTGCACAGTAAGAACAGAAAACATCCTCCAGGGTCCTTCTCCACCAATACCACCACATCCCCAGTAAATTTCTTACTCCCACAAAACTTCCTGTGTTGCGTTTGGTTTTTGTTCTAAAGAGACAAGATCTGCTTACAAACAACATAAATCTTTCCTTTTGTAGCCTTACATGTTCATTCAAGCTCTTCATTATGAGAAGAACAGGAGTCCCATACAGGCAAGTACAGAGCAGTAAAATCATCCAGAAGATAATCCCTGGGAGTAGACATCTCCAGGAAGGGATAGTGAAAAAGGTGGCCTGGCTTCAGCCCGCATGTCTCTACATACTCTACACCTGGGTTGTGAACTGCCCATCCTATCTTCATCATCAGCCCTTGCTTGACTGTCAATAAATTACTTAACTCTCATTTCCTAATCTGCACCACAAGAGCAACAACAACGTGTAAATATACCTTGTGCTAAATTTTCTTTTTTTTTTAAAAAAAAGACAATCTTTTTTTTTTTTTAAATCTGTATTTCACAGGTTTAGTGCGAGAGCAGCCAGGTAAAACCAGAGGATTTGAGAGCTGGAAGGTGGAACTAACGGCTGGAGATTGCATTCACTCAACTGTGATAAGCAGCAGCCAGACCACTCTCCCCGACTCACTCTTAATCCACCACGAGAACGGGTGGACTTCAGCTGAGCTGAGGATTCTACCAGAATCAAATGTTAATTCCTTCCAGCAAATATTACGCCTGTGTGGAAGGGTGCAACACTTCCTAATGCAAAATAACTTTTAACCTTTCCCCAAAAGACTACCTTTAGTCATGGCTATTTTACAAATGGCAGACAACAAAAATCAGACAACTTCTTTGCCCAGATAAACCAAGTATCAAAAGGCTGAACTGCACCGGTGACAGAATGCATGACATTTCCTAACGCTCGCTAAACAATCAGCTGAACAGCAGAGATGCTGTATTAAAGATTCTATGAATTTTAAAAATGCTTTTTTAGGGCATCCGTAGGAAGGACAAGCCCGTTAACGGCATACTGAAAGATTATTCCCCAAGCTCCTAAGCTTTTAGCTCGAGCAGAAAAAGGTAATGGGAATCACTAACCAACAAGCTAACAGAAGACTAAGAAATACAAAGAGAAAACTCAGTGTTCAAGAGGACAATCAACAACACAGTATATGCTTTCTCCATTTTATGCACATGCACCATGCACATGATGTATACATTTTTGACCTATACCTAATCTTCCGTAGTTAGACGTAGATAGATTTATCTACATCCTCAGGCAATCGCCGTGGGTATTTCAATTCTGCTAGAAAACGTTCTGCTAATTTTAAAGGGTTGAGTTATACAATGTTGAAGGAAGAAGCCTGGGTCTAAGCTTATTTAAAATGTCCTAAACACTATCTCTAAAAATAGAGGGAAGTTAAAGATAGCTAGAAGCACACTGCATAAAACAAATATATTGCTACACCAGTGCTACGAATAACTGGTAGGAAACGCTTTACTCTCTGTTAGCACCTTCAGTCAGTGGAACTAGCCATACCCAGTGCAAGCAAAGCAAGGGAAAAGAGATTGTTTGGTGAGAAGAAAAAAAAATACTTCAGCAAGCTAACTGCTATGTTAGCCCTTAGCTATTAATAGAAGAGCCATTAGGACAGCTTAATAGTTAGCTATTCTTCAGCTATTCCTTGATTAACATAATTAAATAAAATTCAGAGTGAGCAATTAAAAACCTCAACCCAGTCTGAAGCTGACTTGAATACAAAACTTGAATTTGAGTCTGAAAGTGTATTATTTCTTTCCAGGTGCCTTCCCCTGGTGAAGAACATCTACTGCTCTATCACAGGCAGTATCCTCTCTGCGAATCTGCATACAATGATTAATTTTACATATTAACATAATGGCTAGGACTCCAATTAGGGGCGGGGAGAGGGCATGCAATCATGTGGGGTGAAAAAAGGTCTTTTTTCTAAATGGAGATACCAAGGAAACACCATTTTCCTAGTTTACCATCTATATATCTGAGGGTGGTAAAGAAGCACAGTCTACAGTGATAAACATAACTCGTTGAAGCGATTCATACAGGGCTAGAGTTTGAGGGTTTTGTTTTGCTTTAAAGATATAAAAAACCCTGCTCAGAGATGCAATTTAAATAAATGATTTAAAGCTAAGCCTTACTCTATAGGTCACAAATTGCTGCAGTCTGTTCCAATGTTACACAACTGTGCTTGACCGAAGCACTCGGAGAAGAAAAAGACATGACAAATTAGAAGAACTTCTATTTGAATACAGAATACAAAGCTATTTCTCAAGACAAGATTTTTGAAGGTTGCGTGAACTTTTTAGTGAGTCTTCCGATATCTCTCCAAAAATCCATATCTAGATGTATATCAGACTTCAGCTCCTCAATAATGCATCTAATAAAAATTTTTCAGAGGAAGTGACTGAATAAGGTCACAGTAGGTTTTTTCCTTATTTTTTTTAACTGGAATCAAGCTATGGCACCAGTTAAATCAAAACTGTTTTATTTTACTGATGAGCGCTCTCCCCTCTTTTTGTTTTACCTTGAGAATACAGCATGACATAACAGTTATATTTGTGATTTGATGAACTGTTTTCACCTCTCAAGTAAGACAACAAGCAATCTTTGTATACTGTGTTGCAGTACACATATAATACACCGATTGAATAAGACTCCGTAACATTAGCGTATTGTAATAATAAAAGGAGTATTTGGTCATTCAGTTTTTCTACCCATTATTCCCCTTTCTTTTTTTTTTTTTTTTTTAAAGATGGTTAAAAGCCATAATTGAAGAGTCTCCTATCAAGTCAAAATAAGCTCTAATAAGAGCCTTTCAATTGCCGGGTACATACAACTTCTTGGAGGCCGCCTCTGTATTTCCATGTACTCATGTCTGACAAAAGCAGTCATCTCCTGTAATTGACAATCAAGTATTTACTACTCTATAGCATGTTCTGCTGTGCATGCAGTATATGACATTTGGATTTACAGAAAACAAAGAGTCACTCTTGGTTTCCATTCATTAGTAGACAGTGAGGTATCTCCGAAGTATTACATTGTCAACCACTTGTGATCCTTGGTTCAAGTTAAAAAAATTTTAGGCTCACCACGTTTTAAAAATTAAATAGATCGCTTGCCCCTATCAAAAAGAGTAGTAACACTAATCTTTTGATATTTCCATGGTCTGAGGCATAACTGATCACAGAAAAGATATACCATTTTCAGGTATTTTGTGACATTGCTTCCTCTATCAGGTGGCATAAACAAACATTGCTGACAATCCTTAAAGATTGTCTTTGGAACACATATAGTCTCTCTGGGATTAAGTCTTAAAAAGCTTTACTTTGATTCCTATTATAATCAACTGATTTATAAACTAGATCAAAGTGCAAAACAGGATGTCAACTTTATGTTGCTTGGCTACTAAGCACCATATTTTTTCATATTTTCACAGTGACTAACAGAGGAATTTCAAGAATTCGTTCTTACACTGAGGCATGCTATCAGCCACCGCCAAAACAGGCCTGGTAATCCTGTCCGTTTACATGTTCTGCTACTTCCAACAAGCATTTCAAAGAATTTCTTCTGAATGCACGTGGTAAACTTTATCTGAAGGCAGCCACCATTTCCCTCCAAATTACATTAATTTCTTCTCCTTTTAAGAGACCCAACTAGATGGCTCACTCCACCAGCACGGACACTGTCCCAACCACAGAAGACGACAACACGACCCACCACAGAATAAACTAATTTATCTGACTGTAATGTACAGTGTTTTGCTTATAATGTGCAAATAAAACAGTAGATAACCCAAAAATGAAAGCCAACTTTAGGTAGCCACGGGCAGGGATACCTCCCATTAGACCAGGTTGCTCCAAAGCTCCATCCAGCCTGGTCTTGAACACTTCCAGGGATTGCCCTAGTGGCAATAATTTTGTAGATAAATTGAAAATATTTTCTCAAAACTAACAAACTACTTTTTTTCCACTGAAAGAGTATTTGAAGTGACAGATACGTGGACACCCTGCCACCACACAGGGTAACTCTTCCAGGACTGCACTGCGCCATCCCACCCCAGGCCTTTCTCCTCAGAGGTGCCAGATCACTCCTCTGATCAATGTCCCCGGCCACCATCACTGCTGCTCCTCACTGGTTTCACACAGCTGAATTCCTACAGTTAAAAAGATCTGTATCCACATTTCACCTACAAACGTAACACCAAACTATAACTCCTTTGGAGCTGGCAAGGCCTTCTCCAGGACTGTAGGCCCCACAGGACAACAGTGCTCTACAAATACCGCAAATTTCATTTTTCTAGGAGATAGGACCCATGCCTGCAGGGCCTGCACAACTGATTCCAGGTATAACTTTGTCCCATTTAATTTACGGTCTCATTAAAATCTACGCAATGCATTTTCAGCGGCCTTGAAGACAGCGCTGATGCCTACGAATGGACTAGCACAAGCGTGGCAAACACTGAAGCCTTCCCCCAGGGGTTAAAAGCTTTTCAGTATTTCCCTCCTCAAAATCGCTCCCTTTGCTGAGAGGCTTCAAAACATACCGATCTGTGAGTCCACTAACTACATACTTTCGCCAGTTTTATGGGAAATCAAACTTTCTCATATTCAGTTGTAAGACTGAGACTCATCTCGCTAATAACGCAAAGAGAACACGGCAACTCTGTTTACTGGAAGCAAAAGGCATGGCCTACATTAAAATCTTTTTTAAAAATTGAAACCAAAACTCTGTGTTATTCATCTCGTGCCAAAAAGATGAAGTAATTTAAAAGATAACCTGAGTTCTTTCTTGCTTTACTCCTCCCCCCACGCTATCAAAACACTTCTGAGGATATTCCAAATCAGCATAAACAAAAACCTGCTAAACATTCTGCTCCTTGCGCCTCACGGGGTACATCTGCAGGGCAAAGCTGCCTGGTACCAGCCCTCAGCCAGCAGACATCAACGTCTCCAAACGCCCCGGCATGCGAATACGGAGAGTATTGCTAAGCTTAGGCCACCTTCGGTTTAACGCTTTTTTTTTCCTCTCCACTATCTGACCCCAGAGGACTGTTAGTAATGTGTTAAAAAAAACCCACACACCCTGTTTTAAATTTTGTGCAGCGCTACCCTTCATCGCACAGTCCGACCTCTTCATTTGTCTTTGAAAGCATCCTGCATAAGCAACTGCTCTTCGTGGTAACTACCTCCTTTGATTAACTGCTGTGAAAGCCTCTATCAACAGGATATCTTTTTATCTCCTATCTTCTGACAAACTTTGATAGTCCTTTTACAGTGGACTCTACCCTCAAGGTCTGAGTTTAAGCTGCACCCTCCTCGTTAACTCTGTTATAATTGCTCTCAGCCAAAACCTGTTTTTCTCCCAGAGCCAGGGCTCTGCCAGACAGTGCTGACGGGGCGTTTCTCGACTGAAAATGTCCTGGCAGGCTCACCCCAACAGCGCCATGCTTCAGAGGTATTACTGCACAGACCTGCTTCGTCCCAAACACAGCAAGAGAGTGCACAGTGTCTCCCTGCAGGCGCATCACGGGTCACAAAAATGGTCCATGCCCTTATCCGCATGCTGCCCTGTCTCTCAACACCACCCATTTGTTCAATTTCACTGAATTTCACTGAATTTTTAGAGTTGGAAGGGACCATAGAGATCATCTAGTCCAACTCCCCTGCTGAAGCAGGATTGCCCAGAGCTAGAGCACATTACTCAGGACTGCATCCAGGCAGGGCTTGAAAATCTCCAAAGAAGGGGACTCCAGGACCTCCCTGGGCAGCCTGTTCCAGGGCTCTGTCACCCTCACTGTGAAGAAGTTTTTTCTCATATTTGACTGCAACCTCCTATGTTCCAACTTATTGATACCCTAGGACCTCTCGCGTGTGCTGGATGAAATCCACATCTGGTATATGAACCTTGAAAACACCAGTCATCAAGAAAAAAAAAAAGAAAAGAAAGTTCCGCAAATCACTCATTTTGATTACAGCAGCCACCACTGAAACCGACTAGTGTTTCCTACACACACACACTTCCACACCAGGAGTTTCCACAAATATTCCAGTCATGTCCCAAATACACACTCTTCCTTTTGTGAGCGGGTAACAGCCCTCAGCTCAGAACTTATTTCACTGGTAAAACTCCTCTAGAGGCAGTTTTACCTTCATGGTGTTTGCTTCCACCCTCCAAGTTTGATCTGGCCTGATCAGGAGATCGTCTCTGACCCACAGAATTCTTTCTCGTGGCTTAAATGCATACCGCCCATTTTAAGCCATTTCACTAAATTTCTTAAAGGAATTACAGGGTCACAGTTAGCATTCACCTTTTTTTCCCCCCGCTTTTTTTTTTTAACTAACTTGAATCTCCCCACTTGCAATTTTGCATAGCTCCCTGAAAAGAAAGCTTGTTTTCTCCTTTACCAGCATGTTGAGAACGTCGCTTATCAATTGCCAAATTAAATTCCAATTTAAATTAAACTAACGTCTCTCACAATATTCTTCAAAGCCTTGCCACCAGGCATTTGTCCCTCCCAGTTACGTACTCAGCCAGTCGCAAGATATGTGCCAACAACTACAAGGTTTCCGCCTCCTGTTGTCTCCTCATTTATCGTTCCTCCTTGTACGGTTTTCAGAAGGACAGTAACTACTTCAAAGTAGTTGATGGGCCTCATGAAATCCCCAGCAAGATTCATATTTAGAAGCTGCTGAGAAAGAAGTTTGGAAATTACAGTTAAAAAAAGCTATGAGATGATTTTTCTACTTTCTAAAACAAGTTTAATTGGAGAAAAAAATAAATTCCCCCCCCAAAAAAACTGAGGGGATTTTTTTGCCCAAACAGTGACTGCGGCTCAAGATAACCACGCGATATTCCTACTACCTCCCTGAGCTTCCCTTACTCCTCCTGGTAAAGCAGATTCTGCATGAGCAAGTTTCCTGAAAATATATACTAAAGATAAACAGCACGTTCACGGAGAGGCCTGTCAGCCCTGCTGTACCACACGAGATATAAAAGTGTTAATTAGCAAGTTTTCAGGATGCTAACTCACTCTTCTCTGCAGCGTGGAAAACAAGCGATGAAAAGAACAGTCAAGAAGGTAAAATACAGTGATTAACTCCTACAATACCTACCACACTTCAGCTTCTGTCCCTCCCTACCTGGGGTTTGTCCTGTACCCCAGGAGACAGGGAGCGACACAAATGCAGCAGCAATTCTGCTTTAAAATGGTTCTAAAATGGTTGCAAGTTTACTGAGTGGGATATAGAATTAATTATCAAAGTGCAACACAGGAGAAGTCGTACAAGACTGCACAAAACATTTGTGCACAGAACTACGGACACGTTAATCCTGAGACATTATTCTTTCAAAAAATGTAAATACCGAAACCAAACCTAAATCCCTTCCTCTGGTGAGGAAGTTTCTCACTGTATTTAGCATGTCAGAAAAAAAAACCACACAAATTCAACCGCAGCGGAGCATTCCACAGCTGCCGGTACAAAGGACACGCAGCGAGTGTTAAGCATTAAACCAACACAAACAGCAAATCGATTTTCCAGAAGAGTCTTTTAGAGCATTTCAGAACTTCAAAATGGAGGGGAAGAGGCAGGAAAGGGGAACTGCGAGAACTGAGCTGCTTTGCTCTTCTTCAGATAAGCAATTCCACAGCAGGAAGAGATGAGAGAGAAAACACAAGGCATTACAATTATTAAATAATAATGAGTTACGCTAATTACGATTTTTGAATAGGAAAGTACTTCCAAAGTCCCAGGACTCCAGCAGACAGACTGCTCAAAACACCCAGCTAACACCTCCGTGCAGGTGAGCACTGAAGTTACCATCTGCACATGGTGTTGCTTGAAGTGACCGTGACTGAATCATATCATTTGATTGGCAAAAGTTTGTAAAAAAAAAAAAAAAAAAATCAGTGTATGCAGTCCCAATATTTAAGAATTAAAATAATTAAGAAGCACGGTGGACCTAGGAGCACTCAGGAGACCATCTCTGACCCACAGAATCCTCTCCCGTGGCTTTAAATGCATATCTCCCATTTTAAGCCGTTCTATTAAATTTCTTAAAGAAGTTACAATCAGAGTCAAATAAACCTGACATTTTCATGACAACACGAAGAGAGGAGTTGCGGGGGGAGGTGTCTCACTGCTACATTTCCACATTCCAAATCCCAACAGTTTCAGCCACATCAGCTTTCCAGTAACACCAAAAGGCTTCCCTTAATTTTTAACAATTCTCCACCTTCACACCTCAAACTCAGGAGCTTTTATAAACCTTTGGGAAATGAGGACGGCTGGTAATGTGAAATCTGAGAGACGTCACATTTGCAGGTGACAGATAGGAGAGAAAAGTTTTCCGATTTAGGAAATTTTTCCCTCCAAGAGAGAAAAGTTCACACAACCGTAAATAAATCCGTGGCCGCCCAGGCCAGGCTCTAGAGCTTTGAAAGAATGCGCTAATTACAATTTACTAATGGATTTACCTCTCTTCCCTTTAGCTTAGGCCGGCAAAAGCCCCAAAACGGACACTAATAAAAAAAAAAATCACTTTTGTATATACAGCATTTCAAACAGCAGCTCTCGGGAAGAGGCAAGACATCGCGCCCCCGCCATGGGAGGCGAGCGGCTGCGCGTTCTCTATCGCCACCTGCTGGCCACCGCCGGCCCCGTGGGAACCGCCACGGCCGGGAAGGGTCCCCGCGGTCGGGGCAAGGAGAAGGGGGGACCTTAGCGGTGGTGGTGAAAGAAACTCACCAGCTGGGAAAACAAAAGCAAACCGAACAAAAAACCTGACAAAATTAAAAAGAAAAACAAACAGGCAAAAAAACCCCAACCAAACAAAAAAAACCACCAAAACAAAAAAAAACCCATACGTTTGAGGAAGTTTGAATTTATTTTTAAGTTGCTTTAGGAAAAATATTTTTGAATATTTTTTAAGTTTTTGAGGAAAAAAAGGCTTGAGGAGAAGCTGTCATGCCGAGGATGCACAAAGACTAAGAGTCTGGAGTCTGATGAGCTCAAGGCAACCGATTCCCAACAGCGGGATGAAGAGACCAAAGCACAAGACCACAAGAGTCTCCCCCAGACCGTATCAGTCTTTCTTAATATGGGAAACAATAAAGCAGCTCGGTCTGTGTCAAAAAAAGATGCCACCAAGTACCTACAAAACTCCCACTCCACAGCAAGCCTCAGCTCTGCCGGCTGAGGAAGGAATGCTCACCTGGACATGGACCCATCTGCCAGCTCTTCTTGGCACCCACCTTCCTGAAGACCCCGAATGGGCCCTCAAACAAGGTCTTCATGGGTTGGTGCTACCAGGAGGAGATACCATACAGTGACAACCTCTACAGCTTTCGCTCCACTTCATGGCTCCACAAGCTCCCCTAGCAGAAGGTTTAAACCTCGCTGTAGCAGGCAACATGTCCCCCATCCACCACTCAGATGGGTCCCAGCAATTTGGAAACACTAGAAACCCCTACTCAAATGGCTAGAAAATAAATAGGTGCTTTGCTGCAAGGTGGGGAGAACCAAAGCATTCATCTCAAGGCCTTTCTTAAGGCTTCTTCTCTAATGCTCATTAATCATAGAATCACATGGAGTTGGAAGGGACCTCTGGAGATCATCTAGTCCAACCCACCCCCGCCAGAGCGGGTCTACCCAGAGCAGGTTGCACAGGAATTTGTCCAGGCCGGTTTGGAATGTCTCCAAAGAAGGAGACTCCACCACCTCTCTGGACAGCTTGCTCTACCACTCTCACAGTAAAGAAGTTCCTCCTCACATTTAGGTGGAACTTCTTATACTCAAGTTTGTGCCCATTGAGTATAAGAAGTTCCACCTTCACTTCCTTACTCTTGGTCACCAAGTATTGACAAAAGGGATGCACTTTTGCACAACAAGCCAGACACAGCTTTAAACAAATTATTGCATATATTAAGCTTGAAATTCCAAGAGCAAAGAAAGCTCATAGTCAGAAAAATTAACACATGAAATTGTATGCACTACGTACAAAAACCAAGAACATAATTTTTCTGATAAATTTCTTGTGGTTGTGCAAAATTGTACTGGAGTCTGTGTTAGGTCCCGGTCCGATTGTTGGTGTGGAGTGGGTTCGTAACGACACCCAAGATTGTGTCAACAGAGAGAAGATAAAATTCACATGTGCAACACCTGTGAACTCACTCTGTTTAAACATCTGGCAAAACAGATTTATTTTGTGGTTGTATTTCGAGTTAACGTTACATTTAAAATTAGTGCACATATACAGAAAAGCTTTTTTCCTAAAAAAACCCAAGCAAACAAACAAAAAAACACAACAAAAAACTGCTACTCTCAAAGAAAAAAGACCCACAACTTTTGGAATTTATAAACATGGCTTACAAGCGTCTGAAATTATCTGATGATTTCTACCACCGCCAACATGGGCTGCTTATAGAAACAGATCTTATAACAACATCGCACGTAAAACAAAACGTGGCCAACGTTGTTTGTTAGAACAATTTACATGCACTTGCGTGACACCACGCTACGAGCAACTCAACTCTACATTCCTGTCCAAACAAATCTAATCTCTTCCTTACAACAGGCGCTCCAGAGCCTTCAAGTTGATTTTACCCACGAGTATTTCTGGGCTATCTTTGGAATGGTTGGGGGGGGGCAGGGGGGGGGGGGGGGAGGGACCAGGAAGGAGGGGAAGAAACACCAGCAAGTTATAAGCGAATACGGATGGAAGTTAAACCTTACATCAGGTGTTGACCAAAAAAAATTATGCCATTCCTTATAAATCACTGCTTGGCTAACATCGACCTTCACTATAATGTTGACAGAGTTAATGCTGTCCTCTAGATTCAGCCTCCATGAAAAATGGCACTTTCACCTCCTCTACTAACTTATGTTCCTTCATTCACATGTGCTTGGACTTCGGGTCATAAATTATAGGCTTATAACCTGCTTAATGTCCAGCTTTCCTATTTACCATAAAAATTGCTACTTATAATGGGCAGGTAGAGGTTTTCTACTAAGCTTTGGTTTTAAAAAAGAAAAAAGCTGAAGAAGAAAAATCAGGAATTTCGTCTCAACTGAGACGCAGATTATACCTTTTCTTCTCCTGCTCACGCTCTTTCACCTCCTTGATTTAAGCTGCTGCTCCACAGAGCAGGTTTAGATCACAGGCTTTTTAAAGAAGGGAAATTATACTCATTTTTTTGTGTAGGAAAGCGCCGTTCACATTTACAGCTCTATAGAAACAACAAACAGCACACATACTAATTCCCCTACAAATTGTTTTTTACAAACATTCAAAAGTTCAAACAAGTGACAAATTTTTATCTGTGCCAAAACTTTGTAGTAATATAGTTTAGGTCTTATATGTAGTAATAAATAAAATATCTATTTAAATAAGTAAATTTCTATTTAGTGATACAGTTTAGGTCTTTGCTGTCACCACCGCTGATAGGAGAAGTTGTCAGACATTATGCTACTGCTCAGAAGTTTTAAAACTTGGTAACTTGAAAACTTTACTCCACTGTATGCAAGAACAGACGTCAAATGGATGAGTCAAATGGTACAAAAATCAAGAGGAACATACAAGAGCACATTCTCAAAGGGTTTCTTCCACAAATGACTTGCAGCAGTCAGGGAAGAGGAAGATTACTTCTTCACTGGTCTCAGCTGTAGGTTTTCCCACTGCAGACCCAAAAGCAAAAACGACGCCGCCTGTGACAAACCACAGCTCAGCCCATTAATCAGAATTAGGTATTTTAAAGTGAATCCTTTTCAAAAAAGATAAATGGCCATTCCTCTAAATGCCAAAGTTTGTTTGTAACCAGGGCTTGTAAGCACCTCCTATTTCATGTTTTCTATTACCTCCAACACAGACACTTTGCATTTGTAAAGTGTGAGATTACAAAACCTCTTTGTGTAATGGAAAGTGAGATCAACTTTATTTCTTTTTTCCTGACATGCATTCTGCTACTCACTTACAAATACTCTCTGAGAGAAGGTATTAAATCCCACAAACCTTATTTCAAAACAAGGAGGTTATAACATCAGATTTCATGGCTTTCATAAAGCATTCAGCTACTATATTGATGGCCATGGGAACACTATAAATAATTTAAGTAAATCCTACTGGTCTCATCCTCCTTCCATGACCTGAACAAGGGGATCTACATAGATATAATGACCAACAGAAATTAATTAAACAGGAAGGCTGAGAAAAAGCAGGCATCTATTCTGAGATCTCCCAGAAGCACTAAAGTAATACCTGACTTAGTAGTAGCGGACACCGCTGTAAAACTTGATGCTTGCAAGATCTAGTACCAAATTTGACCTTTCAACAAGATTCAAGATGAGGACAGTCTAAAATTTCTCTTCCCAGAGAACTCCTTTATTTTCCACAACTGCAAACTGGAGATAACTGACTCAACCATCCAAGTCAACAGCACAGATTCCAGTTTGCCTGCACAATACAGAAGGATAACATGAACTATAACATGAACTCCTTCTGCTGTTTGTCCTAGATAGAGCCGACAGCAGGGAAAAAAAGTGAAAAGAGTTTCAAATCCGTATCTTCAACTCCACTTCCCTCTTTGCCATGAGATCACCGGGAAGTTTCTATACAAGGAATCTTTTCTAAACGCCCTTGAAGAACAAAACCCGAGCTTGGGCATAAGAACACACAATGCTGAAATTCAGATGATTAAGTCAAGAAAGGAAAAAAAACCATCAACAAAAAGAATAATGCTTTCTAGGAGCAGCCTGTCAAAATCAGATACTTACGCATTTACCTCCCCAAGTTCAGTACTGAGTATGACAAGTTCTTTTCTGACTAATTTTCTACAAAGTAAACTTTAAGGGCCACAGTTGCCACTGGCAAATGGCTTTTATTTTTTATTTATAAAAAATAATAAAAAACAACAAAAACCCCTGCAGCTCTAGTAAATGCAAATGTGGTAACATGTTAATGGGTAATATTGCTGCTGGTATCACAAAGAGGCTGTAGAGAGCATTCCCTAATCACATATTCCTGTTAATAGGACGATCAAGATTCCTTTAATTGGTATCACTTGTCTGCTTCAAATCCCTTCCAAAAAACAGGGCGTCACAGATGAAAATCCTGCAGTTAGAGATGATCATACTTTCTGTACTGTGCAGGTAATAAGCTCTGGGGGTTATTGCGTAACACTATCCCCCTTCCTTGATCACTCTAAGAAAAATATAGATTGTTCATAGCATTATAGTTGCAGCCTGGTTTGCACCTACATCAAATGGTACACGGAACCCCTAAAATTAAAGTGTGATAAGAAGAAGCAGACTTATACCTCCACACAGCATCGGCAGGACCAACAATTCTGAAAACACAGCCCGGAAACCACAATAAAAGGACTAAATCTGCAGACAATAAATGTTGATCATTTGCATCTTTAATGCCACCTAGTAATACTACACATGTAATTACGGTGGAAGGATATAATTAGGATGATTTATCTAGAATAGGTAGCATTTTCAGTCTTTTATGAAAAAGAAGCCACTAACCTACAATGGCAAACTATAGATCTGCTTTTACGAAAATATTCTCTGGCTTCAAATTCCTGAGCAGAAATCTCTGTAGAAACCTTCAGACGGGACTAATGCCCTCCAGAGGGATCTCAAAGTTACCTTGAGTTAAAAAAAAAAAAAAATGAAATTGTTTCACTCCAACTATTTCATTAGCCTGCTCTTTTCAAGTCTTCCAGCATGAAATTAGTAACATCAGTACCAGGCTGCCTCCCTGTTTGCCTAACACTAAAGGAGGATTACTTAGCAGGGTGGGGGGGAAGAAAATTGCAATAGGAAAAGCGCATCCAATGTGCTGGTGTACCAGCTATAGCATGATCATGCTTATAAAAGGTTTCCACACACTATCCAAGGAAAGCTACACACAGCCTGGTTGCTAAATAATTCATAACAGGGGAAGCACACATTTTAAGCTGAGTCCAGAAAGGGACGTAGATTTGATTACCAATTCTGACCTTTTACCACTTCCAATCGCAGGAGAAAAATAACATCACAACTACAAGTATGCAGAACCCTTTAAGGTAACGCTAAGGTAACGCCTGTTTGAGCTGTATGGTATGAATAAAGCATCAGTGAGGCCACAGGAGACCTAACACAGGAGCCAGGGGATGTTTCCATAGATGGTACTGGCATGTGAGCTGGTCAACCCAGCACACGATTTACTGGAGTGCATCTAGGACTGGTGGCAAAGAGCATCGAGCGGTGTTTTGGGATGAAATAAATGGCATCCTTTCACCGACGGAGGATTCTGGAGGATTTCCAACCTTTTAGTTGTAGCTGTAACTGTGGGGAGCCCAGAGACAAGGAGTAGTGGGCACTTCACCCTTGCTGACCAACAGCGGGCGGTCAACCCAAGCTAAAGCAACGCACCCAGCCTGAACTCCTGAAGCCCTAAAAAGCCGCCCAGTCATGTTTGATGGGGAAAAAATTGAAAGGGTTGTCAATAAATGTAAGAGTAGACAAATCACAGAATGGTAGGGGTTGGAAGGGACCTCTGGAGATCATCTAGTCCAACGCCCTGCTAAAGCAGGGTCACCCAGAGCAGGTTGCACAGGAACGTGTCCAGGCAGGTTTGGAATGTCTCCAGAGATGGAGACTCCACCACCTCTCTGGGCAGCCTCTTCCAGGGCTCTGCCACCCTCACAGGAAAGAAGTTTTTCCACATGTTCAGTCAGAACTTCTTATGTTCCAGCTTGAGTGTGTTGCCCCTTGTCTTGTCACCGGGCACCACTGAGAAGAGCCTGACCCCATCTTCTTGACACCCACCCGTTAGGGAAACCCAAGGGGCACAATTTGACATTCCTCACCCTTATGTAGCAGCCACATTGACTTTGCCTTCCACCCTCCAGATTTGGAGGGACCCAGAGCTCACCAAGATGGGAGCTCGACCCTGCACTCCCAGGACTAACACTGGCCCCGCTGCCTCCCCGTGGTACAGCTCTGCTCCTGGCTCTCTTCTTCCACCTGCGTGGCACCTCAGGGAATAGTTTCCTGCTGGATTATCAGGCTGGACTGGCAAACCAGGAACAGGCAGGTTCATGCCAAGGAAAGGAGAAGAGAGGCACCGGGGAAGCGTCAATTCAGGTCAGCTGGCGAGGAACCGACTCCTAACCTCACCTCACCGAAAACCAGGAAAAGAAAAACTGCTTGCCATCTTATCCCAAATGCGTTATTAACATTTTTAAGCTATTTGGACAACAGTCAAAATCTACTCAAGCATGAGAGGTAAAAAAAAAAATACCCTTACTGCTGCCACATTCCATTCATAGAAATGAAGTAGGCTTGGAGATGCAATTACCATAACCGCCTACTTTCCAGAGCACTAAACCTGCACGTAAAGTTCAGCCCAAACTCTATCCCATGACAGCCTAAAGCTACCATGAGTAGTACCGTCTTCCACAGCTCACAAGTCAGAAGATTCAGCCTGTCTCTTCCCCCTTTTAGCATGAGAGGTCCCAGCCCCGAGTCTTCACAGGGAAGTTGGTTGCCATCCTGGGAGCAGGTTGAATAGGAAAGTCACAGAAATACTGAAAGAATACTGAAAGAAATGGGCAAAAGCACAAATCTCTGCTCCCAGGGTAGGTACCTGCTGGAGTTCCTGCTTCAGAGGAGCTCCAAGACCCTCAAGCACCTGCCTTCGGGTGCTGGAAAACTTCAGCCAGGCTGGAAGCAGCCCTCCGACCAGTCCCAAAAAAGCACTATAAAACCAGCTCCAAAGTATACATCAGGCCAGGCAAATCCATAACTACATGATGGAGTCCAACTTGCAGTTGATTATCCCAGAAAAAAACCAAAACACAGCTCCTAAATAAAAAGCTTTCAACTTGCCAGCATGAAAAGTAACCCTTTCAGTTTACTCATGGTTTCTCTCCTGTTTGCATTAGCAGAAGCAATAGGAACGAGTGCTCAAGAATGAGAAAACAACATGGGGGGTAATAATAATCAAAATAAGAAAAAAAAATATGAGAATATATACATGGACTTTGCTGATGCCTTTTTAAATGGTCCTTGTCTCATGTGAAAAGAGGAGGGTGAGTCATGCTTAATTCACAAATTTGCTCCAGAAAGAGGCAGGTACAGCTTCAGTGAGAACAGGTATAACAATCTTGCAGCATCGCTTAGGCAATGCTTGAAAGGCTTCTTGTTTAATTAAGCTGTTCCTAGAAACACAAAGAGGGAAATAAAGTACCAGTCTTCCTGAATGTAAGCAGATTTTTTTGACTTCTTTTTTTTCATCTAACAGCAGCAAATGCTCTATAAAATTGCCTCCCTCTACGCTATGGGCTTGCATCAACCTAGCCTGAAAACAAAAATATTCACACTTCTATTTTCCTCCCCCTCCTCGCTCAAGCTGGAAGTATGTAATATCTATAACACATATGGCTCCGCAGTGAACTGTGACTTCCACGTACTTACTTGACAACGAAGAAAGCCCCAAGGCCCGTATTTGTAAGAATAAAGCAGATCATACTAATCTGGCTCTAGGAATTTAAAGACTGGTATCATATTGCAACTGGCTACCCACTTGAACATAATTTCTCCTCAGGTTTTTTTCTTTCTACTTGAACCGCCAGCAGCGTTAATCAACTCATTCAAGCAGCAGATATTACCACTACAGAATCCAAGGAAAGCTCTAGATCCTACACAGAGCATTCTCCAATACACGAAACCACCCGGAATTTAAATTTAATTGCTTTCGACATCCTTCTCAACAAACTGGTTTCCACTGGTGAGTTGAGTTGGAAGCCTACACGCTGTATTCAAAATTATTTTACAAATGCAGCCTTGAGAATTTTTGTTTCATTAAAACAGTAAGCCAAAAAAGGGATAGATTTTCTTGGGAATGAGAAGAGAAGTTTTAACTGGAAACCACAAAGTTTATGCTAATTGCTTTGGGTAGTCCTGAAGTGTCCTCTGAACCAAGTTGCTTAACTTTTCTAAGCACAGTCAGTTTTAAGAGAATAAGCAAGCAGCACCCTTTACAGTTGAAACATTTTCCCAGAAATTCCAGGGAACCATAAACGTTTCAAGTACATTCAGCAAGATTTAACACTGCCAGGATTAAAAATGGGATTCAAAGGTCTAGGCCAACAAATACTGTCTTAACTTCTAAAAAAAAAATTAAAAAACACCCAAACCCTCTCTCTTACAGTACTACATCATGTATCTGATCAGAATTTGACCCCTGCCTGACTTCATACTTCTTCTTAAACCATGAAGAGCGGGAGAAAATAGAAAAAAAAAAACCCAGCCATCTTACTAAACACAATCTCCTTGATTTGGTGCTTCTGTTGTTGGTTGGCTTATCGCTTGTTCTTCATCGTCATTAATATTGTGGCTATACTATTTAAAAAGCATTTCAATTGTCATTATTCCTAGATTTTCAAATGGCAGGGATTCATCAGGAGTGATGTGCTGTACAGAAAAAAAAAAAAAAAAAGGAAAAAGCCAGAACATACCTCGTTCAACTCTACTACCACCTCCATGAGAGATGCGACCAGCAATTTCTGGGAAGGAGGGGTTTTTTTCCCCACATCTAAGGCAGCAAAAGCTCCTGACCTTTCTGAAGAGAAACTTCTGTTCCATGACAGAAGGCACCTTGTCCATAGAAACTGCTGAAGAATTCTGTGCCAGCTAAGCAAAAAGAGAACTCGGTCTGCCCTTTGAATCTTCTAGTTAAGCACCAAGGAATAAAACAGCCAGTCAATATTGCTTGGATATTAAAACTTTACACTGAATCAACACTAAATTATTTACGTGCTACAAAATTTTGTACCAATCTTGTACAGCACAAAGACTGAAGCTTCGGTTGCTCTAGGAGCAGCTCACAGTTCTGGTACAGGGATACGTTTTTAGGAGTTAAAAGATGAATGCTTCTGCTTTTAAAGAAAAAAAAAAAAGGTATCATGAAATAATTAGCAATCTTAACTCTGATACCATTTAGAAAGGGGTATATTGAGCTTCTATCCAAACTAGTGAATGACATCACTGAGGCAGCTGGAGCAAGATGTCACTACCTTAAGACACACTCAATGCATGGTTAAAGGTAATACAATGAAAGAGGCTTCCTTTAAAAAAAATTAAAAATTAAAAAGAGACAAGCCTACCCTTCTGAAACAGAAATGGCTTCTGCTTCAAATTCTACATTCACTCACACAAAGAAAGTCACCGCTCAGTTTATCACAAATTAAAACCAATATAAACAGGTAAACTACTTCTCCCAAATACCAAATATTCTGCATACATTAGCTCAATATGAATAAAGCTTGTTTCCCAAATATCAGTACACATGACATCAAATGCATCACACGCAAAGGTGCTGTTCTGTGGGTTGTTTGGGTTTGAGGATTCTGGAGAGGGGACATGTTTTCCTCGATAAGCAGCAGCTTGTTTCCTGGTTTTTAACCACGAGAAGGTGGCCTATAACAACTCCAGAGCACAGGGCTTCAAGGAGACTTCAACTAATCCCTCTCAGAACCTGCCGACACGGAGCGCTCGCTGCTCCAACTCCCGCTGGATTTGGTGATAGCAGCTGAAGGACTTAATTCCCCCCTTTGCTGAGTAAATGCCCACAGAAACCAAGCACATCACAGGAGCCAGGGAGGGCACAGCCCAGAAGGTCATCTGGAACCACCACCCCCTCAGCAGAAGCCAGGCTGTCAACTGTGGCCACAAAGGAGAGGACATCCTCCGTGATGTGCCTTTGGGCTTCAAGCTCTGCAGGGAGTTACTGGAGCAGACAGTCGAGGATAACTCCTCAAATTGTCCCAAAAGAGGTCACCAGAGGCCTTGGGGACCTTATTCATCTTAATTATTTCTGAGGCGAGAGCCAATCACATCTCCTCGATAGAAGCATTGCACAAAGACATAAGGCAGCATACCTTTCGTTAAGTGACTGTTTTATTGGGGACACACAATTCCTAGTTGACATCCTGAAGAGCAGCCTTCTCCTGAAAGCAACCAGTCCACACAGCTCAGTATGGATAAACAAAATATATCAACTGCGTTCATTCTTCTTCTGACATAACCTACCTGGAGAACATTAAAAACCTACCTCCCTCATACACCAAGGACGAAGGCTCAACAGTGCCTTCGGAGGCTAATCCAACAGACAAGGATAAACCAGGGGCTCACCACTAAAAAAGTGATTTGAGGTTCACGTCCAGCAGAGCAAGGAAGGGCTGGATCACAAACACTCTTTTACCAAGATAAAAATAAGTTATATGTGCCCTAGGATGACACATTGGAACAATAAAAATTAGTCTGAATTAATTTTAAAGTCATTTATTTCACTTTGAAAGACTTGTGTAGCCTCTTTTTCCAGAATTAGTCTACTTTAATCCAATTTACCCTAATCCATTCCTAAGGTGAATTATACTAAACTGAATTTTAATATGTCATTTTAATACTGAATGAAAGCAACCCACACAGAATTTTAACACGATTTAACTAAACTGTTTTAAATTCATTTTTAATTTGAATGTGACCTTATTGTCACAGACGGACAAGCAACCTTCACCCATGCTTTGAAAAAAAACAGCCCGATGAAGTAGAGAAGCTGGGCCTGACAACACGGAGCAATGTATCTACAGTCCCCTCTGTGCCAGGGGTGCAGAAAACCTCACATAAAGCGTCCTCTCTGTTGGAAAGGCATCTTCTCACTTGGCCACCTCCTTAAAAAGCCAAGGGTTAAACAGGCCTGAGGGGTTTCACCTCAACCAGCGTTGTTGAATGCAACTGTAAGACATCAGTTATTTCTTTGTGGGATGGTGGAAATCATATGGAAGAACTCGCAGACATCCTCTCCCTAGTAGAGCTATGCTTAGTAAGCGACAGAAGCAAGCACTTCACCTCCAAAGCCCAGCTGTCTTCGTGCTAGACTTGCAGCGTCACCTAAGTTTGTGAATGAGTTTGCACTAAGAACAACAACCCTTGCACAATTCACATCTTCAGAGAAGGAAAAACAAACAAGAAAAAAAAAAAGGGAAAGAAGTGCAGGTATATCTGCAAACCCATTCCTCACCTGCAAAGGAAACTTTTGGAAGTTCTTTGATACCGGGAGAGCTGGGAATGCNCAGAGAAGGAAAAACAAACAAGAAAAAAAAAAAAAAAGGGAAAGAAGTGCAGGTATATCTGCAAACCCATTCTTCACCTGCAAAGGAAACTTTTGGAAGTTCTTTGATACCGGGCGAGCTGGGAACGCATCACACTTTGGGGAAAAAAAAATAAATAAACGACCCCACACTGTTCAGAGAAGGAGAAAAGGTTCTGAAGGTTATGAAAAAGTCTCTCTGGAGCAGAGACCAACCAGCCACTCTGCCAGGCTGGAGCTTCTTCAACCTGTATCGACCTGTTCCCACACCCCACGAAATTGCAGACTACAGTTCTACCAGAATCAAAGAAGTGCTGCTTGTAAGGCACCTCTGGAGGCCATCTAGACCAAACGCCCCTTTCAAAGCAGAACTACCACCAACACTGTAATATCAGCCATAGTTCTGTCTAGCCTTGGAAGCCTCCATGAATGGGGATTTCCTGGGGCAGCCTGTTCTGCTCCACCACCCTCTTCCACATGCACAATGTTTCATAGTACCCAACCCGAGCCTCCCAAGCTGTAATTTGTGGCCACTACCCCTTGCTGTATCGTTTGCTGCTATTAAAAAGAGATCAGCTCTGTCATCTTCATAACTGCCCTTCAAGCTCTTGGAAGCTCCTCTTAAGATTATCCCCTTACTCTTCATCTTGAGACCAAACAAGTCCAACTGCCTTCAGATGCCCCTTGTTGGTGACACCATCCAGGCCCTGACCATCTCAGCTTCTCAACATGCTCCAGTTTGTCCACATCCTTCTAGGCCTGGGAAGAGGGCAAGAGCCCCAATACTCAACAAAATACTCCAGCCATACCTCACCAGCACTGGACAGAGGGGGACAACAGCTTCCCCAAGTTTGCTGGCTACACTCATAGAACGGTCTAGGTTAGAAGGGACCTTAAAGATCATCCAGTTCCAAGCCCCCTGCCCTGGGCAGGGACACCTCCCACCACACCAGGTTGCTCCAAGCCCCCTCCAACCTGGCCTTGAACCCCTCCAGGGATGGGGCAGCCACAGCTTCTCTGGGCAACCTGGGCCAGGCTCTCACCACCCTCACAGCAAAGAAGTTCTTTCTAGTATCTCATCTCAATCTCCCCTCTTTCAGTTTAGAACCCTTCCCCCTCCTCCTATGGCTCCCCTCCCTGATCCAGAGTCCCTCCCCATGTCTCCTGGAGCCCCTTTAGGGACTAGAAGGGGCTCTAAGGTCTCCACAGAGCCTTCTCTTCTCCAGGTTGAACAACCCCAACTCTCTCAGCCTGTACTCATCGGAGAGGTTCTCCCCTCCTCCCAGTGCAGCCCAGTATGCCATGTGCTGTGTTCATACACACAAAAAAAATTAAACATCTCAATCCCAGATCCCCTTCTGCCCACCCAGCCACCAGCCAACCAGCACCCAGACACAGTGATTCCTCCTGTTGAGACTGGCCCACGCACTGATGTTCCTGGTTCAGATGCCCTTTGTGACTCCACTCAAAATTAAATGATCAGTCCCAAACCATTCTGGCTGGCAGTAACACACCATGTATCACGACTGCCGTAGCACAATGGAGATGCCACAACTCCCTTTGTAAATCGTGCCATTTCAACAGCAGACAGTCCCTATTAGAAAGCGTTAGGGACACTCCGTTAAAATCCTCCATTAAAAAATGGCATTGAAAATGAAAAGACAGCAATAAGCGGTAGAGTTATGTTGTTACTATGACATGAATTATAATTACGCTCTTCTTCCGAGTGCCTACTAAAATGCACACCTTTGAGAGCTGACGTCCAAATAAGTTCTAGCAAAAGCAAAGCCATACACCTGAAAGTTTTGCAATAAAAAAAAGTGAGGAGAGTGAGGGAGGATTTGAAAATTTTTCCCCATCTTCACATTTCCCCGGCGTGCAACCAAATATACCTCCTCTGGAATTGTACTTCGAGATCACTAGTTTGATATACTAATACTTCCCGGACTCCTTCAGTGAAAACCTGCACTAAGAGAACTTGAGGGGGGAAAAGAAAAAGGGGGGGGGGAGGGGCAACTAATCTTTAGAGTTTGGAATTTGAAAAAAAAACAAACCACATCTTTCAACTGATCTGTATTTCTACCCTGATTCATCCATAACATGAACCATAATACTAACATTTTGAGTAAGAGCTGGCTCTGAGTCAATTTCTGCAGGAACTTAAGGGAAAGTGACAAAGGTACACATTCAGCCTAACAAATCAGAATAAAGTTTAAGGAAAATGAAGGATAAGCACACACCTACTTTCTTTTCTTAAAAAAAAGGTTGTGTTTTAGCATTGAAGTGTTAAATACAAAAACACATTACAGAGTTTTCTAACAGATCAACACAGACTGTGGAAAGTTTGCACTTCCCTCCTCCCCGAGGGAGATCTGACTTCGGAAACTCCATGCTTTTGGGAGCTGTTGAAATGACAGAGGTAGAAAGATCTGTTTGATATGTCAATAATGACATCGATCCTCCATTGCTTAAGCAGAAACCTGAGCCGCTTATTCCTTACGCTGTGTAAGAAAGAGGATTAAATATGAGAAGAGTGAACTTGCCATGATTTGCTTTGCAACATTAATAAAACGCTCAATAGTAGTTTTGTTGCTAAGTCTGCTAAAGTAAAAATGTTCAAATGGCCTTGGGAGAATCTATTTGACAACAGAGCATTAGTCTCTGGAAGAAAGTCAAGGCTATTTGCTATGCAAGTGCTATAAGATCATCCCCTTGGTATGGAGAATGCATGTTTATCTTCTTTCCAAATCAGATTTTCGTTATTCTGTGTGATATTAATCTCCATGGGGGTGGACACCTCTGTGAAGGTGCAATGGTTCATCTCCTGGTTCTGGTCAATTCTTGTTTTAATCTCATTTCCAGATCAGAGTCTTCACACATAGTGAGATATTAATCTCCATAGGGGCAGATGTCTCAGCTGGCCTTAGCACGCAGCTCCCCCTCTTCTGGTCAATTCTTATTTTAATTCTAATTTCCTGTGATTTATATTCCTCTTTCAAGTTTAATATATTCTACTTCGCTCTTCTCGACACACCTCCTCTCTTCCTCTTTTCAGAGATTTTTCACAGGAAAACTACTGATTTGGTCCCTTTCACCACCCATTTCCCTCTAAACCATCGTAGGTGTCACTGGTGTTATTGTCAGGTGGAGGAGTTATTGGTGACATTGTTAATAAGTGCTATTGCCATCAACGCTACTTGCAAACATACTAATAACACTTTGTCTTCTTGATTCATACAAAATGTCGCTTCCCTGTTTCAGGATGGGGTAACCCCACAGCGAGGTAATGAACCAGGACGTCAGTCAGAACATCAGAAGTTAAAGTATAACGCCTCATCGTAGACTTTCTGATCGACAAGCAAGTCTCCAGGTACACAGTCCTCCTTCTGCAAGACGGGGGTGTAGCACAAACACCTCATGGGAACATCATGAGCTAAAATTATCTCAGATCTCTCAAATATTGGTCTCATAAGGGGCAAGAGAACCTCAGAGGAAGAAAGCAGAACCAAAGATCTTTAGTCCATATGATACCCGGCCTCAGACATTTTAAGACCATATCTTTGCTCTTCCCACTGAATACAGAGCACTGTACAAATATGGCATTTAATTTCACTGTCCAAACAAGCTTTCCATTTTCCCTGCAAGGTCTGCTTCTCAGCCTTGAAAACATAATCACTTTCTCATCACCAAATGAACATATAATCACCATGTCCCATTTGCTCACCACTTGAAAAACAAACTATTAGCTAATGGTTAAATCCAAAACTGGGGTTTTGGAGCTGGGGGTGTTCAGCCTGGAGAAGAGGAGGCTGAGGGGAGACCTTCTGGCTCTCTCCAACTCCCCGAAAGGAGGGTGTAGCCAGGGGGGGTCGGTCTCTTCTCCCAAGGAACAGGCGATGGGACAAGAGGAAACAGCCTCAAGTTGCTCCAGGGGAGGTTCAGATTGGAGATTAGGAAAAATTTCTCCACTGAAAGGGTTATGAAGCCTTGGAATGGGCTGCCCAGGGCAGTGGTGGAGTCCCCATCCCTGGAGATTTTCAAAAGACAGGTTGACATAGTGCTTAGAGACATGGGTTACTGATGGTTTTTATCAGAGTTAGGTTGATGGCTGGACTAGATGATCTTAAAGGTCCCTTCCAACCCAGACAATTGTACGATTCGATGATTCTAAAACACAGAGATTTTTAAAAAGGGCAAGAGACATTATTTCAAAAATATCACTACTCTTTCAGAGCATGTTTCCTTTCAATTTTTTGTCCCACTGATTTTTATACACTGTCTTGCAGGGAGCCTTTCTACCCTTCTATTTTTTTTTTAAAAAATGTGTGCCTGTAGTAGGAATTTGGTTCAAAACAGCAGGAAAAAAGTGAATGCCCTGATTGTCTCCACTGATCAAGCATTAGTTGGTTTCTCAGCACACGAACTGCACCACCACGTCCAGAGAAGAGCAAACCAGAAGCTCCACATCTGAAGTGCTCCAACATACGACAGGGAAGGTGGACTGGGAGTTAGAGGACTACAGACCCTGAGGTCCCAGCGGAGATATCTGGCCTCCAGGAGAAGTCTATCTAACCTGAGGTAGCCCTACCCGGCTACACCACGTGCGATGGTTCCCAGAGCCTCACCTCTCACAACACTTCAGCTTGGCCACCAGCATCCCCTGCACCAAATGGCTCGCCAACGCGGATACGGCCACCGCCTCCCTAAGACACGGCAAAACAGAATTGCCCTGACAGTTACCGCTGTCACAGATAAAACTGCCAAGAACCTTCTACATTCTCACTATGGCAGCTCATAAGAGTGCAGCTAAGTGTGCGAACAACCCTACCCAAACCTAACCTCACTCCGCCTTTGGGATTTTATTTTAACGTTTAACTTGAATGTCTGGGAATAGAAAAGCTGAAATTAAAGGAGGAAGCCTTCCCGCTTATCCAAGCGAGTGGATTTTCCAAGACTTCCATACAAAACCTTTCGGAAAGCAAACAGAATTACACTTCAGAACGTTTATCCAAGCGCCGACTTCATTTCATTTTATTGTGCATTTGCATTTTCCTACACGGTCCTTCTGGCTGGCCGGCCGGCTGCTAGGCTACTATCTTCTGCAATCCATTAGCCAGTTTTCAAACACTGATTACAGCTCCCCATTAACAGTATCTTCTTTTCCCAGGCACTTCATCTCCAGCTATTACAACATTTCATCATGCCAGGATCTGTAAACAGTGTCTGAGAACAAACTACTCTATGTCTTAGGTAAACTGATCAATCATAAATGAAAGAAACCAAAAATACTCTGGGGAACCTAGAAGTATTTATATATTTTGCCACATATAAACACATCCCTCAAACAGCCACTGGGTCCATTTATGAGCTATACATCAATTACTGAGCATTTACATAGAAGATATAATCATCGGTAGTTTATCTTATATACTGCTAAAGGCAAATCCTCCTAATTACAACCTATTTAGACAGAAATTTTCAGCGTGTGCAACTCTAATGTTCCTAATATTGTTACGTTTTCTCTACTTTTTCCCCCTTCCCCCAAGATGAGAGAAATTCTGAGGTCCGTTTCCCCTCTTTTTTTTTTTTTTTAAATTTTTCTCTTTTTTTCATTTAAATTGGGTTCTGAACCTCAGAAGTGTAAGGAAATAGGAACTTCTTTGGGTCCAAACATAGCCAAAGTATTTGTTTACATAAGAAGTCCCCATTTTGCTTAAATATTGAGCCTTCTCTTTCTTAATTCTTACACAAAGAAATGTAAATTTAATCAGATGCTTGATTACTACAGTTGGGATACAGTAAACAAGCAGGTGAGAGAGAAGGTAAAAGAAGGGCAGGAAGGGTACTGTGACAAGCAGGACACCGTCATCTCGGATGCAGAATTTCTCAGAAAAGGATTAGGAAGTAACAGAAACCAGTTCTACCTGGATTCCTCCTCCAGGAGGCCTTTTGAATATAGTGAACTGGAAGCTAAAGATCCCACACACCAACAAAACGAAGGCTGAGGGGAAGCAAGGAACAGAATCATAGAATTGTCTGGTTGGAAGGGACCTTTAAGATCATCTAGTCCAACCACCAACCCGACAACTGGAGAATTATCAGGAAAGTCACCAAAACCCCCTGACTTGTTTGTAGGAGCCTGGCAAGTGAGGACTTGAGCAAGAAGGTGTTCACCCCATAGGTGAGTGCACTGGTTTGGGTTTCTCTCCTGATTAATCTGTCAAAACAGTCAACAGAGAGCAGGAGCAGAGTGGTTTGGAATTCCCACACCCACAGCTGTCAGCGTAACACAGTGGGGACACAACACCAGTTATTCCTAAAGCACCAAAAGCTGAAGAGCAGCAACAAGCACAGGCTTAACTTCTGGTCTACAGCCCACATTTCACATCTTACAGAGATTAAAATCCTCATCTTCATTGATGGCACGTTCCTGAAGGAAACTCATCAACTTAAGACTTTTGCGACAGATTTACAGACCCTTCTGCCACTTCTAAATATTGCACTTTCTTCTTCAAACCTCTTGTTCTGTTTGCGGGGCTGCAAGGCTGCCCACCAGTCCTCAGCCACACGACAGTAACTCATGTAACATGGAGGAAGATTTGGGATCGTGACGATTTCAGGGGTTTTTCACTAAAATATTGTGATCCCAGGATCTGTTTTTTTCCTCCAGCAAACACGAGAGCAGCTGCTTTTCCTTGGGGAGAAGTCCTCTAAAAATAATTATATGGATTTTGAGTCCGTAACAAGAAATAAAGTGGTGCACTTGTGCCTCCCTTATATTTCATAAATCAAAGTAAGATGATTAAGAATATTTTCCCACTTTCAAAGTAGTATTCATGGCAAGAAATGCCCCACAACCACTGTCCACTACAGGCTGCTGCAATCACTGCATGCCCAGGAAACAGTATTTAGTCAGACTGCAACAAAGTATCTCTTAGGTAATCACAATCAGTGCTCCTCAAAAGCGATTCAAATTGTTACTTCGGAGATAAATAAACATTGCCCAACCTCGGTCACTTTTTCCTGTGTCCTCTAGGGACTGCCCAGCAGATAAACTTACTAAATTTGAGCGTTTTCTTTGGCATTTGCTTCAGTTCCTGGCTGCCTAACGATTTTATCTTTTTTTTAAAGGTTTAGGCTCATGATGCAAATGCTTCACATCTGAGTGTGGGGCGGGGGGAGGGGGGGTGTCTTTCTTTGTTTTTTAATGATGTGTTCACTTTCATTAAACAGATTATTTTTTTCTAATTCGAATTCTGTTAACTTCAACATCATGGAATAAGAGTGGGCTATAAACGCCTTAAGGTTGCTTTGGGGTGACAAGTGAAGAATAGGTGTTCTAAGAGACGAATGGCCAAAATTCTTTCCCTGAAACACAAACTGTCTAATACTTGTTGTCATTCCCATGCTTAAGCAAACAGAGGGAGATGTTTATAGTTAGCATCTGGATACCATCACTATGCAAGCAAAGCCATCCAACAGATTATTTCAGTGTTCCTAGGGTCTGCAAATGTCATTATTAATCACAAATGCTACTCTTTCAGGTTCACAGCCTCATCACGCAGCCCATAAAGCTCAGACCAAAGATTCTCAAATACACGGTTTCTCTCAAATTGAAAATAAGGGCCAGTCTCCCCTCTCCTGAATGCTCATAAAGAACATCTGTGCGACCTCTCTACACGAGAGCACAATCCTCCCCTTCCAAAATGCCCGTCACTTATCGGAACCCCCTGTTCAACAGCCGACAGAAACACACCGATAAATCACCAGAAGAACTGAACATTTGGAGCGTAAACTCAGTGAGCCAGAGAGAACAACCGCCACCCCCAAAAAAGCTGTTTAGTCTTATCTACTTCAAGGTGTTTAGAACAAGCTACAGACCGAGCCTGGCAGCGAAGTGCTGCCGGGCAGAGCCGGGACACACGGGCCAGCGAGGAGCTCCCTCATCCCAGCGAGGAAGGAGGGCAGACCTGGAAGCACTTCATGCCTTCAACATGACTCAGAGGGAGCTGTTAACCTACCCTGTAAGTATTTAAGCAAATCACTAGGCAGGCATTTCAAAGGAAAGGAAAGGGGGAAAATGAAAAGAAAAAAAAAAAAGAGGGAAAAAAGCCCTGAGAGTAAGACACCAGCAGAGAACGCAGCACCTTCCCACTGACGCAAGATGGATCAAAGCACTAAACTAACTTTATCAAAGACAAAAGCTGAGCAGGTTGGCTATTAGCAGCATCCAAACTCGGTAACTACTACCAGAATTGTTTGACAAATATTAAAAAGACTTAAAAGGTAATGTGACTTGACAGCTTCTCACTGGCAGGTTTCAGCCACCTCAGCCAGAAAAAAATATCATCTTTCCATCCTGCGGCTCCCACGGCATTACACCCGGCTATTTAGTCTGCGTTTACCAGGGAAATTACACTCCCTGTCATTACCAAGCTTTGTTTCAACTGATTCAGAAATCCAAGTGGTTACACATTATGGGTTTCGCTTTCACCTGGAAACAGCCTTGTCCGTATTTTAGACTTACATATGTACATACATTATAGCTTTATGTATGTATATAGGGAGGAGATGAAGGGTTTTCTTGGGGGTGTTAGCAGTTGGTCATACCACCTGAAAGAAAAGGTAGTGAGGAAGAGGGAAGCCAACCCCGCAGAGATTTCCAAACACAAGGAAACTTAATATAACCAGACCTTTTGCACTAACCAAGGGCGCACACACAAAGCATTCATTCGCCAAAGAGCTGCCGAGCCCGGGGAATCGGGTTGCAACTCCTAGTATTTTCACAAGTTGGGTCAGGATAGATCACTAGTAAAAACTAATAGCAAAAAATGTATTTGTTTGGCTTTTCTGAGTTGAATAAGGAAAAGACTGAAATATTTTTAATTACATTTTTTTATTTAATTTATTTTATTACATTTACGTATTACACCCAATATTTTTTCTTATTCCATTTCCGTTGTGAAAAAGAAGAAAGCCTCTTTCACTGGAAATGTTCTAGCCTGAAAAACTGAACCAAAATGCACCAACCAACCAAGACAACTGATACTCCCCATTTTGATCTCACTCCAGCCTAATATCACGCAGAGATGATACAGATAAGCGCGATAAATATCATGTCACGTGAACAGACAGCTGAGAACTGAAGGAGCATATAAAAATTTCCTGAAAAGTCTAAGGATATTTATATTCATTAACCATTTTTGAGTCCAGAATCGCATATACCCTGCCTCCCCTTCCATTACGACACAAAACCCTGTGACATTGCCATAAAACTCTTTCAACAAAAAACAAGGAGAGCAAAGGAGAGTTGTTTGGTTTTTTTAAAAAAAGGGGGTGGGAGTAAGAAAAACAGTGGGAAAATGACAATTCGCTTCTTTTTTCAGGGATGGGGGAAGGGATTATGAGGTGACTTGGTGGTTCTGAGTTTGGTTTGGGGTTTTTATTTATTTAAGATAATTTTTAAACCAACACCATTATCTCCTCTGTAAAACATACGACGAAAAGCACTGAGAAGTTAAAACACCAATGTTTCGGTCTATTGCCAAAACACATACAATGCTCATATTTCAGCATACAAATTTGAGAGATACCTGAAGAATTGTTTTTTATATATATATGTAGAAGACATTTCTTCAAAGAATGAGGAGTTGAACATAATATAAAACTACTTTCGAATTATTAGGTTTTAACAAATTGTCCCTTTAAAGCATTTTAAGCCCAGTGAGGGCAGCCAGCACTAAGAACTTATCTCAGCCCCATTTCTTTGGGGCTCCCGGGCTGGTAAGTGCTTTCACCTTTAGAATTTACTAAGACCAGACAAACGGGATAACACGTGGGGAACCAAGACAACTGATGCTCCCCATTTTGACCTCACTCCAGCCTAATACCACGCAGAGATGATACAGATACGTGTAATAAATATCAAACCAGAGCATTTTCCTAATTAATAGCTATGGGGAAATCTCCGCCAGATCTTATAATTTTAATTTTTCACTGTCGCAAAGAACACACAAGGAGCCTAAAATTTCAGAGCCTCAGTTTTTTGGTTTTTTCTTTATTATTTCAATCATTTAAAAAAGCAACTGGTATCCTAAGTCCCACTGTAAGATTTACAAATAAACATGAGTCCTATTTGGAAATAACCTAAAAAAAAAAATAATAACCCAACGAGTATTTCAAGAGGTGAGCTATCCAGTCAAAATTTTTCATTTCATGTTTTGAATTCACTTGAACCACAGCCACGATTGCTCTTCATAACATTTTTTTCTCTTCTGGTTAATATTCATCAGTCATTTTTACTGTTACAGAACAAGTGTTTACACACAAAAGAAAGCACACAACTCCACCTCAAAATAAATTGAGTAACCAGCCTGTAATAATTAGAACGAACATACCATAATTTAATTGCAACAGAACTGGGTTTTAAAGGACACAACAGTGTCTCATAAGTCAGTAGAATTAGGTTCATGACATGGTAGTTGAGAAATGCCTTCTTTTGCTACTCAATTAATAAATATAATCACAGGTTTTTAGTAAACGGTAGCAGAAGTAAATGACTTTCTGGCAAACTGAAGGGTCCAATCCTTCATCCACTGGCCAACAAAAATCACTTCATATTACCCGGAGTACCAAGCAAAGAATTTAATCTTTTCACAGCACCAATCCTCAAGAAATTAAGTCTCTCAAATCTTTTACTGAGGCATATACTGGGTGCATTACCATAAATATCAGCCAATTCCACATACATACGACCTGCTTAAAAAGAACAAATGCCTGACAAGCCCATGCACAGCACCTTCTAGCCTAAAACAAGTTTTCACATGTTAAAGTTAATTCATGCTTATGGAAAATACTGATTTTTCCCCTCCCCTCTGGACTATTAGACCAGGGAGTCTCTTTGAGACCTTATCCACACTTTTTGCGCACCTACCACCGAGTTATTTGGAGGGAAGGGGCAGGGGGGGGAGACACCAAACACACACAAAGCTATTAATAAACATAGCTATGGCAGCAAAAATTCCTAATGCAGTGCCAAGTTGTAAACCTACAGGAAAATAACTTCACAGTTACGGCTTATTCTGCCTGAGAAAGCGATTCAAAGTCATGGGCACAGAGTTGCCCCCGCTGCCTGTAACTTTTGCTGTGATTTTTGGCCGCGCTCAGCACTTCTCCCTCCTCTACACGGGGCCCCAGATGTTTTTAAGAGGAGAGGAGCGTACCGTTTATATGTCACGTCACTACTCTATAGCGGGTCTCGCCGCTATACGCTCACGCTGATTTCTTACCCCAGAACTCAGTTACACATTACAGATGTTTTGACAAACGCATCGACTCCAAATTCCTGACCGTCCGCCCAGAGCTTTGGGGACACGTGGATCCTGCGGAGGCTCAACCCAGCAGCCTCCAGCCCACAGCCGCTTCATCCATCAACAGCACAAATTATCTTGATTAACTCCTCGTCTGCAGTCCTTCAAACACAGCAAATGGCAGCACCGGGGCCGTTAGTTCATTGTTTTCCTACTAGGTCATATATTAGACCCTGCTGAATATTTTTAGGCTGTTTTATAACATCAAACAGCACAAAGGCTGTCAAGGCACAGATTTGGCCACGACGGCAACCGCCAAATAGATGTGGTTAGATCAGCAAATAAACGGTTCCTAACTGAACTACAGGCAGAGGTTTGTTAATAAAAACTCCAATTTGTATGGACATTAAGTTTCAGTAACAAAAAGCAAACCTATAAACTTCTGTTGTTTCAAACTCACTGATCTATAATTGGCTTTTACCTTTCATCGGACAAATGCAGCTTATTTACAGAGAAATATATCAGATATTAACTAAAAGGAGTGCCTAAAATGTGTAAATATTCTTCCTAATGGAAAATTTTAAGCTTATTTGCACGATTTTATGAACAGCTCAACATTCAGAAGGAAAAAAAACCAAAACACCACAGATTTAAGTTTGTTTCACATGCCACCACCATCAGCTTTGCAGGTCCGAGGGCTGGTGTGCAGGCACCTGCAAAAAAAAAAAAAAACAAGCCCACACCAAACAACCAAACAGCTATTCTTTCGCCATATTCAGTGTCTGGGAGGCTGGGGTGGCACGTGGTTTTTTCCTTGTTTGTTTTCTTTGTTTAAACACAGCACTGAGTTGACACAAATACTAATAACATCTTGTTGAGGAGAAGGTTTCCGTGTGTTTCTCCGAGCTTCAAATATTTATAAAACTTCTAGAAAACGCAAACATGGCTTTCAACCATTAGAGCTTCCCAGTAAAAGCAGACGGTGAGTGACTTTAAACTACAGGGGAAGCACGCATTAGAGATGACTTCAAACTGGGTGGTTTGCACAGTTTTAAACTAGGTATTTTGAAGTCACCTGTAGTTAAGGCTTACCAGGAAGCAGACCCAGGTAATGGACCTTCTGACCTACCAAACCAGGTGCAGCAGGACCTTAGGCTCAGCCAGATGCCCCAAAACTCTCATTGGTGCCATTTACCTCTCAACCGGCTCACCCTGGCCCTTAGAAACCACCATTTTTCCTCTTTTACCCACATCCACATCTCCTGGGTTATTTAAACTCTATTTTAAACACCCCACGGGACAGGGAAGGACAGATCACATGGGGGAAAAAGGTGAAACCCGGCTTTAAACTGGTTCCTGCTGCGCCCCAAACTGGGTGTCACAACACCCTCTAATTCTAGCCTGGTATCTAGGTGTCACCTCCTCCAAGGCCTCTACTGCTTGTCATCACACCTGCCCTCTACCAAGTGCCATTAGCAGGCCGCTCCTTGTTTACGCATTGCTGTAACAAATCCCTCAGCTATTTGTTATAATGAAAGAACACGTTTTAAGCCCGGTTTACTCAAAGATGTCAGGGAAAGAGACATTGCCACCGTGTCATCAGTGAGCTTACCCAACTTCCTCCAAGAAGATTCGAGCTAAACCAGCTCGCCCACAGGCCACATGGTGGCCAGGTCTAGTGCGGGCAAACACCTGAGACCCAGTCAAGTGATGGAAATGACCCCCCTCCGTGGCAGCAGGAACTTAAATTGGCTTAATGGCACCAGCAGATTGTATCCCAAGCTCCAAATCTGGGTGCACATTTCTGGGAGCAGCTCTACCAAGTCATCTTTCCATGACAATAACAAAGCATGACAGATGGGATCCCATCAGCACATGAAAACACGAGGCGTGCCCTGACTGATTCAGTTATCAGGACTAAAGCAATAGTTTCAGAAGCTTCCTACTCCACTTTCAACAGGATCGGTGTCGCAAAAGCTGGAGTAGGGATGTCACCAAAATAGATGCTCACATAAAGCAAAGCTGACACATAGTGACGTGTCCAACTCCTGAGAGGCGAGCTGACACCGGGGGGTTGAAGATGGAGGCCACCTTGACGCAGTTTGCTGAATCAAAGCATGGGTTGAAGTTACTGGGCTTGTGTCCAGTCACCTGCTGCTTAATTGTACCAGGGGTACCTCTCTTCACCAAGAGAAAATACAACACAAGCACCAAAGGTGTTTTCATAACCTGCAGTGTTCTGCAGCGTCTGGCAAGAGTCTGGCTTCTTTGAGGTTTAGATACCCTAATTTTGCCTGTACTTTGCTGAGAGCATGAATGCAGACAGGAAGAGATGCGTTCTGGGCTTCAGTTATGGGCACTTTTCCCAACTCTGAGGTCTCCATAGGGCTGCTCTCATGCGCGATGTAGAGATGATATTTAACTGACTATAACGATTATGGTTGGACTCTATGATCTCTAAGGTCCCTTCCAACCATGAAGATTCTGTGACATGGGTTAGTGACGTTTTTTATCGGAGTTAGCTTGACGGTTGGACTAAGTGATCTTAATGGTCCCTTCCCACCCAGACAGTTCTATGATTCTCCACTAAAGAGTCATACAAAGGCATCACGGGCTCCAGAGCAAGAAGCAGTTACAGAGCAGCGTTGCACATTTCTCTGCACGGGAACCCCGGAATCGCCAACCTTCACACCGCGGAGGATAAATTCTTTTTTAACTCATTTGTGTCAACAGCATTTCGGAAAGAGGAGACAAACCACAGTGACAAGCATTGGACACGTCAACTCTCCCAGACATCCAACACAAAGTCACAGGTCCTTCAAGAGCCTTGCTTAAAAGATCACCTTCCCTCTGCCCCGAAAAAGAGCTGGTTAAAGACTCTCCCCTTTCCAAGAGTCCTGCTGCCCACGGACACAGCCACCCCACAGACCGTCACTTCGCCACAAGATCTTCAGTAATGAAATAGAGAGCTCTACAAAAGTGTCAGCTCACGGCCAGGAGTGGGTCAAATGGTCCAAAATGCCAGGAATGATGGCTGTGCGGGCAGAGAACAGAACAGAAAGCATTACTAAACACTGTACAAATCCGTCCGGTGGCTGTCAGTTGGACACTCCGAGCAATGTGGTAGAACTGGAAGCGATGGAGAAGACTGATAAAGGATGAAAAGAGATATGGAATGGTACCTCTAAACTTTTCTGACTACAAAAGGAATAGTTGAGAGAGGGTGGAAAAAATCCTATGTGGCACAAAGAAGGTAAACAGGGAGCAATTATTAACCATCTCCTAATACAAGAGCTGACAGATAGTAAATACAACTAGCAATTTCAAAAATCAAAGGACCATGGCTTTTTCCACACAGCATATAGATTCCTTGTCAGAAAGTGAGGCGAGCGCTGAAACCAACACAGACCGAAGGTGTTATTAGGTGCAATCACGGTTACGAGAAGCCACTTACAACATTAAATGCCAAGACACTGTCCCTGTAGACAGACAGTACTGGGAGGAAGTCATAGAATTGTCTCAGTTGGAAGGGACATCGATCATCAAGTCCAACCATCAACCTAGCTCTGATAAAAACCACCACTAACCCATGTCACTAAGCACTATGTCAACCCATTACCTCCAAGGATGGTGCCTCAACCACTTCAGCAGCCCATTCCAATGTGCAATATCCCTTTCCGTGTCACATTTTTTCCTAATAGCCAATCTGAACCCCCCCCAAAGTCACTCACTTTGCCAAAAATCACTCTCCCCTGAGCACCCACCGTCAGATACAGGATGCTGGGCTGGGTACACCTCTGCCCTCACGCTCTGCAGATTTCTTAAAAACCCCCATCACCTGTTTTTATTTTATTATTACTATTTTTTAATTATCTTAATTAGATCTTTGACAAGTCAAGATTAAGATGGTTTAAGATGCACTGTCCACCTCGTTAGCAAACCGACCAAGCAGTGCTGTGATTCCTCAGGTGAAAGGGACTAAATGAGACTTCTGAGGTCACTGTGTTCTGGGTCCCTTCAGTCCCACTTGAACCAGTTACGTTCCACTTCGAAAATTCACACACATTCTACAACTGTGATCTTGCATTTGAAAATACAGACAGAGAATTGCTCTCTGAACCAGCAGTGCCATGGAAGGGAGCTGAATGCAGAAAGGAAAACATTGGGGAAAGAGGGGGTGAAAGCGAGAAAATAACTTCTCTCTTAACTCCAGTCATCTCCCATATAATTTGTCAATACATTTTAACAGCTTGCTGGGGGAGAAAAAGCTACTGAGAAGTCTCTTCTCCATACACGCCTACCTGCCCAACGTCCCCGGTGCATCACATGCCAATTGTAGCACATCCGAGGGTAAAATATGACTGAAGCAACTCTTGCTGTTCTAACAGCAAAGGGCTAATTTGAGTTTAATTACCTGAAAGTATTTTTAAACTTTTTCAAAAAGACGTCAATTTCTTCTACCACACAATTACAAATAATAAAAAAACCCAAACATTTAGATATGCTTAGTATGGTTTTCGTATATTTCTCTGTAAGCACATTCAATTACAAAATCCTTATAAAACAAATAATACCTTCTACTTAATAGCATCAGATTTCTGAGTTATAGCCTGTCTTTGGGAGAGAATCCAACTATTTTATTGGGGGGGCAAGAAGATTAATCCAGAAATATTTACTCTTGCCTGCTCATTTGTGACACGGTAACTACTTTGCATGAGAAAGTCTAAGGAATAACTACTCTAATAAGGGACTCGAACTTGTAAAACATACAGTGCTGCTTTTTTCTATTTCTAGCCCCATGGTCTGAAATACCACACACGCATTTCTGGAATTTTTATCCCCATATCTTTCATTTAGTATTAAAACCCACACATTGCCCAGACGCCATGGGAGGCAGTGCAACGCACGTTTCCATCAGCAAGTTGACAAACTGGCAGCATTCCTCAAAAAAAAAAAGAATAAGTTTTGAAAAATTTCCTTTTTTTTTTTTTCTTCCTTTTTTCCCCAAAATTTGAAAACACTTGAATTGCTAAAAATGATATTAAAAAAATATATATACGTTTCAAGCGACGGAGTTGTGAAAACAAGCTGAACTTGTTCTTTATCAAACTGTAGGAGTTGCAGATGAAAGGAGGTGCTATATAAGGAATAGTTAGACTTCAACAGAGAAGGCGCTGCCAAAACATTTTGGCCTAGATTCTGACAGGCACGCACCCAAGTCGAAGGGTCACGGAAAGCAGCGGTGTAAAGAAACAATCTACAAAGACCAGAAAACATTACACTGTGGATTATGGCTGGGCTGGGGAGGGGGTGGCGGGGGGAGAAAGGCAGAGAGAAGCTGCTTGGGTTTGGTTTTTTGTTGGTTTGGTTTTTTTTTCCCCCTTTTGAGATCCATGGGGAAAGACCAAACAGACAGTGTTTCAACCGGGAGCAGAGGGGGTGGGGATGATATACAAGCCCAATTTTTTTAAGACAGCAACAAATTGCAAGATGTATCTTGTTCCTTTCCCTAACTTGCTGCTGCTGCTCCTCCTCCTGCCTTCTCATTTGCTTGCAGGGAATATGCTACGGGGAAGAGCGAGGTAACAACCACCGCACACGGGCTCCCGGAGAAGGCCAACTTCCCAGAAATTCACACTCTCTAATACCCTTCATAAACATGTCAAGAATTTTATGAAGAATTCTGGACCTGGCCAACGTTCCCAACCCAGGGGTAGTACAAAGCATCATAAAAAGGAAATAAAAATCAAATTACAACGAGAGACAGATTTGTGAAAGGTCCAGACTGAATTAATAGCTTCATTAATGGCAAAGAAAAATTAACAGTTTTAAATTCTAACAATTCAGACGCTAAGAATACTAATAAAAAGGAAGCTGAAATCGAGTCAGGTTCAGTTTAACACGCAGAAGTACAGGCTGTTATGCTGAGGTGAGGAGGCAGGGGGAAGGCAGTCGAAAGAAGATGCTTGAAAACCAGTACTTTTGTTAAAGAGAGATGAGTACGGAGAAAAGAGAAGCTCCTGCGTGCCCCAAATACAGAAGCTTCTCATCGTAGGCGATGGAGAGGGCCCCACACATGAACCCCAACCTTTGTGTCCTACAGCCACTAACACCAGGATGAAGATGTCTCATCAACAGACACACAAAAACAACACCCACACTTCGGGGACTGGCTTAGAATAAGGAACAAAACCAAAGTTTGTGGCAGTTATTCAATTCAGAGCCTTCAAACCAAGATTAACCGTAAGTGTTCAGCCGGGCATAGCTCTGCGTGTGGGTATCGAACGTATTTAGTAAGAGTATGAGCACCAAACCTTAAACTGAGTAGGCTGAAAGCACTACCTACTACCAAACCTACTTCTCCAAACCTTCAAGGAGGTCTGAGCAAGTCTGCAATTAACGACCCTCCGACCGGTGCAACACATCAGTGTTTTTGATGTTCAGCAATAGCAGCTAAAGTCTGGAGCTACTGACATGCAACACAAAAAAAAAAAAACAAACCCCAAATAAATAAATAAGAATTTAAATCTCATGTTTCCTAGATACAATTGTTCAGCTCTTTGACGAGCTTCACCTACTCTGGTCAGAAGGATGCTGAACATTCTTCTCTGCTTCCCTAACACATACCCCACGGTACCAACCTGCCTTCTTGTACTTGCAATTCCAAAAAAAGGGCTGCGTGCCACATTTTCAGCATAAAATACCACGGACCGTATACGTTATCAGAACGTCCTACTCTTCTTCTGCCAGCGAACAGGCTCATAAAAAGATCTTTATGTAAGAGTTACCTCTGGTGTTAACATTAGCCTGAGGAGTTCGAGTAAAGCAAAAATCACTGGTCTGATTTCAGTATGGTCTTGAATGAAAAGATGTTAGGCTTGGGTATATTTTATTTCAGCTATTCCTACACCGTGCCAACTGCATATATGGTAACACTTCCCTTCCCCCGGGAAAGGGCTCGTAGGTCCTTACGTAATATTCCAACTGTGGTACGCAGACATTAAATGAAACACACCGAAGGCAGCCCCACAGGAGGGACAGAATCTCTCCAGACCCGCACAATTTCTCTTGCTGCTCCAGCACATTTCTTAAGCGACGACACATCTCAAATGTCTC